>QANY01008476.1:137191-472047 GCA_003255025.1 Datisca glomerata
CCCCCCCCCCCCCCCCCGAGGAGTCAATTCCTTTTGGAACTCTTTTTCTACCTTTATCTTTCTAGGCATACCTGCCTCTACTTATACCTTTTTATTTATTCTTCTGCACCCTCTTTAAATCATCAATTCCTAGTTTACTAGTACCAATTCAATCTTCGATCACATCAGTCATAGAAGAAATTCCCTTTCTTTATGATCCAGAATCTATATAACTTTTTAAAATAGGAATGCTTGTAGAATGAAGCTTTGCGAGATTTTGAATATGACCCCCAAAAATTCTAGGCTTAAGAACGATGATGATAGTTCAGTTGTCAAAGAGAATGTCCTGATAAAATTTTATTCGCACTTTATGTTGCTGACCCGTGGCAGACAGAGCTAACATGTGACAGGAAAGGTACCTCCACATTTCTTACCTCGAGAGAGGAAGACGTTGATCGAGCTTTTCCATGCCTAGTCCCAATTTTCGTTAAAGACCTAGAGAGGGCTACGGATCTATACCAAGCCCGTTACACCATAATTCATTGAGGTTGATCCCGAAGTGACAGTCTATCTCGTAGCAGTAATCTCTATTTATTCACCCCAAGAATGAACTCTCCTTCGTTTCACGAGATGGTTTCATCAACACGGATAGAACAGAAATGGTCTTCGCAAGCATACCGCTTTCTGTTTAAGAATTGGTAGTTATTTTAAGGAAGACTACCAAGCTCCACGATAGATAAACACCTACCATCTATATGAACATTTCGACCTTAGCGCTCGACATAAGAATAGTTGTCTTACTCAACTTGCTTGCTAGTTGCCTTTCTGACTAATCTCATAATTTGCCTTATGAATTTAAAGTTCTAAACTGAGTACACTAGGATTTCCTCTTGTTTCCTTTTTATGAAACACTGAATGATCAGCATTCATTCTCTAGAAACCCATCTATCTTCGTCATAACCAAACTTCATATCTAGAACCAAGCCCGAAGAGACTGGTTGAGACCATATCTCTCATTTTTTTTCACCTAAAAACTTTCCCTTACTCCCCCTGAGCTTGAAAACCTGTTGGAGGACTCATATAAACCTATTCGTGGAGGTCTCCATGTAGAAATGCAGTTTTGACATCAGTGACCAAGATCTGTTAGATGCAACTGACAAAATGACTCGTATGGAATTGAGTTCAGTTTGGATAAAGGAGAAAACGTCTCAGACAATCGATGTCATAGGTTTGTGTGAGACCTTTTGCCATAATACAAGCCCTCTCGAAAGAGCCATCAGCTTTGTGTTTCAGGGTATTCACCCACATGCATCCAACCGTACATTTGCCTCTTGGTATCGTGATCAATTCCCTAGTGTTGTTCTTCATCCTTCATTTCTTCTATCATAGCTTTCTTCCGCTAAGGATGATTGAGGACTTCTTTCAAATTGGAGGGTATCTGCTCGTTGAAATGAAAATTTTAAAGGAAGGAAGCTTGACAGCACACAAAGTGATTAATAGGGTGAGAAGTATAATCTATATTTTCTTTCCTCAAGGCAATACAGATCAAAAAGAAGAGAATGAGGAAAAGAGTCAGTTTGAAAAATAGATCCATCATATATCTCTTTTAACGAATTGCCTGATTGCGACAGCTTATCGGGACTTGTTACTAAACCAAGAAAATTAGAGGTGAATGATAAGGCTGAAGTTTAAGGAAAAGAGACCATAGAAAATACATCATGAATTCCAAAATGAAGGGGATAGATTGAATACTAAAATTGTCTTTAACTATAGAAAGGAAGGGGTCCATATAACTGGGAAGGAACGTGTCACATTAGAGGTGAACGATCAGAGATGTCCTATAATTACCACAGTCCCTCTTTTAGTAGACTAAGATATGAATATGAATGAAGAAATGAATGTCAGGCTCTTTCTTTCACTGTTAACCCCATTTTCTTAATGCTGAGACTTTCTCTTTTGTCGAGCCCCGAGATTTTGGTCTTCCTTTTAGTGTGGGTTCAATTGGATGAATCTGTCAAGTCAATGTCAATGTACATAGTAGCAAGGATGGTGCATCACCCTATTTCTTGTTCTCGCTCAGGAGCCAAAACAAAGACGCATGTTACCTACTATATTAGACCTTCGACCAGGTATCCTACCCTTGTCGAACCGGAACCAACTACCACTGTATTGCACTCAAACAGTTGAGCGGCCACCAGCCAGCAACTTCTATACAAAGATATAGATTCATTCTTCTTACTTGGTCTAGCTTCACAACCCTTCGCGGGTTGGTCAGAAGTCAGCCTTGTTTGGTAAGACAAAATTGGACAAAGAAACGAGAGTGCTCGACCGGAACAACGGCCAACAAAGATCATAACTACATAGATAACAACTCCTCCCCTTCTCCATCTTTAAGGCTTTAAGGTGAATCGTATGGTGATTGGAAATAAAGACGACCTCACCTTATCATAGATGGTGTCAGTGAGAGCTACTTTAGTATCCCCTGTTGACTTTCTTTTGTAGATACAATCTTCAATGAGTAGAAAGAAGGAACCCAACCTAATAAAGGTGCTTGTTGAGTAAGACCGGCTTTCGAGCCCAAGCACCCAACCTAATAAAGATGCTTGAGAGCATCTTTCTCATATCGATCAAGGCTTTCCTTGAGTTTTCAATAAGGGTCGCATTAGAGAGGCCATTTTCTTATAGGAGTTCTAAGGAGAACCCTTACGTTTTCTTTGCTTTCTCTGTAGTATGAGCCTCATACAGAGTCGCGCCTCTATAATATGATGAGAAAAAGAGGGGTCGCCCTCTTTTATTTTCCGCACCAATCCTTATTGACTAATATATCCTTTTTTGGGTGTATTGCTCAGCTGGTTGACCATTGGGCTTTAACCTAATGGTCGCAGGTTCAAGTCCTGCTATACCTAAACCTACCTTACATTATACTACTAGTAACGATGCGTAAGAGGGTTGAAAGATCAATCTTTGTTTGGCCTATACTCTATGTAGGCGAGATATTTTTTATTAATATAAGTTAGAGAGGATTTGTTTCGGATAGAAAAAGGAAAATGTTCATCCTATCTCTTTTCTTCGTCCTCAAGCTAGAACTCATAATATGGGAAAGACAATCGATCATGCAGTTAACCAGTATTTATAGTAAATTAACCTTTCGAATGTGAATCACCCTTATTCTCATCCTCAACTTTAGAACCCCTTACATGCTTAGGTCAAAACCTAACCTGATGGATAGACAGATTACTTAACTGAAACCAGATCGGGAGAGATAAAGAAATGACTGTCTTGTTCCATCGGTTTCTCCTTAAGAGCAATCAGCTCCTAGTGAGAACTGAAAGATTTTAGCAGCTTATAGGGACCCACCTAACTCTACGGCTAAGCATGGACAATGGTAAGTAAGGGTTGGCTTAGAACCAGAGTGGTGGGCAGGGTAGGAAGAAATAATGGTAAAGAAAAGATTGGTTGGCATTAGGCAGGTGCTTCACTGATTGATTCGACCTACCTTATCTGACATGTGGAGTTTGATCGCTTTCTCTAATCTTCCCTTGAAAATTGCTCTTCCTTTAGGGAGAAAAATGCTTTCGTGGGAGACTTATCCAGAAGGAAGTTTCACAACTCACGGGAGGAGAAGCAGCGAGGGTTACCCGGAGTAGTGTTAGGGTCAAAAGCGGCCTCGGAGCGTAGTGTTTAGGTTGTAGTTGTTGAAGGCACAACCAGATAGGAGAACTATAGCAGCAAGGCTGTGTTTGGACTGGACGCGTGCCACTAAAAAATCCATATAGGTGGAAAGCTTCTAGCTTCAATAGTTCTCTGTTGAACCTTAGAATGCTATGATGGGGTATTTAAGTTTGTCCCTACTAAAGCGATTTAGGCATCGCCAGGGCATCAAAGTAGAAATCTCCGAGAGTGAACCACTCATATCATTGGCTTCCACATCCTTAGGGGGTCGCTCGGACGAAGAACCGAGAAATCAATTATGCAATTAGAGCTCGGGTGGGGCATCAACCATAACACAGGTTGCGAGCCTGTAGAGATGCTTCCTTGTAGAACCCATAGGATATTATTGAATTAAGCCGCCTGTGGTGAGAGTCGCACGTACGGTAACGAGCTCAACAAGTTAGTCGAAAGGAAATAGCTTGAATGATACTTGGATGCTTAAGTTCTTTAGATCTAAGTGTTTAGTGAGTAGTATAGGCATATATGCTCACCTTGTAAACCAATCAACTGGAACTAATGAGAGATAACTATAATCTTAATTAGGCTTAGGAATAAGTTAATTAAGCTTAGAGTTAATTATCACAATTATGGAAATATATTGTGCTAATGAGCTGAGGTTGGTGCTATTAGGATGATGTAGTAATATAAACAGATTTAACTAGGAATATTAATGGAAAGGGAAATTTACCATGCTAGCTCACTTCATTATTGAATACACCACTATTACTAAACTTAAATCCCATATTCTTCAAGTGTCACTCTATACCATTTTGTTTAACATTATCATTTCCATTTTACTTTAAGTTACTTGAAATCACTAATTGCGGTTACTCTATTTTCAATCGGATTTAATTTGATTTGTTTAATTACTCAATTTCTCATCAATCCCAGTGAGATTGACACTCATTTATCACTTTATTAATTATTATTGACACGTGCATTTTTGTATATAACACACACACAACATGGGTCATTGTCAGCTCGTTGTCACATTTGTGGTCATTGGTCTACTCTCGAGGGTTTTGTGTAGGTTGATTGATCTTATGTTTGGGTGCGGTCTGTTTAGTGGTAGTTATTTTTAGCGTTAGTATGTTATGTGCTGCCATTTCTTGTTTTAGTTTCGGTTTGTATCTCCGTCATACACTACAAAAACATCCGTCTTTAATGATGAAAGTGTTTTGGTCGCTAAAAGCTGCTTTTACTAAACAAATTTCAATTTGGTCGCTAAAAGTTATATTTTTAATGATGAAATTTATTCTCATCGCCAAAAATTAACCCACCACAAAAATTGATGCCCACCAAAGAATTGATGGCTTTTGTCGACAAAATTAAAAATTTCATCGGTAAAAAGTTTATTTTTACCAAAAATTTGACTTATCATCGGTAAATCATTATATACCGATGAAAGTTTGATTTTGTCGGTAAAAATTCTAGTTTTATCGACCAAATAAAAACTTTTACGGATAAGTCTATCCATTCCTAGTTAAAACGACATGGTTTTGAGCAGGCAATGGAATTCTTATTTCCTCAAAACTTCCCTCATTTTCTCATAACCATTTTCCCTTTCATGAAAACCCATCTTTGCACGACCCATCGAAGCCCCTCGCTCGTATGCTGTCTGTCACCATCAGTTTGCCGTCATCGTCATCTGTCAACTTGCTGGTCGTTGTTTCCATATGTCAACTTGCTGGTCGTCGTCGCTATCTGTCTCTTTATGGAAGCACATTGTTGAGTCTTTGTTGTCTTAAGATAAATCTTCTATTATTATAAGATTTGATTATTTGCATGTTTGTGGATTTTGTGTCAAGAGTTTAAGAGCATATCAATATAATTATAAGTTGAATCTCTGTCAATTTTGTTACAAGGAGATTATTAACCCATTGGTGGACATAGATAAGAAAGAAAATAGTGAGAAGGAAGAAGAAGAGGTTGGAGAATGTTTTCTGTCTATTGAATTCTATTTTGCTAACCTAGTATAAGGAACATAGCAAGATATATATATATATATATATATATATATTACGTACAATAATGAATGTCTAAGACTAATTAATGAGCTAGTTAGCTTAGGTAATGATTGGATAATCATTGACCCAATCACTACTCAATCTAAAGGGGAAGGGACCCATGAGCAAGAAGGTTAGCTAGGGAATATTCTATAAGACTAGTGTTGCATTTCTATTGGATGGAGGTTGTTGTCCAATGAGAAGCAAGAATCAAATAACTATAATTTGTTATGAGTTGAGCCAATTGCAATGTGCTTGGTGGAAGTAGATAAATTGTGTTGTAGTGCTCCATTTGGGCAGTGATGTGGAAAAGTAGGAGCCAAGGCATCACAGTCTAAAATATATTGGCCAATACTCCCTCAAGCGGTATGGGGAAGCAGTCACATGAAGCTTGGAAGTAAGAATACTGAACTGAAATGGCAGTAGAGGTTTGGTGAGGATGTCTGCGACTTATGAAGTAGAAGGGACATAACGCACTTCCAGATGCTTAGAAAAGGATCTTCTCTTTGATAAAATGGATGTCGAGTTCAATATGCTTCATCCTAGAGTCGAACACAGGGTTGCAGGCAAGAGCATTTACACTCTGGTTGTCACACCAGATAATGGGAGTGGAAGACAGTGAGAGTTTTAATTCTGTAAAGAGAGATTGAAGCCATAAGATTTCAGAAGCAGTAAGAGCTAAAGCACGGTATTCTGAGTATGTGCTGGATCTTGCTACAACCTGTTGTTTTCTAGAGCTCCAAGTGATGAGATTATTGCCCATGAACACACAAAAGTTATTGGTGGACTTCCTGTCATCCAATGAACTCGCTCAGTCTGCATCAAAGAAGCATTGCACAGAAAGAGTGGAAGCTGGTGTAATACCCAAGTTGTGTTGTTCCTTTACTGTATCGAAGGACTCGTTTGCAAGCTTTCCAGTGATCAACGGTTGGCTTAGAGAGGAACTGACTAAGCTTGTTGACAGCAAAGGCAATGCCAGGCCTGGTTAAGGTGAGATACTACAAGGATCCTATAATGCTTCTGTAAAGAATGGGATTGGAGAAGGGTGAACCTGCTACTTGAAGCTTATAGGAAGGACACATTGGAGTTGGGCTACCTTTTGCATCAGACATGTTGGCTTTGAGAAGTAAGTCAGTTGCATATTTAGTTTGGGTGAGGTAGATGCCAGAAGTTGTCCCGAAAAGCTTCAAAACCCAGAAAGTAATGCAGAGGACCAAGGTTCTTGAATGAGAATTTGGAACCAAGTTGAGAGATTACTTGTTGAACTAAAAAAGGGCAGCTCCCAATAACCAAGATATCATCAACATATATGAGAACCAACACCATGTGACTGTTTAGAAAGGACAAAAATAAAGAAGTATCTGAAATGGAGTTAGTGAACGCCCAAGACAAGAAAGCCAGCGTGAGCTTGTCAAACCATGCATGTGGTGCCTGTCTCAGCCCATATAAAGCTTTATTGAGTTTGCACAGGTAATTAGGTCTATTGGGATCCTCAAAACCTGGTGGTTGAACCATATAGACTATTTCTTTGATATCTCCATGAATGAAGGCATTATTAAAGTCGAGTTGTTGAATTTTCCAACCCTTATAACAACTAAGGTGAGTATAATGCGAATTGTACAAGGTTTGATAACTGGACTGAAGGTATCAAAGAAGTCAATGCCAGTAGTCTGTTGGAACCCTTTGGTAACCAGTCTTGCCTTGCATTTATCAACTGAGCCATTTGGGCTGCGTTTGACTTTAAACACCCATTTGTTGATTATTGGCTGACAGTGTGCAGACGGAGGAATAAGGGTCCAAGTATGTTCTTTAGCAGTGCTTGATACTCGGCCTGCATAGTAGCAGACCAAACAGGGTTGGATAGGGCTGCTGTGACCGTGAAAGGAATGCTGAGAGGAGGTTCCTGAGTGACAACAGAGAAGGCTTTGGGCTTGAGAGAGCCTGTTTTGGACCTGGTGACCATGGGATGAACTGAAGCAGTAGACCTAGAGACAAGTAACTCAACAATAGGCAAAACAGGTATCAAAGGTGAATATGGGGTTGGGGGTTTGGGGGGGTCAGTAAGGGGTACTGAATGATATGAAATATTAGAAGTAAGAGAGTCTAAGAAGGGAGTAGTGATAGTACCTTGTGAAGTGAGACGGGCATCCTTATTTTGTGCATAACAAGATGTTGAAGAAGCTGCTGCAGGGTGTAAGTTAGAGCCTGAACCAGTAGCAAAAATGGGAACGGGGTGTATGGTAAAGGCAGTGAGTGACGAATCAGAGGTTAAAGAGGTATTCTGTGAGTAAGGGGTAGGGAAACTCAGTCTCATAAAATACTACACTTTTGCTGATGCATAATTTAGCAGAAATAGGTTCAAAACACAAGTACCCCTTGTGGGAAAGACTATAATCTAGAAAAAACACATTTTTTGTATGAAAGTCAAATTTTTTTGTATGAAATAGTCCTAGAAACACTAGCAGGAAGTTTGACAGACTTGAAAATTGCTTCTTGAACTTGGGCTGAAGGGTGCCCTAGTCTTTGATGCCATAGATTGGATTTATTGACTCTGATGATAGAAAGTAAAGCAGTAGGGTTGGAAGCTTTGAATGCTGAGTTGTGTGAGGAAGATGTGGGCAGTCTGTGAAGTGGGAAGTGATACAGGCCATCTCTAAGTACACCCTAAAGCAGTACTGCCCTCGAAATCTTGTCCTTCACAAAACAAAAGATTGAGTCAAATTCAATTAGTATAAGGTTATTTAGACAAAGTTGAGATACACTCAATATTTTTTTGTTGCAGAAGGAGCACATAGCAATTGGTCCAATGTCAAAGCAATATGATGATTTAGAATTGCTAAATAGGATCTGCCAACATGAGTAATGTCTATCATCTTACCATTACCAATCATTAGCTTAGATTTACCCTTGCAATCATTTTTATGGAGAGATTGGACAGGTCAAGTGTAACATGATGAGTGGTGGCATTGTCCATGTACCAATTTGAGTCATCAACATTTCATGTTGAAACACTGTATGTAGCAGGATTTCTTGGTGTCATATCCTTTTGAGACTGATTGATGAACTGGTTCTGAGTATTGAAGTTGGCAGGATCAAGTTGGAAGCTAGAATCATACCTGTTAAAATAGGTGGATGCATAGTGGCCTATTTTTTTGCATATTTGGCACATAGGTCTCTGACCAGACCTACCCCTTCCCCTACCTCTTCCTCTGGTTTGGTTTAAGCCGTTTCTTTGGTTGTAGGAGTTGGTTTGAGAGGAAAAACCTTGCTGAGAGAAGGGGCCTTTTTTGGTATAGGTAGCAAAGTTGCCAATTGCAATGTGTTTCGTGAAAGTAGATGAATTGTGATGTGGTGCTCCATTTGGGCAGTGATGTGGCAAAGCAGGAGCCAAGTCATCACTGTCTAAAATATATTGACCAATAGACATGAACTCCATTGCTTTCTTGTTTGATGTTCGCAGGCTCCGAGCAGAACAAACCCTTGATGAGGTAAATTTCAAACAATTTGTTTCTAAAAATAGTTTGTGTTATTTTAGTAAGGTACTATCTCTCTAAAAAGAGTTTGTTCTATTTTAGTAAGGTACTATCTCTCTGTAACCTTAATTTTTCATGTTGTTTCTCCCCATCTTTTCTTTGTTTATGTCCGAAAACTGGACGTAATTGTGGTTGGAATTTTGCGGTTCAGTGGTTTAGAGATTTGTTGTGTCTAACTTTCTTTTTAATTTCTACTGTGTTTTTCACGAAACATTTGGCTGGAATTAGCTTGAGATGAAAGATTGTGATGAGATAGATGCAATGCTACACCAAACTGGAGGAGCACATGGATAATTTCACTTTATTAAAGGCATTTGAAAAGCCAGTTTTCAACAATTATTAATTAAAAATTTAGTGTAAATAAAATGGATATATGGCAGATTTTCATTTAAGAATGGAAGTTGACGTTCTTTGTCTAATCAATAATTTTTTTTGTGGCATTGTCTAACTAGTTTTCTACGAATATGTTTTTTTGTTATGATTATAAACTCTAAGGTATAACTGATGTAGTGCGACTCAAACTTATGGTCATCTTGTTATTGCAAATTCTATTTTGCCTAGATGAGTCGTGAATTCTATAGTTTCAAGAACATGAGGCTATTAGTTTATACTTCAATATATTCTTTTAGTTTTGGTTATAGATTGCGAAGAGATATTTTTCTGGTAAGGAGGCTTTAGTAATTACATCCAGTAGTTCAATGTGGGAACTACTTACGTCTGTTGGAGGTATTTGTAGTGGATGGACTGGCAGGGTATCCATAAAAAATTCTTTCCACCATAACTTTCTGCTTCTATATTCTATCAGGTCAGTTTATCGTTTGTTCTCATTCTATATTGTTCTTGTATTAGATTGGAATGTAGTTTTCTTTTTGTGTTTAACTGTTTATAATATGACTAATATGGTAATAAATTCACGAGAGTAGTAGAAACAAAAAAAAATATATAGGTGCTTAAGTGTTAAGAACACACTCTAATAATTTTTTAAGTAAACAAAAATTTTAGTTTTACAAGAACGCATGTGACCATTAAAGGATGATTCTGCTTGATGTTTTTTGAATACTTTTGTATTGATGCTCCTTTTCTAAATAATAGTGTTAGGATTCTATTGAATGTTTTTTGAATATTTTCTAATTGATGAATATATTTATCTTGAATTTGGCTCATTTGAATGTTATAAAAATGCATGTTTGCTTTACGGGATGAGTTTATCACTAAGGATGCCACACCTCGCACTGAAGAAGAGATAATTGAAGAAGTCATCAGGTGAAATAAAGTCTTGGACATGGAGCTCCTCCAGTCACTCTATTTTGCGTTTTTTAGACCACTGCTAAATGCTGATGGCGATTTTGCAACTTATGAGTTGACTAGATCTTTCGGGTGGTTGGAGGTAACCACTACAAGTGCTCACATAATTCTTCTTTTTATTATTTTCTTTATCCATTGAATGGTTTGATTTTCAGCTCATCAACCCTGCTGAAACTTTTGGTGACTTCTGATTGATGCTCATTGTATCAGATTCTATTAGATGTTTTTTAATACTTTTTGATTGATGTTCATTGTCTAAGATAATAGTGTTAGTTTCAATGTGTGTGGGGGGGTTATCACTTCGTATCTAAGCGTGCTAGATTCTTTTTAAATACGTTCTGATTGATACTCATTATCTAAGATAATATTGTTAGTTTCAATATGTGTGTGGGGGGGGAGGTTATCACTTTGTATCTGAACATGCTAGATGCTTTTTGAATACTTTCTCATTCATGAATCTTGTCTAATAATATTGTTAGTTTCAGTGTGTGTGGGTGTGGGGGGAGGGTTATCACTTTGTATCTGAGCGTGCTAAATGATTTTTGAATACTTTTTGATTGATGCTAATTGTCGAAAGATAATTGTGTTAGTTTTTATTGGGGGGATTATCAGTTTAAATCAGATTTTGCTGGATTCTTTTTTAATATTTTCTGATCAATGAATATTGTCTAATAATATTATTAGTTTCGGTGTGTGTGGGTGTGGGGGGAGGGTTATCACTTTGTATCTGAGCGTGCTAGATGATTTTTGAATACTTTCTAATTGATGCTCATTGTCGGAAGATGATAGTGTTAGTTTTAATTGGGGGGATTATCAGTTTGAATTGGATTTTGCTGGATTATTTTTCAATACTTTCTTATTGATGAATATCTTTATCTTGAATTTGGCTCATTGTGATGTTACAGGAAAATAGGTATACTTTACGGGATGAGCCTATCGTTGAGGATGTCACACCTCGCACCGAAGAAGAGATAGTTGAAGAAATTATTGGGTGAAATAGAGGTCTTGGACATGGAGCCCCACCCACGTCTTCTAAGAAAAAGAGTCGAGTTGAAAATATAAAATTTAAATAAACAAATAAAGTTGATAGAGAGCTAACTACAAAGCTTACTCGCTTGGGCTCATCAAAATGATTTTTCACCTCCTAACGATGACTCAATAGCAGAAACATGAGGTTCAGAATATTTGTTTAGATTTGTGGTTGTAACATCAAGCTTTCAATACTCTCTTTTTTATTTATCTTTTTTGGATAGATTTGTGAACCATATTTTGTAGCGAATCATGATTCAGAGATTTTGTAATGAACTACTACTAATTTGTTACATCTACTAATTTGTTACATCTACTAATTTGTTACATTACATATATTAATGATTAATATATGTATTTCTTAGAAAAATATCGGGTTTGATAAATTTTATGATGATATTCTTACTATCAAATGCAAATATGAAAACTAAAAATTCAGTATTTTTTATTTACATTCTGGAAATTTAAAATTTGATCGTCAAAAACATTTCACGATAAAATAAAATTGGTCGCAAAAGAATTTAGGCAATGAAGATAAATATTGGTGGCAAAAAGATTTTTGCGACGCAAGTTTTATGTTAGTCGCAAAAACCTTTTGCAACCAATATTTTTTCACAAAAGCTCTTATGTGACAAGTTTCATTTTTCGTCATGAATGGTTCTCACTGACGAAGCTAATGCGACGATTGTCGTGATGAAAATATTTTCATCGATAAAACCTTTGCCGTTGAATTTTGAAAGTTTTAGCGACAAAAAAATTGGTCGCAAAAACCACTATTTCTTGTAGTGGTAGTGGTCTTTGGGGACAATTTAGTCATGTATTAGCTTCATAGCTATGCATTATAGTGTAGTATTGTTTGTATCACATGATCTGAGATCATATACTTTAGTGCTTGTTATATACTTAGAGTATGCCTCCTATATCAGTGTATTATTTGGTTAATATGTTTACCTGTTAACAGATAAATAATAGATTTTTCGTCAATGGAATGTCACGATGTTTTGTTGTATATGCCCCTTTAAATTATTATCTAGCAAATTGCATTCAAACTTTTAGGAAAATATATTTTTGACCCCTATGCTTTACGATTTTTGTAAATTAGATCTCCAAACTCAAAAGGTTTAACATAAACTTCAAAATTACACCGAACGTCTCAAATTAACTATTTCGTTCAACTTCTATGTGTCTGATTTAATGACCTTTTAGTCATTTTACAAAATTCTTTTTTTCGTAATCCTTATTCAGTAAATGATTCAATAAGGACTTCTATTGGGTTAACGAAATCACTTTTTGAATGGGCACAACCAGAACTCGAGTTTAGGGGTCCCTGGCTACTGTAGTAACCGAATTAAAACTTATTTCAGACATGTTATATGGCGACCATGTATGCATATTTAAAAGAAATATAATCATTAATATGTCCAAAAATATTCATGACTTTGATACCAATAGCGGGGGCTAACTAACACGCACTCAATAAGCGAGAGAGCTAAATTATATGGATCTAGTGAGATCAAGAAGTTCACTAACATGTAACTAGCATGTCTGTCAACGATTTAGGTGGATCAATGATCCTAATGCAATCCCTGTTTCACGGACATCACCCACAACAGAATTTTCCAATCTTAACAGCAAACAAGAGCCTTTTGTTAGCAGACTGCTAAAGATGTCTTCATGAGACCAGAACAATATATTCTCAACGGTATTGCAGAAGAGACTATTCTCTTCATTGAATTCGCAAATGAAAATTGGATGACTGATATGTGGGGAATTAAGAGAAGATATATCGCTACCCAACAATTTCCCACCCATTTTGACCAGTATTGTTATATGTACGAAGCAATCGTTACAAAAACAACAACCATGGAGATTAAACATACTCTCCTTGATCCATCCAGAAACACTAACCCTATTACTTTCAATAAGGCTACTATCCGCAATATTATGCCCATCAACCAATGGGGCATCCATGCACATACTATTAGAAGTCTTGACATCAGCAATAAGGAAACTAAATATAGTTATTGAGATTACATTGATTCATTTACCTATATGTTTTACTATCAGAATCCGGTCCATAACCATACTTGACTTATCCGTATTTGTCCCGAAGCTCTTAAAAATGAATTATCAAATATCATGGCTCTGATACCAATAGTCGGGGCTAACTAACCAATAACTAGCACATTTGTCAACGATTTAAATAGGCCAACGGTCCTAACGCAATCCCTGCAACACAGACCTTACTAAAACGCGTCTTGAGTGACGTCCCACTAGCTATAAGTTAAGTGCCCCTACAGTCAGTACAGATCTACAAATATTAAAGGGCATATTAACATTTACATTAATTTTAAATTGCTACACCCATGGTCGCATAAACTTACTGTCTTGGTGGTGGTGGTGGCCTTCCGGCCAACACAAACCTAAATGCTAAAATTAATAACAAGAATTTTTAAAACTTACAGTCATATTATAATAGGAGATATGTTGGTTATTTTCAGGAGAAGGGGAAGGAGATAAGCAGGAAGAAGAAGAGGAGTTATGCAAAATCTTCAAATATTATTGTAGAGAGCGAGAGTAAGCGTACATTTTTTTTAGAGAGAGAGAGTATGCTAATGCTCGATGAAACTCAGATGCCCTCAACAAAGGGTGAGGCTTCCCTTTTATAATACAAAAAGGAAGATAGATAAGGTTGCGTGTCTTGGGCAGGTGGAGTCGTTCATCCTTATCTTTTTATCGCTTCTGGTAGTGGGAATCTGCTTTATTAAAAGTAGATTTATCCTTTTATGTTTTTACTGTTGATCATGGGATACGGTTGATAGTGAGAATCTACTTTATTAAAAGTATATTTGTCTGCTTACTGTTGTATATAATGGAAGTCTTCTTTCCTAAAAATGATTTCTATTTTTAGTTAGTTGGTGACAAAGATAAGGTTTTTCTCTTTTCCCTTTTTGTCGTGTTTGATTTTTTCTGATAGAATCCCAAAAATCTATAATGGTGGGATCAGATGATTCTAGTTCCTGACTTTCACCAGCCAAGATGTTGAAATCATTCTCATTTTGATTAGATTTAGTTTTACTGCTTACTGATTTCATGGATGTATCTTCCTAGTCGATGGGCTGAAGAAATTGTTTTTTCATGTAGTCCATAGTTTTAATAATTAATTCTGTTTCAGTTCTGTTTCAGTGAGTTTAGGAAATATCTTTTTCAATTGTGTTTAAGCAGTAATAAATAGGTTTTCTATTGAGGGAGGAAGAGCCTTTGGGATTACATCAAAACAGGCTTCACTATGAGTTTGATGGCTTAAATGAGTTCTGGTAAATTGGGATTCATCCCCTTGTCCCACCATTTGGTGTAGAACACACTCTTTAACTGGGGGATTTTGTTCAGATAATCACATTGTTAATCCCATGGATCTGCTGTTTTAATGAATAGAATAGTCTCTTTTGTTGTACTGTTAAATATATATTGTTCGGGAAGCATAAGGATATCTTTCTACTCAGCAATATCCTACTCACTTTGATAAGTACATATATATCTATGAAGTCATTGTGCTTGAAACAGCAGCTATAGAGATTAAACATACTCTCCATGATCGAAACTGAAATACTAGCCCTCTTACATATAGCAAGTCTACAATCTGTAATATTATGTCAATACATCAATGGGGTATCCATCCACATACAACCAGAACTCTGGATATCCGCAATGCTAAAATAAAATATATTTATTGGGATTATATCGAATCCTTTACCTATGTTTTTACTACCAGAATCTAGTTTACAACCATACTTGGTTCATTTGTATCCGCCTTGAGGTCCTAAAAAATGAGCTCCCAAACTGGTTTCTCGTTTGGTGGGACATATTTGGCATTACTTTCACAACTCTACTAGAAGCAGTCCAAACAAAATATAAAGAGTGGCAGGCAGCCTATTCTCTTTTACCAGTCAATAAGAACATCTCTTCGACTAAATCCGTGGCCCATTTCATTAATCGATTCAGTATCCATTGGACTGCTTTTGGATGAAAGCATGTATTTATAATTTTCTATAGGAGGAAGAACATCTGCAGTAGTATAATTCTTATAGTAAATTTCTAAGAATTTTAATTTAAGCCCGGGGTCAGTTATCTGCTCACATGTTTAATGGTAGGATAGTTTAAGGCTGGTCCTCTCCATATGCTAGAGGTAAATCTAAGGAGTTCTTCTTTCTGATTAGTAGGATTTAGTTTTCAGAAACCCTTAACTAGAACCCTTTCTAGTGCTAGTTATATAAGTATTCCCCCTTATAATGTAGATTCTTCAGAATCCTCTAGACAACTAGATGTTCTTCCTCCTAATAACGGGTAATCACTAAGATTGAAGGAGTGCTTCATGTGTACCTGGTAAGATTGATGAAGCAATTAGTATGTAACTAGTGGGACGTCACCCAAGTCGCATTGTGTTTAGGTCCGTGAAGTAGGGATTGTGTTAGGACCGTTGATCCACTTTTGAGTGTAGCTGTCAATGACAATAACTTATCTAAAGTAATACTGGTCCATGTGAAATACTGGTTTCAATGGCTCCCATAAGGGATGTTTTCCAATTGAGGCATCTACCATCTTTAAGGGTGCATTAAATATTAGTGTATTGACCAAGCATATAGAGTTTAAACTTCCAGAAGTCTTTATCTGTAATCAATGTGTTTACCTACCAACTACATTTTTTTAATTAAAAATATGAAGGTGTTTTACCTACCAACTGCATTTGTTTTTTTCTGATTCCAAAAAGTATTAGAAATATCACTACATATTTCAGTTTGAAATTCTTTTAAAATTATTTAAATTTTATTTTACATTGAAGGTTGTTGAATCCTTTGATTTGTAGTAAATAATAAGCATATAAATCAACTTGGGTGACGTCCCACTAGTTATAAGTTAAGTGCTCTTACCAGATACACATTAAGTACTCTTTCAATCTTATTGATTATCCATTAAGTGCTCCTATAGTTAGCATGAATCTACAAATATTAAATGGCATATTAACTTTAAATTGCTACACACATGGTCTCCTAAACTTATTGTTTTAGTCGTGGTGGGGCCTTCCAGCCAATACAAACCTAAATGCTAAAATTAATAACAAGAAAATTTAAAACTTACAGTCATATTATAATAGGAGATATGTTAGTTATTTTCAGGAGAAGGGGAAGGAGATAAGCAGGAAGAAGAAGAGGAGTTATGCAAAATCTTCAAATATTATTGTAGAGAGTATAAGAGTACATAATTTTTAGAAAGAGAGTATGCTAATGCCCGATGAAACTCGGATGCCCTCAACAAAGGGTGAGGCTTCCCTTTTATAATACAAAAACTAAGATAGATAAGGTTGCGTGTCCTGGACATGAGGGAATCTATTTTATTAAAAGTAGATTTGTCCTTTTATGCTTTTACTGTCGATCCATATGATTTAGTTCTCTCGCTTATTAAGTGCGTGTTAGTTAGCCCCCGCTATTTGGTACATGGATCTAGTGAGATCAAGAAACTCACTAACATGTAACTAGCACGTCTGTCAACGATTTAGGTGGATCAACGATCCTAACGCAATCGTTGCTTCACGGACCTAACCACAACGCGATTTGGGTGACGTCCCACTAGTTACATACTAATTGTTTCATCAATCTTAGCAGATACACATGAAGTGCTCCTTCAATCCTTCCTTCACGGTCCATAGGCAATTATTGTTCAACAAAATTTCCCAATCTTAACAGTAAAGCTAAGGTAAAATAAACACAAAATAATAGCAGTTCTAAAATTCAACTATCATAAACTGCAGTACAACTCCAAGAGGAGTGACTTGGTCTAATTAATCTCTTATGTCAAAGGGATTCGATTTTTGTTTTACAAATGTCTAAATATTCCTTCTTCAGCTGACTAGGTCTAGACCTAGTGGGAATATTTCTTTCATTAAAATCATGACTGCAAGGGAGTCATATGATATGTTTTTCCTATTCCAAAAAGTATTAGGAATATCACTACATATTTCAGTTTGAAATTCTTTTAAAATTCTTTTAATTTTATCCTGTATTGAAGGTTGTTGAATCTTTTGATCTGTAGTAAGAAATTGAATTTCTCTTTTAATATAATTTATCTATTTTTCTTTATTCTGGACTAGATCTTTTATCTGATCTAATTCTTTAGTATAAGGTGTAGTTATAAATTCAAAGATTATGTCTTTGTTATTAATTTTAGTATGGATACCTAAAGTATCAATTCAATTATAAGAATTAATAAGCATAAAAAAGGAGTGCCTAAAATAATGCTTTGTGTCATGTTGTTAATTAAAACAAATGCAGTTGGTAGGCATACACCTTGGTTATAGATAAGTAATTCAGGAAGCTTAAACTCTATACTCATAGAGTTACCACTAGCACTGGTTAAAGATTGGGTGGTTTTTTGAAAGTATTTGATAGAAACTAATCCTTCTTGAATGTAGTTCATATCAGCACCACTGTCAACAAGGCAATGGCATCTTTGATGATAAAATTTGGTTTAATAATAAAAGTGAATTTGGTATACCATTTCTGAAAAGTAACATTATTTATTAAAAATAAATATTGGCTATCTTCAGGTTGGGTAGAAGAAGATTCAGATTTTTCTTTAAGATTCTTGTCTTTAGAAGATAATTTTCATGTGATATTATTAAGATCTTAAAAAATAATTTAATTAGCAGATTGTAACTGCTTTATTTCAGTTTTTAAAATATTAACTTCCATTTTTAAATCTGGGATAGTAACTGGTTTTTCAATAGAGAAGTATGTTGCATGTGTTTCAGAACTTCTTGCATACTATAGTTTTTGGTAGGAAGAATTTTTTGTTTGGTATGATGCTGATAACAAAGTTCAAGAAATTTCAATTTCATTTCCAAATCAGTCATCTGGTTAGCTAGATTAAGCATAGATTGTTGAGTGTCAATTAAAACATTAAGGCTAGGTTGTCCAAGGTCAAGACCATTCATCTCAACAATAACCTTCCAATAATTAGCTTCAATTAACAGGTTACAGGTTTTGGAAGAGCAACAAGGCTCTGGATTTTCGGAAGAAGAAGATTCAGGGTTAGAATATAATTCAGCTAAATCATTATCTGGACTAGATTCAGAAGTATTATCTTCATTAGAAAGACAATTTAGAATTAGCTGTTGAGCTTCTTCATCAAGAGAAAGTTCATTTAATTTCTGCTTAAGTTTTGATTTACACTTATTAGCGTAATGTCCTGTTGTTCCACATTTGTAACATTTTATTTGGAATTTATCTTTTTTAGGATAAAATGTTCTTTTACTGGTTTTCCTTCTAGGTCTATGTGATAATTAGAAGGAGGTATTTTTCTGGAAGAGTACTTTTTATAAGATTTTAATTTCTTATAAGGCTTATGGATTCTGGAAGTATAATGATACTGAAGTTTTATGTCATAAGCAAACTGATCACCAAATTCTCCTAATTCTTTTATGGTGGTGAAGTTCTGATGTTTCATTAACTGTTGCAATTTCATATCATTGCAGAGAGATAATCCTTCTTCTATGACAATACCAATGAGATGGCCATAAGAATACTAATTGTAAGGGATATCCATCTGATCGTGTGTATCCCTAAGTTTCTTTCTAACTTTTTGGGCAAAAAGACTAGGGAGTCCATCAATGAACTTTGCCTTCCAATGTTCATTGTTAGCGTCTGATCTTTGCATGACTTTCATCAGGAAAACATCTTTATACCACCTAAAATGGGTTAAAGATAGGCATCTAAGATTCTGGAGAATTACTCTATGTCTATCTGTGTTTATAATTCTCGGTCCTACAAAATGATGTAAAATGGCTTGCGCTAAGGTATAGCAAGCATCTTCAATTTTGGTTTCATTTCTGGTAAGAGGGTCAACATTAATCTTAAAGGAATTTAAAATCTCAGTTCTTTAGGTTTTAGTGAGACAATTATCTCACCATCCTTTAAGAATGCCGGTAAAAGCATTAACAAGAAATCAACAAATTTGATGATAGGTATTATCATTCTGTTTGCAAACAGATGCATGCATAATCATATGATGTATGGTCTCAAAGATTTGATATTCTATTCTTCTATAGATGTTCCATTCATAGATGATTTTTTCATGGTAAGATTTTTTAGTATGAAAGAAATCTTCTTCATACAAAATATCATGGGGTGTAGGTCTAAGATAACAATACCTACTAGGTCTTGTTAATGTCATACAGGTAGTAGGCTTTTAGAACAAGAAAATTTATTGATAGTATCATCAAAGTTTTTCTGGATATGTAAGATTTGGGAAAGAGAGTAATCTTCCTGATCTGCAGGTAAAGATTAATCTTCCTGATTCATCATATTTATTTCTCCTAATGTCTCTGGTGAATCAAATTTCAAATCTCAAATTTTATCAATTAGAGTTTCTATAAATGCATCATCTTTTTTAATGGATTTTCATCTTGAAGTTACAGACTTCAAGAGGTGGCTTTATGGAAACAGGTTAGAGATCAAATGTTTTAGGTTTGGTGTAACATGACATCTTTAGTGATGTAAAATGGCTTGAGCATGCTATTTCTTTACAGAATAATGATAATATAATTTATTTATTGCATATTCAAGATCTGTATCCTTTTATGCAAAAATATAAATGAGGAGAGAGAGAAAAAAGATTAAGATATACAATTGCCCTCGAATCACATTCGATAGCTTTTTATTAACATTCAAATTTACAATTGTCCTCGAAACGACAAAAATTACAACTATCATCGAGAACTCCTCATATTTTGAAGCCATATTAGAATTGCTTCATTCTCAATCGTATTAAACACATATTCTTCATTGCAAGTAACCAATCAATTTTTCATTTATTGATCCCCGTATGTTTGTGCAATCATTTTTTTATGAATTTCATTGTAAAAAATGATTAGGTTGAGGAGTGCAAGTGGAAGGGATGTATAGAGATTTAGAGGATCCCTTAGAATGGAGAAGAGGTCGAGGGGATTGAAATTAGAGACTTTAAGTAAAAATAAAGGTTAAAAGTGAAACAATAATAGGACTAAAACTGATTTAAATTAATAAAATGAATAAAACCGAAACACTAGTGGGGTCACTTCTGAAATCATAGACTTTAAGTACAAAAGGTGAAAAACTGAAAAAAAAAATTAATAAAATAAAAACTTATTTAAATTAATATAAAGAATAAAACTTAAAAACCAGTGGGGTTTAAAGACAAAAAAAAAGTGGTTAAGAAATTAAAAAAAATGGTACACTGAAAGTAAGAAAAAAATTTCAATTGGGTTATGTGAGGCTAGTGGCCACGTGGCCTACCCCTGACTCTTTGGCAAAGTTTTATTTCTCATATAAGAACTAAGAAGGGACTAAGTGTAATTTTGAGAAACGCTAGGGTCAGTACGTGAAATTGACTCGGACTTACTCAATAAAAATTTTCCCATATTGACCAATAATTTTATTTCCGTCTCCGATTGTCAATTTGGTATTGTCACTGTCACCTGTGGCTGTTTGTTGAACCGTCTAGTTGGCGACTGAGAGAAAAGTATTTCCAAAAAAGACGTAAAAACAAAGAAAGGAAAAGTCCAAAATTATTGGAGTGTGATTTTGCCAAGACCATCTTCTTGTTACTTGTTTCTTGAATAAAATAAATGAAAGAAATGCTCTCAAGTCTCAACCCATAACCATTATTAAACATAAAACAAAGAGAAGCAAAAATTCAGAAGATTGAGAGAACAAGTTAATGTTTTATCAGCTAAGCGCATGTATGCAACATATATTTCTTATCAATATAAGATTTACAGTTCAATCTACCGTCAACTCTTATACTGTATATGAGTTATACTTTTAGCACATGCCTACCAAAAGATGGTACGCATATATATGATATGAGCTGTACTTTTAGTACATGTTTATCAAGAAGTGGTGCATACATATATATCAAAAAGATAAAAATACAATCAATAAATTTATTTAATCAAAATCCATTCTGTGTTTTGTTTTTTTAAGAGTACATAAGTTTACAAATTAGATTGACATGGTTAGTTAGGACAAACATCTTCGGTGGCTCTCACATGTTGGTCCAGTAGGATGCCATTAAATGTTAGAGATTTTAAAAAAAAAAAACAAAAGGTCAAAAAAGTTGATACTAGTGGAGTGAAAGTCCAGAGAAGATCGGTCACGTCTGTATCTAATTCAGCTCTCTCAACTACCTAAGTAAAGACCTCTACCCTCACTGGATCATTCATACAGAAAGAGAGAGAGAGAGAGACAGCGAGCTTCCACACGAAAAATGGCGATCCCTTTACCAAGTAGGCAGCTCTTCATCGACGGCGAATGGAGGGAACCTGTCCTCAAGAGACGCATTCCCGTCATCAATCCCTCCACTGAAGAACTCATCGGTTTCTTTCTCTCCTTTATCTGTGTATTTATGTTTGAACTTACACGATCTTCATCTTTATTGATGGAATAATGGACTGTGTTCTGTTTCTTTCTTTGATCGCATGAGAGAGCTGAACTATTATTGCGAAGTTTAAGCCCTTTTGCAACTACTGTACAAAAAGGATCGCAGAAAAAAGTATCTGTGAACAAGTTCTAACTATACGCTATTGACTGTAATTTGTACATATATTAGAATTGAATAATGAACACTCTACTCCATTTCCTCTCCTCTTCAAGTTATCTGAGGTAAGAGCGGGTCCCCTTACTGCTGTCCAAGCAGACGTAGGAAGAGCTTTCGTCTTCCGGTTGGATATCCACTTAACTGGTGTGTTCGGTTGCCGAGAAAATATCGTGAACGGAATTTCGATGTATTTGCTAGGTTGACTGTTTGAGTTGTGCATTACGATCAAGGGCTTACTTTTGGCTGCTGAAAAATTAAAGAAAGTTGGATGTACGTTTACACTGTTTGATCTGGGCTGGGCGCTTGATGCTGTTAAATGCGTGCTTGGATTGTTTATTGTACTTTATTCGACTTTCAATTTACTTTTCTGGAATTCATACTACACTCCAATTTTACTTGGAAGACCATTTTTGTTTTATGACGACACGCAAATTCCAGATATACCCATTCTTCTTCTTTTTCTCAAAACCTTTGGCGGGAGGTGGTAGTGGCTTTGTGGTTGGTTGTTTAGTAAACTGTCGGTGACTGTTGATGGCTCGATCAGGTGATGATGGGATGTAGGCTGGTTGACTAAATTTTGATGGTCATTTGCGACACCAAAGATGGAGACCGCGAAGGTGGTGGTTGCTGACCTTATCTCTCTTTCTCTTCCTCTCCCTTCAAATCCTCAATTCTTCTTCCAAGTTGGCTTCCTCTTCTCCCTCACTTTCCCCCCTGGTCCTCGAGAGCAGCATTCGATAAGATTGTTTTTATTGCTTGGCCGTGATCTATCTGTGTTTGCTGATGGCCAACTTTTGCAGAGATTTTGTTTATTACGCTATATAAGGTTGTATAAAGAGAAATCAAGGAGTCTAATCAGAATGACCTTAAAGACGTATATGCATCCAAAGAAAGTGCTAATCATAAAGAGAAGTTTAGTTTCATTTTCTTGCTTCCTGCGATCACTAACATGCTTAAATCTAACATATGGCTCTGTGAAACATGCTTCAGGAGATATTCCCGCAGCTACTGCAGAAGACGTAGAGTTAGCAGTGGATGCAGCCAGGAGAGCCCTTGCGAGAAATAAAGGGAGAGATTGGGCCTCTGCTTCTGGTGCCGTGCGTGCCAAGTATTTGCGTGCTATTGCTACTAAGGTGACTGAATGACAATTTCTTTGTTATTGTGTTTAACATCTTTTTTCATAAGTGTTATTGTGTTTAACATGGTTGGCTAATTAGGAGAGTTGAAGTCTTACTAGGTGCTATTCTGCTATATCTATGGTAGTTCTAGTGTGCTGTTGCAAGAACATAAATCTGAAAGTAATGAAATTGAGCGTGCATCTCATATGTCTTGCTTTTTCATATTTAATTAAGTTGGCCAGTTTTTGTTTCTGCCTTTAACATATATCCTGCTAGTCTAGTACAAAGAGTTACTAAGAATGAGATGTATACCAATGCTTCCCATTCTGTCTTTACCTGCAATGAGATGTATACTGGCATTTTATTCTATATGACAAATTCTGTGATAACCACAAGTCTTGCAACAATGGGTGGTGTTTCAGTCTTTTCCGTGTGGACGACCACTATTTAAGCCTTGTCTTGATTTTGTATGCTAGCATTCTGTCAAATATATTTTCTGATGTATCATTTGCCCCGTTTTAGATGTCTTGAAATATCTGTTTCTGTCTTCACACAGATAGCAGAGAGGAAACCTGAACTAGCAAAACTTGAAGCAATTGATTGTGGAAAACCTCTAGATGAGGCTGCATGGGACATGGTATACCTCTCGCATTAAAAATATTGTTAGTTAATATTATTAACATTTCTTCAACCTCTTTATTAATGTCATTCAGGATGATGTTGCCGGGTGCTTTGAGTACTATGCAGACCTTGCTGAAGGTTTGGATGCAAAGCAAAAGGCTCCCGTTTCTGTTCCTATGGATACATTCAAGAGCTATGTTCGTAAGGAACCTATTGGGGTTGTTGGTTTGATTACTCCATGGTACTAGTTATTCCGTACAAAAGTTTTGATTCTTTTTGGTCATTTCCCTTTATTCAGGATTTGTTAGCTGCTAATCAACCAGTTAAACATCCATAATTCCTACTAGAATCTTTCCTCTGTGAAATCCTTGTTAGACACATTATCCTGGAGTAGGTCAGTCATGTGTAGGTCCCTTAGCAAAATATTCTTTGAAGGATATTACTTGTTTGAACTTTTAGACTTTTTTGTAATCTTCTTCTTTTTGGTAGATAAGTAAACATGATTTTTTCCTTTGCTTGTCAATTTCTCACCTGGAGTTGTCAACTGAACATCTGTCTTTTGTTATTAGTATTCCATACCCATCGCTGCGACGAATTTGTCTTTCTGTTTATGCTTTTTTCTTGTTTGGATTTCTGTTATTCCCCTTAGTTCTCAGCTCATCCATGCTACATAGAATGGTGGACGTGTACTGAGTCGTAAAGACTGGTTAGACAATAAGATCTATGATTTTGATTTTGATAACTTTAATTATTGTAAACAAGAATCTGTTAATGGTTGGTGATGAAGTGTTGTTTTATAATGTTCAAGGAATTATCCTCTTCTAATGGCGGCTTGGAAAGTGGCTCCTGCTTTGGCTGCCGGATGTGCCGCAATATTAAAACCATCTGAATTGGCATCTGTGTAAGTCATTGACTAATAACATAAATTGCTCTGATGTGAATCATTTATGTTGTATGCATGTCATTACATGTTCTAAAATTTAAATCTCAGGACCTGCTTGGAGCTGGCTGATATCTGTAAAGATGTTGGTCTTCCTCCTGGTGTCCTCAATATTCTGACTGGTTTGGGCACTGAAGCTGGTGCTCCTTTGGCATCTCATCCCCAGGTTGACAAGGTACAGTTTTCCTTGGAACGCTTATATCCTTAGTTGTAAACTCTCTTGTTATTTCCAGCTGATGGGATGTCTTTGAACAGGTTGCCTTTACTGGAAGCAGTTCTACTGGGAGCAAGATTATGACGGCTGCAGCTCAAGTTGTCAAGGTAAAGTTTAAGCACAGTACCTTATTCGTCAGGGAAAGTATGTGTTTGTTTACTCTTCACTTATAATTATTATTTTTCTTGTTGGTAGCCCGTTTCGCTGGAGTTAGGTGGGAAAAGTCCGATTCTCGTTTTTGAGGATGTTGACCTTGACAAGGGTGAGTGCATGGCATGTCTTTGAATTTGATAATTTGACTCTGGTGGAATGCTTTGAATTCTCTTAGGATATTATCTGGTATGACTTGTTATGGTATGAGCTCACTATTTTTTCTTTGTTTCCTGTAGCTGCTGAATGGACCGCATTTGGTTGCTTTTGGACAAATGGGCAGATTTGCAGTGCAACATCTCGTCTCATTGTACATGTAAGTATAGAAAAAATTTATGAAAAAGTAGCTGTTTGTGTGCTATTGCAGTGACCAGAGTAGAATCTTAGATCCCATTATCAACATCTCATATCCTTTTAATGTGTGTGGTGTCTCCATTATGCTGTGACTATAAACAGAAGTGTGAATTGGATCGTACATTGCATGAACTGAAACAAAATTTATCAATAAAATATTTTGTTCTGTTTCCGAGAAGTAATTACTCGAGGTTGCAAATGTAAACATCATTTACAATTTCAGGAAAGCATTGCTGATGAGTTTTTGGACAAGCTGGTGAAGTGGTGCAGAAATATTAAGATTTCAGATCCTTTGGAAGAAGGTTGCAGGCTTGGCCCTGTTGTTAGCAACGGACAGGTTAGATTTCTATTTCTAAGTCCGGCATATGCTCTCACGTTGTAAGGAAGTCTTGTAGAGTGGTGTTATGAAGACAATTTTTCATAGAATCTTACAAGTACATCACAGTTTTTGTCATACGGTATTTTTTTGAAATTGTGGTGTAATTTGTTTGTTTGTATTCTTTGTATCACAATTTCCCCACAAATAACAGAAAAATAAAACTAACATTTGCTCCTGATTTAGTACGAGAAAATATTGAAGTTCATCTCTACGGCTAGGAGTGAAGGTGCAGATATTCTCTTTGGTGGACAAAGGCCTAAGGTACAACCTTTTCTTGTATTTTTTTAACGATAAAGACATTTTCTTAAATCTATCAGGCACCTGTTTTGTCTCTCTATTTGTCAGGAAATTTGAAATATTTCATGATTGAATTGCAGCATCTAAAGAAGGGCTTTTTCATTCAACCAACAATCATAAGTAATGTTACAACCTCCATGCAAATTTGGAGAGAAGAAGTTTTTGGGCCTGTTCTTTGTGTTAAAACGTTTAGTACTGAAGATGAAGCTATTGAATTAGCTAACGATACTCAGTAAGTTAATTTGACCTCCCCTCCTCCAGTTTGTTTTTCTGCTGGGAAGAGTATGCTTTGACATTTTATTTGTCAACAATAGGTACGGATTGGCTGCTGCTGTGATATCGAATGATCTACAAAGGTGTGAGCGCGTAACTGAGGTGAGAATTGTATTGTAGTTAAAAAATTAACAAAATAGTTTAAATACACTTTAAGAGTCTGCCAATGGAGATTCTCTCAATTTCTGATTGCGTTTCTTCGTTGCTCTTCTCCAGGCTTTGCAGGCAGGAATTGTATGGGTCAATTGCTCACAGCCTTGTTTCTGTCAAGCCCCATGGGGAGGCAACAAACGTAGTGGTTTTGGACGTGAATTAGGGGAATGGTATGTCCCCACTTTCTCAACTCATAATGCAAACCCAAGAAATATAATCTGCGGAAAATAATTTTGACAAGCTTCATTTCTTACTTCAATTAATAGTTTCTTAATTTTGATTTCTTTATTTTTGGTAAACAGGGGACTTGATAATTACCTGAGTGTGAAGCAGATTACACAGTACGTCTCCAATGACCCATGGGGGTGGTATCAGTCTCCATCGAAACTGTGAAAGATTGAAGTCACCTCAGCAGAGATAGAAGTGCCAGAACTGATATCTACAGGAAGGAAATAAAGATGAATGTTATTTTCTGAACTAAAAATTATGTGGAAGAGAAACGTTGTTACCGAAGTAGGACTTTGTGTATGTTACTGTGAATTTCAATCCTTTTTCTCCAAGCTACCCACTCTGCCGATCATTGTTTGAGCCGACAAATGTGTTTAGTATTGATAAGAATTGCTGCAGATCAGTGACATCATCCATGTCGATAAGAGCTGAGCGGTTTCAGATGGACTATCATCTGCTCTTCCAGACAGAAGAATATTAACTGCTTTGGGGACCTCATCTTGTTTTTTTCTTAGGTGAAGTTGTCATTTACTTACCTGACTTGATGGACCGTTATGAATAAGGATAGCCATTCATAATTTGTAGTCTGCACTGTGCCGCAAGTTTCTGTTTAACAGTGGGTAACAACTTTTATAAATAAAGGGTAAGATGAGATGTTTTTTCATCTCGTTTACAAAGAATATTTGATGTCTAAAGACGCCAATTCTATCAGCAAAAAGAATTTTCTTTAGATATTAAATGAGTAAAACAAAAGCCAAGCAATATGATGCTGACTAAGATTGCACTAGCAAATTAACCAATGCTACTTTATGATTGAATTTCCCAATAAAAATACATTAATTAAGGCACAAGACGACTATAAGGATTTCTATATTTTCAGTTGAATAATTTTAAACTAATTAAATAATTGATTAAATTTTAAATAAGAATTTCTATATTTTCAGTTGAATAATTTTAAACTAATTAAATAATTGATTAAATTTTAAGTAATTCAATGATATGATAATAATTTATAAGTTGATATTTGATAACTCATTAAAATGATTTGATAAACTAACTTATAAAAGATTGTCATGTTATTTGATCACTTAAAATTTGATCGACGTAAAATTACTCTTCCTTACACTCATACTGCATAGGGTGAATTGTTGGTCAATATTTTTGGTGTTATCATTTCAAGAATATTGTTTCGAAACTATTATCACACGGTCCACCGAATAAATTGTCGTTTCCAATTTATTGGTATCTTCATTTCGTTTGATATTTTCACCAAAATTTTAAAAATGACCAAAAATAAGCTTATAAAGCACGTATCTTGATTTCAACTTTTTCTAAAACATTTTTTTATCATTTTATTACAATAATTCAAAAAAAAATCACACAACCTACAAGAGACTACTTTACGCACTCATTCTGGATTCTGGACTTACATATTATCATACCTTTTTGATAATACATAGACTTGAAGTTATATATTCTCTCACACAGGCTTACTAAATGGTTGGAGTACGACAATTAGAACTAATGTAGCCAAAAATTACCCGATGTGATAAGTGATTCATTTACTAAAGGGGCTAAGATATCATATGTAGTCTGCCCTTCATTATCATAGACTTGTAAACAATATTGAAAAATTGTATAGGCTTAATGATTTTAATATGATGGGATATTACTTTTGAATGAAAAAAATGTCTAACTAGGCTCTATTTTTTATCTCTTCATAAAGATACTGAAATCAAAGTTAACAATCACACGAACTGACAAGAATGTGTCGAGTTATTAAATGTTACTTCAATTTTGAAGTGAACTTGGTTGCATTTTCAAAAACATAATAATGATGTTTATAATATTGATATGAAAATTAATATAAAATTATTAACCATGTGATAAGAGATCTAATATTGTGTATATATTGTTCGTCAATCTATCTATGTAGATATCTAGTAAAAATATGATTATGGTTCCTATACCACTGTAAAAAATGAACTTTGAGAAATAAAGTTCAAACATGTGAATATAATTTAAATTAAAAATCAATTTTTTAAGAGCAAACCAAATTCACTTATATAAGCTAGGTCAAATAACAAGAAAACAAAGTAGAATAAAAAGTTTTCCACATGAGAGACTTTTTAAAATAATTATAATCAAACAACGTGTCTTACACGTTAGAATTAATAGATGACAAATAAGAAACTAAAGAATATAATTTTTAGCTATTTTTTATATTAGAAGTTTATTGCTCGAACATACTGCATATAAGGTAATGTGTTAAATTAAAATTCTGATAGTTGAAATTGTACCATATATAGCTTTGTTATTTTTTAGGCTCTTCATATATGGGCGATCAATTGCACTACTAATGTCATCAGATATGGTTGAAGAACCTAGTTCTTCGAATGTCATTAGGAAAACAAAAAGTCATAAGAGAAACGTTTATACTTTCTGTTTGTACCTGAAAAGAACTTGCTCTCGATGAGAAGAGTCAAAAGGTATTCTAAAACAACCTTTCCAAGCGAGCATCTGGGATCTCCTGTAAACCCCCATAATGTGGTAAAGGGAGGATATTAGGGGAAGCAGTGAGTGGAGTTCCCCTGTAGAGAGTCAGATGAGGGGTGACCTTCACGTTCGACAAAACTTCCAGTTTCTTTTTTTTCATTCACACCATTCTTTTGCTAGTTGGTGTTGGAAGGGCAAGTGTACCTAGAAAATTGAAATTGGGATCCCATTCATCTAGTGAAAGCAACGGCTATGGCATGGCAATAACATATCCCTTTCCCCATAGCCAGAGGTGGAGGATTTTGATAAATGCGCTCGAATGTTCCCCTTCCCTCATAAGTCCCTCTTTTTCTTTCCCCCTCGAGAAAGAGAGAGAAGAGAATCGATGCGTCATTTTCTTCTCTTCTTCATGTGAATGACCATGTCTAGTATCAAGAGGTTTTTTATGCAATAGACCACGTTGAGAAAGACTAACCTCCTATGTACCATGCTAGACTCAATGGTCAGCCACAGGGGACCCCGTCTTCATTAGCCATTTTTTCCAGGAGCTCTTTCTTTTACAGGGGACATAATTTAACATGACTACAACTTTCCACCTCCAGATGGCAAGACTAAGGTGGTTAACCAGTGCGTTTGTCAAGCTTGAATGAGAAAAAAGAGATGGTTGGCGATATATCATATGTCAGCAGCAGTGAATATGACGGCAAGGCTAAGTAGGTAAACATTCTTCTTGCCTGGAATTTTGTAGGCATGTTGAGTTTGTGGTGTTGTTCGGTTTTGCTTGATCTTTGCTTGTATACCTTTCTCTTTCATTTATTATAAGACTAAGAGATTATAGATTAGAATGTAAGATAAACTAGCGAAATACACGTGCATCCACGGAAATGGTACAAATTAAAATGTTAATCTTGATTTAGAGAATTTAGAATTAAAGTATATAGTAATTTCAAACTATTGGGTTGCAACAGTTTTGAGGATTCTAGATTACAAAACGTGTCTTGCATGTTATCTATAGAATTATTTGTCGTGAGAAACAAGAAATTTAAGAATATAATTTTAGATATTTTATATATTAAGAATTGATAATGCTTATATGTTATGCATATAAAAATAGGATGTGTTAAAATGAAGCTTTTGATAAATTAAAGAAATTATATCATATATAACATTGCTCTTTAAATAATATAGAAAATAATTTTATTTAATCAATTTATCAAATTTCTAATAAGTTTTCTTATTCTAAAGTATAATTATTTGTCTAAAATCATTTGTATAAACTTTCATGTTGCTAATAATATAAATAATATATATATTTGTTTACTTCCTTATAAAATAAGAGATAATATAATATTTTTTTAATATTTATACATTTAAATTTATATTAAACATTGACGAAAATAAAGTACTAATCACATTATCTGGTTAAATAATAACTGATCTTCACCAAGCAATATGCCTNTTAGAAAATATATTAATGTCTTCTCTAAACTCATTTGTACAAATTTTAAAGTTACTAATAATATAAATATTATAAATTATAAATTTTATAAGTTACAAACGAACAAATGATTAATAACTAAAAAATAATTATTCTTGTATAAAAAATCTTGAATGTAGTATTTACAGACATTCATGTTTATAATTACACAATATTGTAAACATATGTAATTTATAAATTATTTGTAGAATTTATTATATAAATAATGTAAAAGAAAAAATAGACGAAATGTATTAACAGTCTCTGTTCCATATTAAGTACATCTATTTGTGTGATGCAGTGACTGCTGGTGATCTTAAGCCGTCCTTTGATATTTTAAAATGACTTAAAGGATAAAAGGAGAAATCAAAGGTTTTTCCTCTTTAAGTCACAAGATTCACGAGACAAGATAATCTTAACTGTGAATTATTATATGACATTTATCTGATAACTCATATTTAAGAAATGACCGCCTTTTACTAAGTGAGGTAACCGACTAGTATCACGCCACACAAGTTCTTTGTATGGTGTGATTTTCTTCAAGAAAAATATTAGATTCTACAGGAAATAATTCCCTGTGGTGGGTGCAATTCAACTTTAACCTATTACATTATTTACATATCAATTAATTTCAAAAATTGATGGATTAGGTTCGTATCATACAGTACATGATAAAATAACACTCATATTATCGCATATTTATAGAATATGTAATAATTTAGGAATCCGTAATTCTAAATTATTTATTGTAATCTCATTTGTTATTCAAGTAGTCTTCACACAGATGGTACGGCGACCCATGACAAAAAATTTTAAGCTCCAATAGAGTTAATAATTAATAAAACTCTTTACTTAAAATATCATTTTATTAATTCTAAGTTATTCTGCTATAAACTTGAAACGGCACTACTGAAATCAATAGGTATTAATTACTCAAAGAATTGAATACTCCATTAATCTAATCACTACATATAGATTAATCCACCATAGCTCATAATCGGAGTCGGGTAACTAATCTGTTAACTTCTCTAATTACTTATTCCTCATTGAGTTTCGTTGATTCTCTAATAAACCATAAATTTATGATCTTATCCTAAAATTGAGCGCTCATATCATTCAAGACTTGAATCAATACTCAAATGAACTATTTATCTGACTTCATAATGCATGAACAGATTTCATCTTGTTAATTAACATTCTCCTTTATTTACTTCATTATGCTTCCAAGATACAAGAAATTGAATTCGATGAGTTATACGACTTTTACCGAGTAAGTAAACAAAAATAACTTATAAACAAGAGTATGATAATTACTCAAGATTGATATCATTATATATATGATTATCAGTATAATAAAATAGAATACTCAATATGCTGATGATATTATTAAAAATTTATTGTGTCTTAGTCCCATATAATCTTATTATTTGAAGTACTCTCATTCCAATGTCGCTAAATTAACACTCTAAATAAGATTGTTCCGTTCTTAATGTAAATGAGTTGTACTTGTAATTATTCATTAATTAAAAACTTTAATATTAATTGTTAAATACATACATTTTTTTATTATTTTTCTTAAACTTTACCCTCTTGTATATAACTTTTATACACAATGCTTAAGGTCACATATAATATTCATTGAATTTTCTTCAAATTTAAGAATATCTACGGAAACAACATGCAAACATTAAATGAAAAATCACTTTAGTTGTAATTAGCAAAACATTCCTTACATCATATGCTTAGAGGATATTATTCTCAACAATCTCCCACTTTTCTTAAAATAAATATCGTTCAAAACAAGAAAATACTATTTCTAAATTGCAGTCCAACTACTCCCACTGCTTTTGTTGAGACCATGTCACTATTGCCCACTCGCATGATTAATTCTCCGTCGTTCTTGGAGAACTAAAAATCTCCAATGAAGAAAAAAAATGGTCAGGTCACTCCTAAATGAATTATGAAGGTTGAGAAATCAATCTCAACTAAATATGTTTCTACAACCAATAAATCATATTTACATCACATGTCCTTTATTACGGATCCAGAATCCATCTTACTATTCATAATATTCATAACAATTTGATGACAAGACTATTTAGATGATTGGCCAAACATTTACAGGAGTGAATCTATTATCTCATAATCAGTCTCCATATTCTCATGCCTACTCCTACAAACATCAGTCATTCCTATTAGCAAGTAGCATAGGGCGTTGGCGTTGGCATGAATCCAACGAGTTTATGCATCTTGGACAATTTGAGGTGCAATGATGGCAAGTTCGGGAGGACATTCTTCTGTTAGGATGAACTTGCAGTTTCACTCACAAGCACGATGTTCATGTTACCTTTTTATTTGACAAATTTTTTTGTCGGAGAACTTTTCATTAGCAAGAATCATGATTATAAGATTAAACATATTGCTGAAATAAAAAAATAAAATTTTCATGCATAAATATCACAAGGATTTAGACATAGTAAATATGATGCATGGTGCATATGAAAAATACACAAAAGCATTACTATTAAAGTCAACGATTATTCAATCTTCACAAACTACATGTCATTGTAGGATAGATCATGTTATTTGCTAATTGAATCGAGACATTCTCAATTAATAAATTCTATAAAAATAATATATCATACTTTCAACATTTATTAATTATCATTATTTTTTGTCAAGATATAATTAACAAGAAATAACTATAAATATATTTTCAGTAACTCACTGTTACAAATCTCAAAGACTTAACTCTAAATTACCATCGTAGGGTAAGTTAATATAGAACTAAATCTAAAAAATCCTATCTCTAGAAAGACAATTTTGTTATTGAATCAAATGGACACCCTTCGTGGGAGGACGAAAGCTAAGCCGTCTCGATGCGTCACTAAATTCTTACGGTATTGTACTAACAGTGGAGACTATGCGTCAACATATTACCATATAACTCGCTACCACTAATTATTATTTTATAAAGAATGTATTTAATTTATAAAACATCTCATGCTTTATAAAACCTCAAACAAAACACTTTTTGATTACTAAGTTAAAAAGTTAAATTTATTGATTATCAAAAAAATAATTTCGCTTTTACGTTTTCCATAATTTTAACACTTAAAAATTATAAGCTTAATATAGATGTGATGTCACGGAAAAATGTAACGGTTGATCATTTGTGCATTATATCATTTCTCAAAACATTTTGAAAATAAAACTAAATGCACGTGAATGCGTGTCATAACGTTATAAGTATGCATTTTTCTATATCATATGACATATTATATTCATCATCATATTATAATGATATCAACATAAAAAATATATAATGTGCAGTCAGAATTGAAATGGAATTCGTTTGGTCCTTTAGATAGTTAAATTACAATAAAGATAAAAATAATAAAAATTAGATTTGTTTTCTTCGTGTAACTTCCTCGTAATCAGCTCAATGTTGATTGGTCTCGGGATGTCGTCGGAGTGTGAAATTGGACAGTACCGGGCTAGGAATCCAATTGGCCTGAAGGCCCATCGCTCATTCTTGGTTTACGGACCAGCAACAGACCACGTAGGACACAGGATGCTGTGGCTAAGAGCCCACGTTGGGCTAACGCCCGCGTAGTGCATGGCGTCGGCGTGTCCATTGTCGCAGGCCCCAGGTGTGAAGTGGCCATCTTGGCAGAGCATGGTCTCTCAATCTCGGATTTTAATTCTTGATCACCACTATTACAATAATAAATCCCAAAAGCAATTTACCTGTAAACCATTATACCCAAAATTTCTAAAAAATATTTTTTATATAATCAAAATAAATTATAGTTATAAGAAATCCAAGAAACCATATAATTAACTACCAGAATCATTATCCGTACATTCATCACATGAATAATGAGCATCCATAAAATATACATCTCCGCCATCATACATTAATGAAGAAAAATCAAATTTATTTGTGATCATCATACTACCACTGTTCTAAATTAATATATCAAATAGTCAATACCAATTATTGGTTCTCTAAACCAAGAACTAATGCACGCAGCAGAAGGTTGCCTATGAATGATTGTTAGTAGCAAAAAAAAATCTCTCGTTTGTTGGTTCAATCTAATTATATATTAATTTAATATATAAGAAGTTAATTTACCTTTAGCTAATGACAAAATTGACTCTTTGAACTCTTCTTGAACGATCGGGTTCTTCAAACTGTTCAAAAAAGTCTCGTCATGGAAGAAATAAGAAAGAGATTCATCCCTTAGAGCTTGTTTGTCAAGTACCACCGAAACGAAAAAAAAACATTTAAACTTATTGGGTCATGTGCCTAATGAGTCGGCCAGTCTGGCTCTTTAAATCATTCGATCTTTCACGCCTAATCTCAGACACTAGATGAACAGACATATAACGTTTAAAGAAATGAGATAGATCACGTTCATTTTTTTAAATTCCACTACGACCTATTCATATAAGAAAGTGAAATACGGAAACAAGAATGCTGCTCAATTCATCATCTTCTCTTTATACATAAATCGCTATTTACATAAAAATGAGGAAATCAAAATTGGATCGTTTTTACTTTTCAAAAAGGGGAAATGCAAATACCCCTGTACTTGACTTTTTAGTAAAGATTCCCCTATACTTTGAAAACGAAATCATAAACCCTAACCTTTCATAAATTAACAAAACACCTCACGCTTTCAGTGACAGAATTCCAACTAGGTATGCCACGTGGTCTGACATGGAGCCACATGGTCCTCTTTTTGTCTGCCACGTGGTATATTGTTTCTTCTCTCGAAAGTTTTATCATGACGTGTTCAACGCACGGATGCTGGGTTATTGTGATCCTTAGATTGCATTTGGAGTAATCTGGGCCACACAAAGCCCATCAGGTAGCAGATGTTATTTTTTTTTAGTTTTTTTAGAGTTCACCAAATACGTACTCGGGTTCACAAATTATATAGTAGAGTTCATCAAATACGTAGTGGGGTTCATCAATTACGTACTGGGGTTCATCAATTACGTAGTGGGGTTCACCAAATATGTACAAAAAAATAATTCTTGGATAGGTTCACCAATTACGTAGTGGGGTTTACAAATTATGTAGTGAGGTTCACCAATTACGTAGTGGGGTTCACCAAATACGTACAAAAGAATAATTCATGGAGGGGTTCACCAATTATGTAGTGAGGTTCACTAATTACGTAGTGAGGTTCATCAAATACGTACAAAAGATAATTTTTGGAGGGGTTCACCAATTACGTAGTGGAGTTCACCAATTACGTAGTGGAGTTCACCTATTACGTAGTGGAGTTCACCTATTACGTAGTGGAGTTTACCAAATATGTACAACAGAATAATTTTTGAAGGGACTTCACCAATTACGTACTAGGGTTCACCAATTATGTAGTGGAGTTCACCAAATACATACAAATTAATAATTCTTTGTGGGGTTCACCAAATACATATTAGGGTTCATCGGTTACGTACTGGGGTTCACCAATTACGTACTGGGGTTCACCAATTACGTACTAGGGTTCATTAATCTACCCGGACGGTTTTGGGTCAAATACCGGCGGTTCCTCGCATTTTTTTTCTTTTTCGGTGGTTTTGTTGTTTTTTCGGCGATTTTGCATCAATACAATGGTTTTTAGGACCTTTTTATAATGGTCTTTCAACAAATTCAGCTTTTTAAAATTGATCATGGTAAACTAGATGAATCTCAAACCTCCAAGAATGATTAATTTTTGTATGTGAAATATTTTGGTAAACACCTCCAAGAATGATTCATTTTGTACGTGAAATATTTTGGTGAACCCCTCCAAGAATGATTAATTTTCTACGTGAAATTTTTTTGTGAACCCCTCAAGATTCCCTTTGCACCCCACTACGTAGTGAAGTTCACTAAATACGTACAAATTAATAATTCTTGGAGGGGTTAATCAAATATGTACTGGAATTCACCAATTACGTATTGGTATTCCCCAATACGTAAAAATAATAATTCTTGGAGGGGTCCACCAAATACGTACGACGTAATCGTCATACCTAATAGGCGAATTGCTTATTTTAGCCCTTAAATGTCATCCTGAAGGTGCTAATTGCATCGTCAAAACCGAGCGCTAGTTTTATACCTCTAATCACTTGTTTCAGTCCCCAAATATCATGTACAAATAGGTGATTCCACAGTCTCCCTCTCAATCGCCACCTTTTTGCTCCTAATCACCATTTATATGGCTCTAATCGACATTCTTCACAATTTTCCTTAAAATTGATAGTTTTATAATTATTTACTGTACACCGGGAAAATCATCAATAAAAATAGAAAAAAACTCATTATTTCAATGCAAGCATTCATGGTACTCACTTATTATGTGAAATTGATTGGTTTAATTAAGGATTCTTGATACAATTGAACATTAAATCATAAATTTGTTAAAAGTTGTCATTGATAATGTTGTTGTGCTTTTGTGACAAGTATTGAGCGAGACGAGTTTTCACCATATATAATTATAACTCGGGATTTTATGATGGTTGGTAAATCTTATTTATCGATTTGACGAAGACGTATAACCCTCAAGATCAGATTCTCTCTATAAATTGAACGTATCCGCTAAAAGTTCGAAATTGAATATTTAACCTTTAATTTTATATATTATAATACCATAAAATTTAGAAAACAAACTAATTTGTTTTAATTACAAGCATATAGAAAACCCTAAAATTTAAAAGAGATGGGAATTACAAAAAAAAACCCAAAATTAAGACCGAAACAGCTTCCAGACCTATAAAAGTATTTAAAACATTGTTTTTTGGACCGAAAATTAGGATATGACGGGGTCACCCCATCACACATATAGATCTCTGAATAAGCTTCAATTTGATATCTTACAGGCCATGTGGTTTCACCTAAGTCAAAAGTTATGCTATCCGAAATTTGACATGCGCGTGCCACGATCTAATATGGAGTATTGGGACCAAATGCCTGTGTGCTGGCATTTGGCCCGTGTCACTAAGACACGAGCCAAACACCTGTTACCATGGTGTTTGGGGCCCAAATGCCACCAGCATGCTCCAAACGCCAATCTTGAATGGCGACTCGCCATGTAGTGATTGTTTTTTATGCACTTAGCTATTGTCACACTTTGACATTTTTATTAGCATACACTTAACCATTTTCACATACACACACTTAGTCATTTTCATAGACTTAGCTATATTCACACACTCGGTAATTTTATATACTTAGCCATTCTCATATACTCTTTAAAGAGGTCTTTCCATTAACTTAATATATACTATTTGTAGAGGTCCTTTCATTTCATCGATTTAGATAAGGCCTAGTTGAAGGTCGTATGCATGATTGCTTCGTGGGGTAACATAATGTTTTTTGTCTCAAAATTCTCGATTTCTCAGTATAAACATTAACAATTTTCACTATATTTGAAATTGAATTTAGTACCACTACAAATGAATATTTCTTCCGATACAAATCCTTTCTAAACACACTTCAAACCTATTTCTATACATAACTACACCGATATTATACTAGAAATTAGCTGAACAAGATGTAAATCCCGATATTTTTTAATGACTACTTCAACTACACCATCATACCCTTAGTCTTTTCACACCCTTCATCGTTTTCACACTCTTGGTGATTTTCATACCCTTAACCATTTTCACACATTTGCTTATTTCCAGACACTTAACCATTTTCACACTTAACAATTTTCATACACTTAGTCAATTTTCATATACTTAGTCAATTGTCATTCTTATTTGCACACACCTAGCCATTTCCATGTACTTGGTCATTCTTAATGCTCGTCTCTTCTCTAACATATACTAATATTCTTCCATTTCTTCAAGCTCTGTTCAAAAACTTAACATACTTAGTGATGTCCACACTCTTAACCGTTTATATACTTGATCATCTTCACACTTATAATTTTCTTACACTTAGTCATTTTCAAAACTTAGTCGTTTTCAAAAATTTGCTTATTTTCACACACTTAACTATTTTCAAACACTTAGTTGTTTTCACACATTTTCATATTTTTGGCATTTTCATGTAGTTGTTATGAAACACTTAGTCATTTGTACGCACTCAGCCACCTATATGCACTTAGCCACCTATGCGCACTTAGGCAAATTCACTTAGTAATTTTTACACTTAATTATTTTACACACTTAGTAATTTTCACAAACTTATTTATTTTCAAACACTTAATTATTTTCACAGATTTAGTGATTTTCACACTTAGCCATTTTCACACATTTAATTGTCCGTATTTGCACACACTTAGCCATTTTCATGTACTTCCCATTTTCATGTACTTGGCATATTTATTTGCACACATTTAGCTATTTTTAATTACACACACTTAGTATTATATAATTGTGTCTTAAATTTATCATTTTCATACCTGAACATTTTAAATTTACTTTGTCATTTTCATTTCTTTACTTACTATATACTCTTTATAGAGGTCTTTCCATTTCATCAATTCAGATAAGGCCTTGGTCAAGATCATATGCATGATTGCTCTGTGGAGTAACATAATGCTTTTTCTCTCAAAATTCTCGATTTCTCAATACAAACATTAACAATTTTCACTTATATTTAAAATAAAATTAAGTATCACTACAAATGAATATTTTTTCTGACACAAATCCATTCTAAACACACTTCAAACCTACTCTATACATCACTACAAAAAATTACACCAGAAAGTAGCAAAACAAGATGCAAATCCTAGTACTTTTTAGTGACTACTTCAGTTGCACCATTTTACCCTCGGAATTACATGGGATTGATGGTAATCCTAACATTGGAGATGGATCCCATAAATGAGACATTTAAAAATTGATTATGTTACTGTCACTATTTCAAAGTCTAATTTTTACAGGATAAACTTTTTAAACAAAGACATACACTATTATTTTATAGAAGTTTACAAACTAAAGTCATTTAGATGCCAAATTTGAATAGTAACCTACAAAAACCAAAAAAGACACAAAACATAGTATCATACTAACATGGCACACCAGATACATATTAAATGTAATTGAAACTTTAAAAAGCATAAGCATTAGATACAAGTAAAAAAAATATGAAAGTTGCCAGGTAGGGATAAACTTTGGACTCTTGAGGCTTTTTGCGAATTGCTTTCTACAGAAAAAAATAGAAATAATTATGATGAACCAGCTCCATACACTGATGGTATTAGCTATTTAGCAAAATTTATGAAAACTAAGATGTTGACACACTCTAATTAACAGTGAGTGAGGTGCCGTGAAAGGCAATATGTCCAAGACTAGACTAAAGGATACTAAACCTTTTATTACAATTTGAATTTTGAAAGAATGCATGCAAAAAGCTACATCATATTTGTAAAAATGTAGCAAGCGCATTGTAGAACCCACATCTGTTACACAGAGAAGGAACTCCTTTTATCAACATTATAATATAACTGATACACCAGAGAGGATGAGATCTCCATAGTCAAAAGTCTTATTTACATATGTGCACATGTATACCACATGGCAAAGGCAAAGATCCATGGCCCTGTTGTGGACACAAGCGGCATCTTCATGCACATTATCATTACTTTATCATTTGATGCTTGTTATGTACATATCAAAGTTTATTTGGCCCACTTATGCTAATAAAGTATCAATAAGGTTTTAGAGGGCAGTCAATATCAAAATACGGTTCAACTACTCCCTATACTATACAAGGAGTACAACCAGATTCTCTAGCCCAATCAATGGAACCAATGGGAAAAAAATTCCTTGAGGTTTGCTACTAGTATTCTCAGTACTCATCAGCTAATCATATAAGGACTTTTGGAGCAGTCATGATTAACTGAACATCAACTAACCGACTAGAAAAAGCTTCCAACCAAAACAGAATGTACTTCATTCAAAATCATGTTTTTACAATAACATAAACACGAACCAGTAACGAATGAAATTAACGACATGCCTTTCTACTAATTAAATAGAAAGCCTCCAAACTCAGAAGTTCAGTATGCTTACCAGGATTTATTCTTATATTACGTGCAAAACATTCTTGTAAAAAGTTCCATGAACATATAATACTTGATTTATGAGTCTTATAGAGTTTTTCTCATAGGTGCAAGATATTTAACTAAGAGGTCTTTATGACTTGTAAGTACTAATTTTCACAGTCTACTGAAGCATGCCGTTTTATAAAGAAAAGATTGTAGTATATTAACTCTATATCATAGAATAACTTACATTAATCACTAAGTAGAGTACCAGGTAATTGTATTAATGTATTTAGAATGTATTAAAAGGACTAGTGAGTTTAAGTCTTGGTAAAGTTGAGATTCTATGGATCAATACATCTATAGTCTGAATGACATAGTTGTTAGGTTGTCAATTGGAGAATATGTCTAGTCGAATTATGATTAGACAAGTTACAAGTACAATTTTAAGATACATGATAACCATGAATTCAACTAAGTCATTTTCAAAAACTTTATGTAGTAAATTCATAATCAAGTGAATATGTTAAATTATAGTTGCATGTATTATTTATTTGTTCTGATGTCATTTGGATATACCAATGCTCTGGCAAGGTTTATGGATATGATGATTAGATTGTTCAAAGAGTACTAGAATCTTGGCGATTATGTTTATCGATGATATTATGGTGTACTATCTGAGGCTGAGCACATGGATCACCTCATGATTTTTTGACAGACATTAAGGTCGCATTTCGTTATATGTCAAATTCCAGAAGTGTGAAGGTTTTGCAAAGATCATTGTCCCATTCACGTAGTTGACCAACAACAATGCCACATTTACTTGGACGACTGAGTGCGAGAAATATTTTATGTGCCTTAAACAAAAATTGGTAGATTTTTGTAGATTTTATTTTTCTATCATTTATCTTTGTTTAAATAAGCTAGAATATCTCACTCTGAGCATGAATATTTTTTCATTTATCTCATTTATTCTCATCATGATTGGAAAATATTCCTCATTTAATAAAATATCTCATTTAATTTAAATATCTTAGCTAAGGAAATCTTGCACAATTTGTTTTGCAGGGAAGTTCAATAAGAGGGGGCCCATCGAGAGGACAACTGGCAAATTAAGAGAAGCATCCTTAGTTGTTAAATGCTGCAGCGCCTAAAAAGGAAAGTTATAGCAAAATAGTGACAACTCAGCTAAAAATACTCTCCAATTTTTGTGCTCAAATCAACGAATCACTAAAATTTAGTGAAATTTCAAATTTCCACTGCGAAATATCTTCGATTTGAAATTTTTTTGGCTGATTAGGCTATGGAGGACAACACGTGGCGCAACAGGGAGAGGTTTCGTAGGCTTTAAATCTGAAAGTCGTTTGCCACTTCCCACACACAACCTTTTTGAATTCAAAACCCTTATGCCTCAATAACCTTCATGTGAAGTGTTGTTTATCCTAAGAACCATAAAATTACATTCTGTTTCTCACCAAAACCTCTATTCATTTCACAAGGGCAGAAGTAAATGAACAAAATGATAGCAAAAGGGCAGCCTAAATAGTTCATGACCACTAAGAAATTTATCAATGAAGAAGCTAAAAAGAGGGACGAAGAGAAGATTCACATGAAGAAATTTCATGAATAAAATGGGTTTATGATAGAGCTCATCCCCTCTTTTGGCCTTTTGAAGAACATTGCATCGACCATCAAGCAAAGAGGCTATAAGAGATTATGTGCGCATTCTGACACCATTGTGGTTTCCCTGGTAATGGAGCTTTATGCTAATCTTCTAAATCCTAGACAAACTGTTATTTCACTAAGAGGTACATCCGTTGCTTTTACTCTTAAGGCAATAAATTCTATTTTTGACCTAAGCTAAATGCAAATTTGAAAGAATTGATTGTTTCTGGCACTAAATGGCATAGTGTATCTATTAAGGGTAGTAGAACTTATCCTAGGTCAGCTTTGAAATATAGGGCTAAAGTCTGGTGGTGCATTTTCATTCGTACTTCCATCATGCCCACTACTCACATTCAAACAGTTACACATGAACAATTACTTTTATTGCATGCTTTGCTAACTATGAAGTCTATCAATGTTGGTCACATCATCTCTAAGGAAATAGATATTTGTGCTGGCAAAAAGATAGGTTGTTTATTCTTTCCCTATTTGATAACTAAATTGTGTTTCGTTAATATGGTCCCTTATATGAGTGTTGAGGAAAAGCTAATAAGTCATCATGTTATTACTCTAACAGCTGTATCAAGGTTTACCGTAGAGAAAAGGTATGATCCAATAATCTTAAGGGAGCAATCATCCCCCAAGAAGGCGAATAAGAAAAAGGATGTGGACACGACTGACATTAACCTAATGTTGGTGATGCTTCATGACAAGATTGTCCGCCAAGAAGCCCTGCAAGGAAAGGCCTAGAAACTGCTTCGTGATAAGACTGTGCATTGTAAAAGAGCCTTCAAAAATTTACGAAGCTCACTTGGCATTTTCCTCCTTTTACATAGGTCATTCTTCACCCCTGAAAGGCTAAAAAAGAGGAGAAATAGAGGTAGAGCAGGAAAAGGAAGAGTGGTTGGCCCAAGAGGATGAAGCCCCCGATAATGAGGAAGAATAGAAGGAGAGGAAGAAGTCGAAGAAAAAGTTAAGGAGTAAGAAGAAGATGATGAGAATGAGGATTATCAGGATGCAGGTGAAGAGGAAAAGGAAGAAAGTGGGGATGAGGAAGAGGAGAAGCAAGAAGTAGAAGTTGAAGAAAGTGAAGAGGAAGTAATTCCTATACCACCACCAAAGCCGTCACCCACGAAATGAAATGACAAGGGGAAAAGAAAATTGATAACCTAGAGTCGAGAGAAGAAACACCCTGAAGAATCAGAAGATTCCCCAAGATTGCCAAGTCAATGAGGAAATCAGTTGACATGAAAAAGGAAGCAGCAACAACTGGCTCTAGTGCAAGTTATAAAAATTAACAGTTGAAAAAGAGCCGTCTCTAGAGGATAAACTTCCAACAGAAATACAATCAGCAAAGAAAAAGCTTTCAGACCTGAAAGTTGCCTCTAAGGGGAGAGGTGGGCTTAGGAGTTCCTCCAAGCAGTGAGAGTTGTTGGACTGTTGCATCATCCTGATAGTATAAAGAGAATACCTTTATAGCCCCTTCTTTTTAGTTTTCTTGTTGTTTCTATCTTCTTTCTGGTTGACGCTAATATCTGATTATGGTTTTTGCTGTTTAAACATTTAGAATTTATGTCTGTAGTGTTATGGTTATCATTTTATTGTTTTAGTGGGGACACTGCAAGTATTAAGTTTAGGGAAGAGGGCTTATGTAGTTTTCTTTAGAATTATCTTCAAAATTTTCTTTTGGTGATTGAAAATATTTAGGATGCTAGTTATGTTTTCTTTTATCCAAGTTTTTAGTCTAGGTCTCTTGACAATATGCTCAGCCAACAAAAAGTAAAAGAATCTAAAAAATGAAATAAAGATTGATAAAATGTTAGTATTTCTCAAATTATGCTGAATTTAGAGTGTTTAGACTAGTTCCCTTTCTCTTTGCACTTAGAAGTGGAGTTAGCTGCTTTTGGAGGTTTAGGTTGTTTTAAACTTGAGACAGGCTTAATGTTCAGACTTACCTTTTAGAACTTCAGAAAAATAGTGAGGAAGTAAGGTGTAAAAGTGTTTAATATTCAAGTTTGGGGGAGGGTTTATGCTGAGTAATGCTTATTGTAATTATGCTACTCCATTGACTTAAAAAAAGTGAAAAGAGAAAGAAAAAGAAGAATAAGTTTAGAATGACTCATCTATTTTAGGCTGTTGAGTAACCGGGTGCCTTTATCACAAATATTGTCATTCACGTAAAAGTTAGCTAGAGATATGAGCCCTCTATAGCAAAAGTGCAAATTAAAATATAAAGCATCCTTTCTTGTTACATTGCTAAGTAACCAGGTACCTGCATCACCAATGTTGTCATTCGCATCAAAAGGCAGTGTAGCATTAGAGGTATTCTATCTATACAAAAAGTAAAAGCTAAAGAAAAGAAAGAAGTCATTGGAACAATAAAAATGCAGCAGTACTTCATTATTCTTTTTGTGCTTTAGTGTTGTAATTGCTCTCCTCTATTTTATTGAGCTTCATTCTTCTTTGTATTTGTCTGAGAGGCTAAGAGGACATGTCTGAGCACCAAAGTTAAGTCCATTATCTTGGTTTAAAGTATCTTAAGCAATCTGAAAGAGCAACTCTAGTTTTTAGCACACACACTAAAGAGAATTAGGATAGCACCTCATTTCAATAAAATTTGAGAATGATAACTAAATTGCTTTGTTCATTGTTGCATTAAAGTGTTGAGCAGGTTCGTCGATGGGCTTAGATTTCTTACTTGCATTGAAGAGCAGAGTTGGATAAGTTTAGGGGTGGTAATGTCTAAGGTTACTTATTTAGTGAGTCTTTTGTGCTAGTTATCATCATACGAGGACGATTAATGTTTTAAGTTTGAGGGTGTGATAACTCTAAGATTTTAGAGTTATCCTTTAATTTCTAAGTCTTAAATACTGCTTATCTTAAAGAGTTGTAACACTTTATTGCTTAGTTTGTTTTTTTTTTAATTTAGCTTTTTGTTTGGTTTTGATGCCTTGCTAGCTTTCCTAATGGATTTTCAGGAGTTTTGTGCATAAAATCGTGTTTCTGTTCAGGTAGCCTTAGGAGCTTGGTGGTTGGAGAAGTGCTATAGCTAATTCTGTTACTGCTATAACAATGCTCAAGCACACTTAGCAGGAGGATTTGTCACGTAGTCCAGTTGGCGCTAAATAGAGAGAAGATGCTCATATGCTCAGAGTTAGTTATCCACCTGACATCAGTGCCTTTTTTATGGTCCATGTCATTGTAGCTTCTCGACACATGTTGCTGCTAGAAGAATGAAGCCCTAATTCCAAGGCTTTTTAAATAGAAAGTACATCCATTTGAGGAGGGAGCCGACACTCTTGCCCAGAATAAGGAAACATTTTACAAAGTCAAGTATGCAAGAAGAATGACAGAAAAGGAAGTAAGGCAGCAAGGAAGAAGACAAAGAAGAGAATATTCATTTATTCTCGTCTCTCTTTCTTCTTTCTTAGCCTTATTTACTTACTGTATTTCCTACTCTTAGCTTATTTTCTATAAGATAAATATGGAAATGGTTGCATTTGAATCTGTTCAAAAGCTCATTATGGACTAAAACCTTTAAGCTAGTATAGGTAATGAACCTTGAATTATTATTTCTGCTTTATTTTGCTCATTTTTTGTTAACATTTCATCAAGGGTGCTTAATGTTCAAATTTTATTATAGACTGGCCATGTTTAGTAGAATGCAAGTTAGATTGAATACTAAAAATGTTTGATTTAATGGAAATAGCTTGAATGATATTTGAGTACTTAAATCTTGTAGATCTAAATATTTAGTGAGTAGACTAGGCAATATACTCACCTTGTAAACCAATCGGCTGGAACTAATGAGAGACAACTCTAATCTGAGTTAGGCTTAGGAATAAGTTAATTAAGCTTATAGTTAAAGATCGCAAGGATGAAAATCTATTGTGCTTAGGAGATGAGGTTAATGTTATCAGGATGATGTAGCAGCATATAAACAGATTTAACCAAAAATTTTAATGGATAGGGGGATTTAACCATGCTAGCTCTCTTCATCATTGAATACACCAATATTACTAAACTTAAATCTCATATTTTGCAATTGTCACTCTGAGCCATTTTATTTAGCATTATCATTTCAACTTTCATTTTCAGTTACTTGAAATCACTCATCACACTTAGTCTGTTTTCAATTAGATTTAATTTGGTCTGTTTAGTTGCTTAGATTTTCATCAATCCTTGTGAAGATCGACACTCACTTATTACTTTATTACGTGTTAATGACATGTGCACTTACATATGTATCACACACAATAGTTGTAGTGGATCGTCTTACCAAGTCTGCACACTTCTTGCCTGGTGAAACTTAGATTTTCAATTAAGGATTGTGATCAGTTGTATATTCAAGAGATTGTCCGACTTCATGCGGTTCCAGTGTCAATAGTATTGGATTGGGATCGATGAATCACATCGAACTTTTGGCGGAGTCTATAGAAAGCTTTGGGTACTTGGTTGAACTTTAGTACAGCTTTCCATCCGCAATCTGATGAGCAATATGAGTGAACGATCCAAATGCTAGAGGATATGCTTTGAGCTTGTGTGTTGGATTTCTCAGATAGTTGGGATGCACAGTTGGCTCTCATGGAGTTCGCATACAATAACAGTAACAAGGCAACGATTGGTATAGCTCCGTTTGAGGCACTTTATGGGAAAAAAGTTTCGGTCACTAGTTCACTGGCATGAGGTTGACAAACAAAAGCTTTCGAGCCCTGACTTGGTTTAGTCTACGAATGAAGCTATTCATAAAATCAGAGATAAAATGAAGACCGCATAGAGTAGGCAAAAGAGTTACGCAAATGTTAAGAGAATGAACCTCAAAATTGAAGTGGGTGATCAAGTGTTTCTCAAGGTCGCCCCAATGAAGTGTTTTAGGCATTTTGGTTTCAAAGGAAAGCTCACTCCTAGGTTGATTGGTCCTTGATCTTATTATTCATTTGACCTACCGACTTGCTTTACCACCACCTCTTTCAGGTGTTCACAACATGTTTCACGTCTTGATGCTTTTCAAGTACGTGCTTGATCCAACATGTGTCATTTCGAACCACTACAAGTTCATGATGACCTTACTTATGAGGAGAAACAAGTCAGGATTTTAGAGAGCATGAAGCAAACTCTTCATAACAGGACAGTTCAGCTAATCAAGGTTCTCTGAAGAAATCATCGCATTGAGGAAGCCACGTGGGAACGAGAAGTGGAGATACTTGTCGAGTATGCATAGGTATTCCAATAAGACATATTCCTTTGAGGATGAAAATTCTTAAGGAGGGAAAATGTAATACCCCAAGACCTCCATTAGGTAATTTAGTAAATTCTTGTCGAACTCACACCTATAAGCATATACAAACTAGTTAACCCCTAACCTCTGTGTGTGTGTGTGTGTGTGTGTATATATATATATATATATNTATATATATATTCTTCAACCCCCTCTCTCTCACCTTCGATCTCTCTCTTACTGCCCCTCCCCTAGCAAAACCCATCTGCTTCTTCTTCTTGTTTCTTCTTCATAGTGCCTCATCATCATTAGTTGTCTTCTCCATAAAGCTTTTCTTCTCCAAGGCTCTTCTCTGTGCTTCATCATTGCCGTTGGCACACTTCCTCCAGTCTCCCTTAATTTCTTTCATGGCAGTCCAAGTAAGTTGGCTTACAAGGTGATGTGGATTATATGTTATGAACATAACGCAATAATTTAATATTGCCATATTGAATTCTTTATGATGCTCATACATGTGATCGTGTGCGTTTATTTTTTTTTCTGTATCATGATGTGATGTTTAAGTTAAATGGATTGTGAGTGTTTAAGCTAAGTGTATTAGTTATTTTTTATATGCTCAAGAATAAGCTGCATTTAGTCAGGAATATGAGTTATCACGAGTCATAAAATTAACTCAAGTAATGTGATAAGTAAAGTAGATTTAGACATATCCTTTAGTTATTAAGTAGTAATTAGATTGTTCACATCATATTTTCAACTATACTATTTGAGTGTCACCATATTCATGTCAGTGTCTTTAATGTTCAGATAACCTTAAGTGACACCAGCTTCAGGATACAAATTCTGTCACGTTCATGTTCACGTTACAAGTTCAAGTTTAAGCGTGAAGCAGTTCTGGTTAGATTGCTAATTAGGGAATATGTCTAGTCGAATTATGATTAGATAAGTTACAAGTTCAAGTTCAATCGTGAAGCAGTTCTAGTTAGATTGTTAATTGAGGAATATGTCTAGTCGAATGATGATTATATAAGTTACAAGTACAAGTTCAAGATACATGATAACAATGAATTCAGCTAAGTCATTTTCAAGTACTTTATGTAAATTCATAATCAAGTGAATATGTTAAATTATAATTGCATGTGTTATTTGTTTGCATTTATGACATGTGAATGTTATCAGTATGTACTAAGTATTTTTAATACTCACTTCCCCACATTTGATTATGTTGCAAGTAATGACGAGCAACAGAAGTGAGACTCACATAACCAGAGAATCTAATAGTACAACCTAGGAGTTTCAATTTATGATTAATTATAAGACATTAGAAATAGATTTTTCGTTAAGTTATAATTGTTTCAGCCAAATATGATTTGTCATGTTTTTACTCTATCCGGTGTTAGATTTTTATGATTTATGGATTTCTCACGTTGACTTTATTACGAAGTTTAATACGACATTTATTACAATTTATTAAATATGATATTGTGACAATTTAAAAGTTTTTGCTATGTTTAAATTTTATATTAAGGTAAAATTAGGGTTTTTAATTTGAGAATTTTTTAAAATCAGGTTTAAAAAAAGTCATTAAAACTTTAAAGGGGCTACCTATGAACCAACAGAGGAAAGAAAATTTGAGTTTGATGGTTGGGTTGATAATTTGGAGAGAGGAAGCCTGTGGGTTTTAAGAGCTCCACTGAAAATTGAGTATTGATCTCGACGAGAGAGATCACGGAAGAGCGATGGACGAAGAGCGACGGACGAAAATGAGTAGGGAGGGGAAGAAAATAGAAGGTAGTGGCACAATAGACTTTTCACGAACCAATTTAGTCTCAAATCATATTTTTTTAAACTCGGTCCCTTTTTCCAAACAACCTTTTCAAAAGGAGCTTATTTCCAAAAATATACACAGTTCAATTACAAACTTATGTTGGGGTAGGCTCACTAAATATGGTTCATCGAATATTAAGAGAGTTGTCGTTCTAACTAGAGAAAGTAAGTCAGAATTTCATGTTTTTTTTATAGAATGAGAGTCAACATTGGTGACCAATTACTTAGGAAGCAGAGCCGTAAATTACAATCAAGTTGAGCGAAGTGGCCCAATTAACCAGATTTTGTGAAAAAAGAAAAGAAGAAGAAAATGACTCAGAAAGCTTGTTCACCATCACGAGAATGTACCTTCAAATATTCTCAACAACTTAACTGCAGACAGTGCGGGGTAAGGAAGAGAAACACCCATGTGGCCCAAACAGGTGGAAAGTTCCTTCACTTGGCTAGATTTTACGTACTTATCGTAAGGGAGTGGTATTCGTACTACTGCATTAACTCTTCCCAATTCTCCCTAATACATCCTCCTCTACCCTTCATAGATTACATTTACAGCCATCTCTATCAGTTAGCATTGGTTTTTCTCCATTGCTTCCTGCTAAGAGATCTGTCGGTTCCTGAAAGTTTCAACAGACTATTTAAAGTATCATTTCAAGGATAGGCGAGATCACATTTTGGCTATTTCCATTTTCCATATTGGGATTTCGTTGTGTTTGTTTTCAATATTTTCAGAGCAAAGATTTGTGAATAAGCAGGAGATTTTGGGATCTGGGTCTGTTTTTGAAGGATGGAGACCACAGAGAAGGTTGTAGCTGTGATCATGGTGGGTGGTCCGACCAAAGGTATGAACTCTGAATTTGTTTTTTTAGGTCGTATTGGAGAAAAATGTCGAGGTTTGTTTATATTTTCTCCGTTTTTAATATCTGAATCTCGGATCGTTCAAAATGTCCACGAACTACTTTATTCTGATGGGAATATTCGCTTTTAGTTTAAATTAAGTGATCCCTTTGTCATTCTGTGTGTTGAGATACTTGAAAGAAGATAGTTTTGAAAGAACGAGTTTTTTTATTATATGATAGTCTCTTTAATAATTTGATCCTTGATTCCACCAAATAGGCATGTCTTAATCTTTATATTTTCTTAAATAGGTACTAGATTTCGACCACTGTCATTGAATATTCCAAAGCCACTTTTTCCATTAGCTGGACAACCAATGGTTCACCATCCGATTTCTGCTTGTAAAAGGGTATTTCCTTGCATTTTTCTTTAAGGAAATCAATAATTTGAATCTGGGTATATTGCATCCAACTCTGCTCATAAAAGAAGTTTAAAATGGCTGTTTTGGTTGCAGATTCCAAACCTAGCTCGTATTTATCTCATTGGTTTCTATGAGGAGCGTGAGTTTGCATTATATGTTTCATCAATCTCCAACGAGCTTAAAGTCCCTATTAGGTAACCATTTCATTCACTTTTGTGCTAAATTACGTTTCAATTTCTCAATCTTATTTTCTTTTCCGGTTGCTGAATGCTCTTTCTTCTGGGTGGGTGTGGCCATTAGATATTTGAAGGAAGACAAGCCACATGGTTCAGCTGGTGGGCTTTTTAACTTCAGAGATCTGATCATGGAAGACGACCCTGTATTTGGCTCGTCCTTTTCTTTCTTTCCTTCTAAACTTCTTTGGCTATTTTCTGTCTCAGAAAGATCTACTTTCTATTGATTGTGTTGTTTGAATTCTGTGTGCAGTCCCACATTTTCTTGCTGAATTGTGATGTTTGCTGCAGTTTTCCTCTTCCAGAAATGCTGGGTAATAATTTTACCCTCCCAAGAATGAGCACGCTAGAGGGAGAAGGAGAGGGAGAGGGAGAGGGAGAGGAAGCGATAGAGGGAGAGAGGGGGAGAGGGAGACTTTCTGTTGATTCCTGTGATGTTTTATGAAAATCATGTATGAGCGATGTCCTTGTGAGCGAGCAAAGGCATTGACTGTCCCAGATTCTACTTGTGGATTGTTCTCTATTACAGAAAGTTAAATTGCTTCCTTTTTTGGTCTGCAGAGGCTCACAGAAAATATGGTGGGATGGGAACAATCCTTGTAATCAGGGTCAGTGCACACATGAACAAGCAGTAATTTTCTATTTTTTCCTCTTTTTGTTGATCTAATCTTACCTTTCTGTACAGGTTTCTGCTGAGACAGCAAACCAATTTGGCGAATTAGTCGCTGATCCGACCACAAATGAACTACTTCATTACACAGAGAAACCTGAAACATTCGTATGTTGCATATATGTTTCAAATTGGATTTTATCCTGGCCTAGTGCCCCTAATAACAATTACATTTACTTTTTCTTCCAATGTAGGTAAGTGACTTGATAAATTGTGGAGTCTATATATTTACACCAGACATTTTTACTGCCATTCAAGGTGTTTCCACTCAACGGAAAGACAGAGGTTAGTGATATGTCACTGTGAGTATGTTGCCGCATTCGAGATGCTGGGGTTTGCTTTATTGGCAAAGTAGTTTACTGAATTATGGTGATAAGGGAAAATATTATGCACAAGGCGCATATACATTTATTTATGTAATAAAATGATGACAATAATGATGTAGTTACAATATTTATAAGCTCATTTGTGTCAAGATTAATAAGCCCATATCAATTTATGGATTTGGATGAAAATTTCTTGCTTGAACTTAAAACCTTCCTTGCTACCCTGGCATAATACAGATCGTCATCAGTTATGCATCTGACATCTGTGATCTTTTCGTTATTTGCAGCTAATCTAAGACGATTATCCAGCTTTGAGGCCCTCCAGTCAGCAACTAGGTAAGATTCTTCTCTTGTTTTATGGTAACAATTATTGCTCTGGACTTACTGTATTGTAAGACGAGAGATATTGTCATTTTTATTTGTAAAACTTCAAATACTGCTCGGGGCGACTGTGCTTGCTATCTAATGTTAACAAAAACTGAGTTTGAATTTCAATTTGTTTGGAGTTGTTATGGTCGCTTTGCTGGAGACCATTCATTGAATCTAATGTGCGGGAGCATTGGCCCTTTGTATACAAGGGGATCTTTCAGATAAGTTGGTTATTGTGTGCGTATTCAATGCTGAATAGACTAGAAGCTCCAGGATCTACTTTGCTGGGCTTCTGTCGAAGTCGATTAAGTTATCACATGAAATAGCTGAGTATTAATTTTGATGTGTTATCACATGAAATAGCTGAGTATTAATTTTGAGGATGATCATGTCACTTATCTGGCCTTTCAATTGGTGAACTGGAATGGCTACCGTTATTTCGATAGGCAGTTCTCTCTAAATTTCATATTACATTTTAGTAAAACATCAATTATATTACATGCCGTAGAATGAAATTTATTATTGCCAACCCTGTTTTACCGGTTTTGGGAGTAAAATAATCTAACAAAATTTGTTATGGCAATAAAGTCAACGTGCTTTCTATTTGGTAGCTCTTGTTCTCTAGCCATAAGATCTCCAAATTGAATTGAGATGGGAAATAGATAGTTTGGGTCCGTAAATATTTCATCTTCTAACTATTGACAGGATCGAGTCACCCTTTGAGCAGTTTTTGCTAGATACATTTCTCGAATTCACATCTGAAAATGCCATTTGTCTCTTTCTTACAAACTCAATTCAGGCTGATTCAATTTCAAATTATGCTACTTTTACCGTTGGACCCCGATCAAATAAAATTGATGTCCTTCCAAAAGTTCCTCACCCCATTCAAATTCTTTCAAACAGGAGTATTCCCACTGATTTTGTAAGATTGGATCAAGATATCCTATCGCCTCTTGCAGGAAAGAAACAGTTGTATACTTATGAAACTATGGACTTCTGGGAGCAGATTAAGACTCCTGGGTAAGCCTTATTCTGTTGTATTGTCTTGTACAAGCCTTGCCTCATTAATATAGCATTGCATGTGAATCTTTTGGGGTTAATTCTTGTAGAATGTCACTAAAATGCTCTGCATTGTACCTTGCACAATTCCGGGTTACCTCACCTAACCTATTGGCCTGTGGGAATGGTACAAAAGATGCTACCATTATCGGTGATGTTTATATTCATCCATCGGCGAAAGTACATCCAACTGCGAAGGTACATTCTTCCCCTCAGTAGGCATTGATTTTCTAAATGAGTAAAGTTTTGATGCTTATGTTATATTCTCCCAAGTATGACACTTTTAGGGCATGTTGGTATTGTTTTTGCTTTGTCTTCTCTGTTTACAAAATGAAAATTTTACTCAGAAACAAGTTTATCAAACGTGTATACAATCTTTATCTGAATTTGAAATTTTTTTTGAAACAAGATTCAGAAAATTTACAATAAAACACTTCTTGAATACTAAACCAAACCTGTTTCAGATATTTAAAGGATTTAGAAAACCACACTATTTCTGTTGTTTCCACTTTTTTCTATCATCTCATTTGCAATTTTATAAGCTGTCATATTAAATAGTAGTTATAAGAAGAAGTATATTGCGGAGTGAAGTAATATTTCTACATTGTTGATCTCTAATGGACCCAGTTACTTCTTTATTTCCTTTTAGTTTTCCAGAATTTACAGTACAAATCCGAGCATGTATAGCCATTGTGCCCACTTACTTATAGTTTGCGTTTCCTTGAGCTTCCAGTCCCCCTGTTCATTTTTACAAGTCTTTCTTTTGGTTGAAATTACGTGGTGCAACAGATAGGTCCTAATGTCTCAATATCTGCGAATGCCCGCATTGGTGCTGGTGCGAGGCTCATCAAATGTATTATTCTCGATGATGTAGAAATCAAGGTATGCAGACAAGTAAAAGGGTATGAATAAGACTTCTTTGTTTACCTTGAGACTTATATCAATGTACTGTTTTATCAGGAAAATGCGGTTGTTATTCATGCAATTGTTGGTTGGAAATCCTCTATTGGAAGGTGGTCACGAGTCCAGGCATGTTTAGAAATTATGCTGATTCCCTTATTTTTGAATGTGTTTATAAAATGAAACACATTCATTGTTGCGTGTGAATCTAATATATTGAATTTTCAGGCTGATGGAGATTTTAATGCAAAACGTGGTGTAACAATTCTCGGTATCACTCTTTGCACCTTTTAATTGTCTGTGTCTCGGAGTTGAATTATATAACAGAATCCTGAAGCTTTTCAACATCTTGCATCCAGGTGAAGCAGTAGCTGTTGAAGATGAAGTAGTGGTAATCAACAGCATTGTGCTGCCTCACAAGACTCTCAACGTCAGCGTTCAAGAGGAAATAATTCTATGATCAAGCTGGATTGATCCGACCAGTAGGATCTCTCTCCAATGTCGATTTTCCTGCTTGGAGGTATTCCTCAAGTTCTAGGGTTTGTATAATTACATTTTTATAAAAGCCAGCGAGAAGGTTGATTGTGGTGTGAATAAAAAACAAACAGAATTCAGATGAAAATAAACAATGGTATTGTAAAATGAAGCCTCTTTCTTTGTATGTGATGAAGCCTGTATCCTGCTATTGAAATGTATTCCATCAGTGGATTCAAAGTCATAATAATTTCATGTATTTTTTTTAACTATAACAATGATGTCTAATTTGATTCCGACTCATTTTCACTTGATTGAAATAGGCCTTGGGGTGTGAAAATCTTAAATATCAGCAAAAATTGCACTAAAAGGTTAATTGAGAGTCAAACTGAGACTATTTCTAGAAGAGTAGTTTTAAAATGCACTGAACGGTTTATTTGAGAAAGTGACGAGTGGCATGGGGACAGAAGGTAAATAAAAGATGCCAGATAGAGTAGATATTGATTTAGCATTAACCGACTCATAAGCACACTGAAGGTTTGTTTTTTTTTAAATTGAAACAAACTTTCAGTGAACGTGAAAATATGTCAAAAGATTCAATATAATGAATATGAGCTTGATAAATTTGGTGCATGGAGGAAATGCAACCAACATAATGACATCTCTTTATAAACCAACTCAGAACAAAAGCAAAGAAATTTGAATGCTGTACTTAACTTTCAAAGGAAATTCCAATCGGTTTCTTCACAGCATCAGAGTACCATGATCTCCATGCTTCCGAGTAATGAATGAGAGAAAAGTTCACTTAGGGCTGCAGTATCAAATGCAAAAGGAAATACTGGTTTAGTATTCTTCAACATGTAGACTTATCAAACATATTCAGAAGAGCATGACAAACACCAAACCTAGACGCTTGTAAACCAATCTGCTGATAAAAAATTAATGATCAAATTTCTAAGACACAATCGTACCAAAAGATGAAGATGGAATCTCACTTTCACTTCGAACCAATAAAAGTCCAACTTAGGAAATCTGTTCGGTGAATCAATAATATACATTGGTTCTGATACTGAGGGTGATTAGCTGAGGCAAGGTTCTCCAGGTGAAGAACATCTTTTACGATATTTTTTTCAGACACCAATTTCACTACCGTCGCTGGTGCAAAGGGTCCAACCTTATAGCTCTTTGAACTCCGTCTACAGTCCTCCAGTTTGCTATTTACTCCATGTCCCGAACTCTCCTTTTTCAATTGCTTTTGCATGTTTTGCTTTTTCATGTTGAGATTAGAATTCTCATCCCAATTATTTGAAGTTTCTACTTTGTTCCTCATAAAACTAATGTTTCCCACATCAGTTCCAAATGTCCTTTTCCTGGACTCCTGAGGAGTCAGATCTTTAGCAGAGTGACCTCAGCTTTTCCTCCATATCCCAGCCACTTGAATGCAGGTTTTCTAGTGTCTGCTGTATGGGTCTGCATATTGTGAACTGGGAGGTTGAGAAAACTGGTCTGGTAAATTCACAAAGTAGAATTAACAAGTCTAAAGGCTCATCTAATGTGATAACTAATTCCTCCTTTGGTCGCACGGTGTACCTTCTCAATTAGATTCACAGATGATAATACATTTGCAATATCATATAGCCGTCTAACTTTTGCCGCAGAAATTCAAGAATGGATGGACGTTGTTAGTAAACATTTTCAAAGTGCCAAATTTTTACAAGAAGTGAAGCATAGTTGATAGAAAAAGACGTTAGATATTTTACTTCTCATTAATGATGCATTGTTGGCATCCCCTAACAACAATTTTGCAGCTTCATCGAGGGTTATCAGATTGACCTGGATTTTAAATAAAATTAGTATACTGATGAACAACCAAAAGGCAAACCGATAAGCAAAAGAGTAAAAACAGCAGTCTTAATTTCTCACTTACATTGGCGGAGACAAAGAGCTTGACAAGATTCTGTGTAAGAAGTGCCACAGATTTTTCTCTTTTATAATCTGTAAATATAAAGATCCAAACCCGTTATTTTTCTGACACTCAAATTTTAATTATTATTCAATTAATAATAACAGTATAATTACTGGTTAACAAAACGAAGATATTTGTTTTTTTGGTAGATAACAGATACACGCATGCCTGCTTACAAAAGATTTTAATTAGGATTCATACTTATCAGATCTCGTGGCTGAACTCCAAAAAATTTAATCATGTTAACCGATACACCAAGTCTATGTATACTATCATGTAAATTTCAAATTAAATTATTGATAATCAATTGTATAACTTAAATTCAAGAGATGTAAAAAATAATCAAATATAAATTTATTGGTTAAGAGTACAATTGAGAAAAATAGAGTTTGAAGCAATTATATATTAATGAAAAATACAATTGAGAAAAATAGAGCTTCAAGCAACTATATATTTCAACAATATCTAACATGATTTTATGAGTTAAACAAACAACAATACTCTTACGTAAATTATTTGTGCACATATCTTCAGTATTTTTTCATCCTCTAGAATGTTACATTGATAGAATTTTTATTGTTAATATATAATGTGTAACACATCTAATAGAAATTATGGATGTTGTTTTAACAAATATATCATGTGAAAATAAACAAGTACAATTGAAAGTGAACAGTATGATTGAAGGGACCTAATATGCGTCTTTAAACAGTTGATGACACTAAATCTATAGAGACTCGGCTTAAGATGATAATACTTAGAAGTTGTTTCAATCAACAACGATCATTACCAATTTAAAGCGAAATTGTGGAATTAGGTGCAATAATGTTTGAGTTCTGGCTTCCATTTGTACGACTGGAGAATCTTTCATCATCATCTGAGACCTAAGTTTTAAATTAATGAAAAATTTAAACCATATTCGTGATAATCAGAACGGCCTTTATTTACAGTACACACAGCGAGCAAACATTCCTGAGTCACTTTCTGTGGCATAGTTATTAGTGCCAGAAGAACTGCGATTCTCCCTCAAACCTCCTTCCTATCATTCCTCGCAAGAACCTGAAATTAAATGAAGAAATATCATATACTACCAGGCTATACATAAACATACCATAAAGCCGAAATACATTAAAATGGTTTAAATGTTAGATCCTTAATCCAACATTGAATTTATGTGTAAAATAATTATGTATTGTAAACTGTCAAATAAAGTTAAACCCAATTAAAAGTGATCTACTAAGATTTGAATAATTGGAGTATTAATGTATCTGATAAGTTGTGAACCCTTTAATGTGTAGAAACTTATGAATAATTTTTATTTTTATGATGGGTTAAAATAAAAATACTAAAAGATAAATTATCTATAAGTGGTTATGGTCTATACGTCACACGATAATGGAGAAACCATTCTATTCTCCCTAATATTACATCGTTAGAGAGAAAACTGAGAGCCTTTATCAAACGACACTCTCGAATAGAGAATCGTGTAGATTTGGAAGGTCAACCGCTCGGCTCTAAACAGTAATCTATCGTCATGGATTCAGATACGCTTCCGCTCTATAATTGTTTTGATTCTTGATGTGTTCAATATGAGATCTGGGATTTTATTGAGATACGGTTTATACCGAAAGGATTTTGAATCTAACAATTGGTATCAAAACAACTCATGTTGAATCATTGAGAATCGATTTATTAAGTTTTAGATCCATGATTATAGGTGTTTTTTGTGTTTACGTTTCGGTATACTTGAATGTAATAATTGTTTGACAATGTATTAGATTTGAGAATAATTTTTTCGGTATTTTTGCTTTGTTTTGGAACAACCGGTCGGCGGTCTCATCGTCGCCGGTGAAAGTTGATCGGCGCGGCGGTTTGGCCGCGCCGACAAGGAGAAGCTGCGGCTGTTTGAAAAAAAAGTCACGACTGTCTGGAATAGTTGCAGCCCTGGCCGCGACTGTAAGGGAAGTCGCGATCTTGGCCGCCAATCACTCAAGGTGAAACCCTAGGTTGGACACGGGTCGGGTTGATCCGACCCGTGAACAATAAAAAAAAAATTAAGTCTAAATGACTATGGACAAGTAACCATAACACAGCCAAGCACCCACACATAGCTTCCAATGTCCAACTTCAACCAATAATTCTAGTATCTAATCCTTTCCATAAAGGTCAAAGAGTAACCATAAGAATATGTATCAACTTCCATTGAAATTACTTATTTTTGAATTATAGGGTTTGCCTAGTAACCTTCTTACTCGATCAGGTATCCATATTATGTCTCGCATGAGCCGACCTAACAACACAAGAACAAGGGAGAGAAGAAATCAGTTGAGTTTCACCCAGAAAGGTCCAAAGGAAGGGACATTGATTAGAGAAATCGATGGAGCAGAAACCCAGAAAATAAAGAATGAATCAAACTGGGTTTCATGATTTCTCACCATACTTTCTAGCTTTGAGCCAATCTGGGATGGGGAGGGTTTTTAGAGAGCTCGACTAACGACGCAGCGTCGAGGATTGATGCCGGTGAATGAAATAGGGTTAGGGGTGTCAAAGGTTCTCTAATGTTAGGGTTATGTTGGGGTTAAGGTTTTGTCGGGGTTACGGTGAAGGTTAGGTCGGGGTTAAGGGTGTTGAATGTTCTCTCAGGTTAATTTTCTCAAATTAGGGTTCTATATCCGATTCTTATTACCATTTCACATATATTAGTAAAATATTAATGCATATTAAAATATAATATATGATGTCAAATATTTTTATCATTTTCTCAATTTTATTACATTTTAAAAATAATTATTGTATTAGTAATGGAGTAAAATTTTGTATAAAAGGTAATACTTATTGAATATTTACTCTACAAAAATGATTCCCTTTTTTCAAATTTTTTTACATTTTAAAACTAATTATCGTATTGTAATGATGTAGGATTTTGTATAAAAGGTAATTATTATTAATTTTTTCCTCAAAAAACGATTCTCTGAAAAACTGGTAAAATATTTGACATAATATATTATATTTTAATATGGATTAATATTCTATCAAAATTTGTGAAATAAGAAAATAGTAATATTATTTTTAACGTACAATGCTTAATGTACAACCTGCTAAAAACACTACACGCACATGAATTTTTAAATTCGTATTAGTAGTATAGTTGAATTATAATTAAAGAAATGGAAATACTGTAATTTCATTGAAGAAAAGGGTTTATCTCATTTTAACAGTTTAAGAGTTTTAGAATGCACAAGACACATAATAGAGGAGACACATAGTAGAGGACTTTAATCATTTTGCAGAAAAAAAACAGAATGTACACGATACATATAATCATGTAAATGTGAAAAGTGATAAAGAGAGTTAAACTTACAATTATAACTTTTAAAGTAACTCCGTTTAAATCTATTAGTCTTTATCAAAATGCGTCATTTTTAATAACCAAAACCACGTAGTTTTATTGAGATAACTATCCTCCCCTTACCAAACACACCTCAAAACAAAAATCAAATCCCCATCTCCTCTTCGAAGAAAACCCCCTTCCCTACCACCAGGTTGGTGGCACTAGCTCTTCAAGAAAACCCCCCTTCTCCTATGCAAATATATTATTATTCTAACAGAGAGCGGTAGCAGATTCCTTCAACAATGTCGAAGTAAGGTAGGGGTGGGTTGGCCGGAAAAAAGTTTCGAATGTCGCTCAGTGGGTAACTGCGCGGACAATACCGAAGCTAAGAACCTTTACATCATTTCCAAGAAGGGGGCAAGGGGCATCTCAACCGTCTGCCCTCTGCCCATATGTCGGTGATATGGTTATGGCCACTGTCAAGAAAGAAAAACCTGAAAGGACGGACCATATGGCGACAAGCCATGGCTCCGAAAGGACAAACCAATTAGTAAGGAATGCGCCGATCTGTGGCCAAGGATAGAAAGCTCTCAATGCTATTGTATAAGACTTAGGATTTAAAGATCATGTTTTCTGTTTTTTCTTCTATTATAAGATTCGAAGTTTTGCTTGAAAGTTTTGCGTAGATGTAAGGGTGTCACGTGTGTGAGGTGCATGGGTGGTCTAGTCCTAGCTCCTGATCAGAACAACGTCTGAGAACGTCGAGAAGGACGCCATGAGGTGAAGAGGGAGCACTCTAAACACTCAAGGGTGGTGACAAATGCTTGCGCTCTCTCTCTAGAAGTGGGAGTTTCTCACTCTAGAAATGAGAGCTTCTCTCTCTAAAGTGAGAGCTTCCCTCTCTAAATTTCCCATCCTTTCAAATGAAGGAGAAGTTCTCCTTTTATAGGTGAACTAAAGGAGGGGGACCATTACAACTAATCCTTTAATTAGTTGCAAGCTCACCAATTAAATCGTGTCACCTAAGCTGACTGATCATGCTTAGGTGAGTACGAAGAGGATTACACATGAGCCATTTAGGCTGGTGTCATGTGAGTCTTTGTGTAATGATCATGATCTAGGGAGAACACATCTAGCAGATGAGACGCGACGACAGTGTTCACCCAACGCCTTCTCTACAAATGTTCTCTCAAATAAAACTCCTCTCCAAGGTGGGAGGGTAGCACACTCTCAATGTCTAGAGTGGTCGTATCGAGGAGGTATGTCCCCCGCCTAGTACAACGTAGCATTGCCCCTAATCCTGCCAGTCCATAGCCTGCCGAACGTTCCCAGAAAATCATACGTCCACCAAGTCTTTGTTACTTGAATTGGTGGTTTGCGATGTGATGAATCGTTGTGATAGTGTAGTGGTGTGTCTACAAGTTACATTATAGAGAGTGATCAATGCACCTCCATGGTACACCCATGAGGGTGACATCAATGGTGCTACCATAGGGGTGACACCCCATGGTGCTGCCATGGGGACGACCCCCATGGGTACCTTACTGGCCGCACCTCAAGAGGTGCATCTCAGTGGCGGCACCCCATGGGATGCACCTCGGTGGCGGCACCCCAAGGAGTGTACCTTAGCGGTGACACTCCATGGTACGTCCTTGGTGGAGACACTCTCGATACACTGTAAGAGTTGCACTTTACGGATAGTCAACGTTGAGGTCGTCAACGTTGAGATCGTCAACCCTCATGTACATTCTGTTTTTTACAAGCGTTGTTTATTGCAAACAGATATGCGACTCACATGGCCTTAATTTTATTTCTTTTAAGTAGTTGGTATGTATTATTATACTAGCAGAGGGTTCCAAATGCATCACGATTCCTTGTTTCTTGGGAAAAATTACGGGGACAAAAACTTGAAAACTGGAGGTGAAAGGATATAGAAAGGTACGTTGTTTGTTTGAGCTTTGGCTATGGCGGTGGTAAAAGCTTCTAAGGGAGTGATGGTGGAGATTGGAGAGAGGATTGTAACTTAAAATGGGAATCTATAACAAAACGTTGCTGTTAGAAAAGTTGGAGGCTGCGAAAAATAGACATTGGGTTTTTGTCGAGGTGTGTTTGGTAAGTGGATGAAAGTTATCCCTGGCTTAATAAAACAACATTTTGGTTATTAAAACTGATGTTATTCTGATAAAAATTAATGAAGAATAAACGAAATTACTTTAAAAGTTATAATTATAAGTTTCAGATAATTTAAAATTTAAATTATAATATTTTATAGTTCAGAGTTTAAAGTGTCATTATAGCATCTAATTGTATATCTCGACTTTACAAGAATGCATCCACCATTGTTGGGAATATAATGAGGTGCGGATTGGGTGTTTGAAAAAAAAGGTTACGTCAAGTCTCAAAACTTTTGCATCAATTAATGAGGTGAAACTCAATAGCGTAGCCTTGTCTCTTAATTCTTGAATGGAAAATTAGGAATGGGCCGCCTTTTTTGAAAATAATAGTATATAATTATTTTTATTAATTTATGTATAAGAATAAGAATGATTATTCATATGTTTATGTGTAAAAATGATCAATTTTAAATTTAAAAAATTTTAAGTTAGTTATGAACTTATTAATTTACATTTTTATTGTGTTTGTGGTATTTTTCAAAAATTCTATTTAAACTTGTTCAACTTGTTTAAAAAAATTTTAAAAAATCTATAGAAATCATTAAAAATTGTTTTTTATTTTTTATTTAGTTTATAAGTTATTTTCGCAATCTAAAATAGATAAACATATTGTTACTGATCATTAACAAATTTTTTACTTAGCACGAGATCATTCCAATTTGTTTTTTGAGAAAATTACCAATTTGACCATATGTAGTTTATCTCATTTTTTAACTTGACAATTGTATTTTAAAATAAATTCAATTTAATTATTTTAATTTACTTAATGTCTCAATGTAATCCTTCTATCACTCTCCGTTAATTGAATTTGACAAAAACACATATATGTCACGTTAAGTGCTAACGTGACTTGCATGATACCTATAAATTCACAATTATCAACAAAAAATTATTTCTCTCTCTTAACTCACATATTTTAACAATTAAATTAAACTCTTTTAAACATTTTTTTTAAATCACCGTTTCTCTCTCTAAAAAAATCTAATCTCCCCGTCCCTCATCTCTCTCGATACCCTTCGTTTTGGGTTTTTCTGCATCTTTTCTTCTACGAATCTTCTTCGAAAAATATGAGAGAAATCAAAAATAATTTTATCAAAGGAGGGATTATGATGGTAAGGAAATTCATCGAATGCCTCTACTTCCTCTTCCTCTTCAGCAAACATCAACATTTTCATTTCTTTCATCTTAACGGGGTCAAGCCACAGGTCCAATTGGATTAATTTGTGTTTCTTGATCTATATCAAATATATCACTGCATTTGACCTCCGCACGTTCATCCATTGCATTTGAATCCTCCATACTGATCTTCTTCATTGTCCTCACAGAATCCAAATCTGATGAAATGATTTAACAGAGAATTTCCATTCCCAATTTGCCAGGTCAAACGAACTGAAGTGAGCTCCTTCCCATTCACAGCCGCTGGAACCTTCCCATTGTTCTTCTGAAAATGCACCAATCCTTTTGGGAATACAAACACTGCTCCCTTTTTAATTGACTTTGAAATAAGCACATTTGTTGTTATGAATTCCACGTCAAGCTCACCTTCATTCACGTAGACTATCTCAGTGGCGCGTGGCGGTGTGTGAGGTGGGTAAAGTCCACCAATCGCGTGGTCTATGCGTATACTATATCTATGCGGTCAGTACGGAACCGAAGGTTGTGTTGGTAAGGCCTCGTTTGGCTACTCTGTCGACAAAAGAAGAAGTCTGCTGATGATATGTTCGCCTTGCAGGGGTACCCATTTACTTGGATACCTATGTTGGAGAGAAAACAAGAAGAGAAGAAAAATCAAAGAAAGAATGAAAAGTGAATGAAAGTGTGATATAAAATAGAGTGAGAATTTGTCCCACATTGAAAATCCAAAAAAAGAACGTTGGGTTTATAAACCCAGCATTCATGCATTGAGGCTATCCTAAGGGGTACCTCACATTTTGTGGGGAAGAGAGAATCTAGATGGCACATGGTATTTCCTTCATGCGCGCCGCCTGTCCGGCTCGGTTCGGTACGATATGGTTAAAAATCTGATTCTAATTTATCTATACTTTTGGCTTGCTCTCCAAGCTTTGAACGATATATTAGAATAGGGCATCATTAGCTTCGGTTTCACGAACACAACAACACTCAATCACCAAGCATCCTACATATTGAGAGAAATATAAAAGTAGTTCTGTGAGGGTCAGAGTAAGTGGTGGCTGTACTCTGGCTTAGATCGTTGTATCCTGCAGAGACGATTCATCGTAGTCTCCAAGCACCATGTGGAGGACGATTATTGTCTTTAAGACATTGATTTCGAGCGATCATCGATCTACATCATATTTTTCAGTTCTAATTTGCTGTAATCGTTTTTCCGTTTAATTTTGTTTATTAGATCTGATAAATTTTGCTGTTATCGTTTCCGTTGCATTTATATTGTAATCGTTTCATATTTTTTTGTAATCGTTGGTTAATGAAAGCATCTTGTTCTATCTCTACAAACAACAATCTAAAGACAATATTCATGGAACAATCTGCTGGAATCAAAACTCTGCACCCTGAGAGATCGGAAAAATTCAAAGGCGACGATTTCAAACAATGGCAACAGAAGATGGTATTCTATCTGACTATTCTCAATCTAGCACATCTTCTGACGGGCGATATTCCTCCTGCACCGATGAAACGACAATCAAAGGAAGTAGCATCTGCACGGGAAGCCTGGATCCATTTGGATTTCCTTTGCCGAAACTATATCTTAAACGGCTTGGTAGACACACTCTACAACGTCTACTCGTCATTCACGACGGCAAAGGAACTGTGGCAAGCCTTAGAAAAGAAATACAAAATGGAGGATGCCAGGACGAAGAAATTTATCATCGGGAAATTCCTGAAATACGAGATGGATGATAAGAACATGGTAATTAGACAAGTGGAGGAGTTACTGATCATCTTCAACAACATGAAGGTCGAGGGGATGATCGTAAATGAACCGTTCCAAGTCGCGTCCATCATCGAGAAGCTGCCGCCATCATGGAAGGACTTCAAGAATTATCTGAAGCACAAACGTAAGGAGCTCAACATGGAGGATCTGATTGTTCGGCTGAGGATAGAGGAGGACAACCGGAAAAATGAAAAGAAAGCAATGTGGGCAACCTACAGAATGAAAGCTAATTGGTAGAAGGAAACAAATCCAATCCACCGGACAAGAAAAGGAAGACATCGATGAGCAACGCTCAGAAAGTTAATTCAGATAAACGCATTAAGGGCAGTTGCTGGGTGTGCGGTAAAGCCGGACACAGGGCAAAAGACTTCCGGTTTAAGAAAGATTAGAATGATAGTAACCAAACCCGTAAGAGCGGGAAAATGAACCAAGCAAATATGATAGAGATAGATGATCTCTGTGCAATGATTTTTGAGATCTGTATGGTCACTGACGCCAAGGAATGGTGGGTCGACATTGGTGCTACGAAGCACGTGTGCAGTGACCGAACTATCTTTTCAACTTATGTTGAGGTTGATAAAGATGAGGTTCTCTATATGGGGAACGCCTCAGAAGCTGTTTTTAAGGGAAAGGGAAAGGTTGTGCTAAAATTCACATCCGGAAAATAACTTACTCTCTTAGACGTCCTACATGTGCCTGAAATTCGTAGAAATTTGGTTTCAGGATCTCTTTTATGTAAAAGTGGATTTAAGCTTGTCTTTGATGCTGACAAGTTTATTCTGACTAAGGGAGGGATGTTTGTTGGGAAGGGGTCTGCTGTAACCCCTGCAATTATTAATGATTATTCTGCTGCTTCTTCCGTTTATATCACTAAACTTTCTAATATTTGGCATGCTAGATTAGGTCATGTTAATTTTCGTTCGTCACAACGTATGATTAATTTAGAACTTCTACCTATATTTAACCTAGAAAAAGAAAATAAATGTGAAATATGCGTAGAATCTAAATTTGTAAGAAAATCATTTACATCTGTAGAGAGAACGAATGACCTAATTGATTTAATACATAGTGATTTATGTGATTTAAAATTAACTCCTAGTAGGGGAGGTAGAAAATATTTTGTTACATTTATTGATGATTTCAGTAAATATTGCTATGTATATCTGCTTCATTCAAGGATGAGACTTTAGATATGTTTAAGACATACAAGTCTGAAATTGAAAAACAACTTAGTAAACATATCAAAGCGCTTAGATCTGACTGGGGTGAAGAATATGACTCCACTATGCTATCTGAATTCTGTGCTCTACATGGAGTTGTGCATCAGACGACAACACCTTACACGCCTCAACAGAATGGGATGGCTGAAAGGAAAAATAGAACTCTGAAAGTTAAGGTGTATTGTATGTTGAACAGGTTTGGATTACCCCAAAATTTGTGGGGGGAGACCTTGCTTACAGAAACACCATACTTAATAGGATTCCACATAAGAAGATCAATAAGTCTCCTTATAAAGAGTGGAAAGGGAAGTTACCTTCCTATAAAATCCTAAAAGTGTGGGGGTGTCTCGCAAAGGTATAAGTACCATTGCCAGCTTGGACCTAAGACAATAGACTGTGTTTTCATTGGATATGCATTGAACAGTACTGCATATAGATTTTTGGTTATTAGGTTAGAAATTTCTGACATAAGTACCAACTCTATTATGGAGTCTGTCAATGCAGAATTCTTTGAGAATGTGTTTCCTTTTAAGGAAGGAAGACACGGTCAAATGTCAAACGAGAATTAGAAGAAAGTTTTTCTAGAGCTCAGATTGATGAATAATCTGAACCTGAGCTTAGAAGAAGTAAAAGAGCTCAAACGAGTACCTCATTTGGCCTAGAGTTTCTAGCATACCTGACAGAGGCTGAACCTCAAACCTATAATGAGGCAATGTCTAACCTTGAGGCTTCTTTTTGGAAGGAAGCAGTCGATAATGAGATAGATTCCATAATGCAAAATAATACATGGATGTTGGTTGATCTCCCTCCTGGGAATAGACCAATAGGCTGTAAATGGATCTTCAAACGGAAGCTGAGATCTGATGGTACTATTGAAAAGTACAAAGCTCGATTGGTAGCTAAAGGATATCGACAGAAGGAAGGCATACACTTTTTCGATATCTATCCTCCAGTGACGAGAATCACATCTATTAGGATGCTGATTGCACTAACAGCTTTGCATACTTTGAAAATTCATCAAATGGATGTAAAGACTGCTTTTTTAAATGGAGAATTATACGAATAAATATATATGGAATAGCCTGAAGGGTTCGTGGTTAAAGGCCAAGAACGAAAGGTCTGTAAACTTGTTAAATCACTTTATGGATTAAAACACACACTGAAGCAATGGCACGAGAAGTTTGATCATACAATGTTATATGATGGATTCAAGATAAATGAGTGTAATAAATGTGTCTACATTAAAGGTACTAATGATCAATTCATCATAGTATACTTGTATGTAGATGACATGCTTATAGTGGGATCAAACAAGGATATAATATCCTCTACCAAGAGGATGTTGAATTTTAAGTTTGACATGAAAGAATTAGGTCAAGTAGATATCATTCTTGGAATTCAAGTAAAACGAACTAAAAATGAATATATCCTTACCCAGTCTCACTATGTAGAAAAGATTTTGAAAAGATTTGGGCAATATGAAAGCATACCTGCTATAACTCCTTTCAACCCAAATTGTAAGTTAAGGAAGAATAATGGAGTTAAAGTATCTCAATTGGAGTACTCATAAATAATTGGAAGTTTAATGTATATCATGAATTGCACCAGGCCTGATATAGCCTATTCAGTTGGAAGGCTGACAAGATATACGAGTAATCTTGGACGTGATCACTAGAGCACATTAGATAGAGTACTAAGGTACTTAAAATTCACTGTGAACTACAGACTGCATTACTCAACCTATCCACCGGTGATAGAAGGATTTAGTGATGCTAACTGGATATCAGACAGTTTAGAGACTAAATCTACTAGTGGATATGTGTTTACCCTAGATGGTGTAGCTATCTCGTGGAGGTCTACTAAGCAGACCTGTATAGCTCGTTCAACTATGGAATCAGAATTCATAGCGTTGGCCAAGGCTTGTGAAGAAGCAGAATGGCTAAGAAATTTTTTAGAAGATATTCCGGTGTGGCCAAAACCTGTGCCAGCTATATGTGTCTACTGTGACAATATGGCTACAACCTTCAGAGCGAAAAATAATCTATATAATGGTAAGTCTAGACATATTAGACGAAGACATAATACCATTAAGCAGTTGTTGTCCAATGGGATGATTTCCTTAGACTTTATAAGGTCGAAAGAGAATATTGTTGATTCTTTGACGAAAGGATTGTCAAGGGAACTAATAAAATAAACATCGAGGGGAATGAGGCTAATTCCTATTCAATGAATCATTCAGGTGGTAACCTAATCTAGTTGACTGGAGATCCCGAGATCTAGATTCAAATTGAAACACTGAGAAACCTCTGGTTTCTTCCTGTTCCTATGATATGAAGATAGTGTGTTGTCTGTCGATGTAAAAAGGGTATACATAAGTATTTAATGACATTGATGTTCTGCTTGCCAGAGGAGTAGTGACAGAATACTCTTAATCGTTGTCACCTATATGAGAGTAGAAGTGGGGTCGCTTCTATGAGAGGTCTAAATGGCTTAACCTCACTAAAGCTCTTATGAAAGCGGAATATATTCAGGACCAAAATGAACAAAATCGTATGAAGTCAGATGTATTAAGATGAGATATGTGTGAAATTTGTTGTCTCAGTTTATCTCAGAAAAAGTTCAGTTCAAGAACGTAGTTCACTGTTCTTCAGAATAAATTCGATGAATTCTCACAACGGAATGTTCAAGTCTAAAAGACACATCTCTTGATGCATATCTCATATGTTCTCTCTCATGTTGTTGTCTAGTTATGACACATTTCGTTCATGTGGGGGATTGTTGGAGAGAAAAGAATAAGAGAAGAAAAATCAAAGAAAGAATGAAAAGTGAATGAAAGTGTGTGATGTGAAATAGAGTGGAAATTTATAACACATTGGAAACTCAAGGAAAGAATGTTGGGTTTATAAACCCAACATTCATGCCTTGGGGTAAGCCCCAAGGGGCACCCCATATTTTGTGGGGAAGAGATGACCTAGATGGCACATGGACTTTCCTTCACACGTGCGCGCTGTTGCCGCCGTCCGTCTGATCGGCTCGGCTCAGTACGGTACGGTCAAAAGATTTATTTTTTGGATAAATTTTTTTGATTTATTTGGAGAGGAATAAAATACCTCCAAACAGAATCTATAATTATCTGCAGAAGATAATTAAAATCTCTCCATTATCCCACAAAATCTCTCCATTATCCCACAATATCATGAAAAATCTGATTCTAATTTATCTACACGTTTGACTTGCTCTCCAAGCTTTGAACAATATATTAGAATAGGGCATCATTAGATTCGGTTTCACGAACACAAAAACACTCAATCACCAAGCATCCTGCATATTGAGAGAATTACAAAAGGAGTTCTGTGAGGATCAGAGTAATCGGTGGCTGTACTCTGGCTTAGATCGTTGTATCCTGCAGAGACGATTCGTCGTAGTCTCCAAACACCCTGTGGAGGATGATTATTGTCTTTAGGACATTGCTTTTGAGCGATCCTCGATCTACATCGTATTTTTCAGTTCTAATTTACTGTAATCGTTTTTCGTTTAATTTTATTTATTAGATTTGATAAATTTTGCTGTAATCGTTTCTGTTGCATTTACATTGTAATCGTTCCATATTTTTTTTTTGTAATAGTTGGTTAATGAAAGCATATTGTTCCATCTCTACAAACAACAACCTATTCATTCAATTAAGACAATCCCACAGAATAAAATGCCCATTAATTAAAAAATTGGGGAAGAAAGGTTTAAATCGAGTAAAAGAATTAAAACCCATTTTCTAACATCTTAAAAAGGAGAGATGGGTTTCGTTCAACATTAATCTTTAGACAACCCTTCGTCCGTGTGAGACCAAGAACGAAATTGAAGAAAAACCCACAACAAAAATGAAGAAAAGATGCAGAAAAACCTAAGAAGGAAGGGTCTTCAGGAGAAAGTATTCAGTACACCTGAAGTACTGAATATTCAGTACTCACTCATTTATATCATCAATTGTCACGTGTCGATAAATATTATATTTTGTTCAAATTTTGAGGAGAGCGAATAAATAAATTCTTGAAGTTTGTAAAAGGTCTACACGTGTCATCAAATAATATGGAGAAATCTGAATATTCGGTACTCCAGGAGTATCAGAAATTTTTTCGGATCTGAAGAGGGATGAGGGATGAAGGATGATGGAGAGATAAATAAGTTTTTCTAGAGAACAATGCTTAAAAAAGTTTTAACAAAAATGTTTAAAAGAGTAAAAAGGTAAAATGGGTGAGTTGAAAGATAGAGAAATGATTTTTTGTTGATGATTGTGTATTATTTATAGATCTCACGCATGCTATATAAGCATTAACACGCCACATCAACGTCTCTGTCAAATTCAGTTTACGGAGAGTCACAAAAAGACTACATTGAGATGTTAAGTAAACTAGAATAACTAAATTGATAATTTTTCTTATTTTTTTATGCTCCTTTATAAATATGATTGACTGTAAAACTGGATACGGCATCTATCTGTTGGCCAACGTCTAACAAAGATAGGAGAACGATGAAAAATATCACACTACAACAATTAGAAGCTTCAATCACGTTGAAACACAGCGGTTTGTTCCAAAACACAAAGAAAGCCCTCTAAAAAAATGCGGGGGAAATGAAAACTCGAAACGCGCCTATTTGAAACACTCGAAAAGTCCCGACCCTCATCCTCTCCTCTCTCTAAGTGAAACACCCAAAATCATTCATCTCATTCTATAGGTGTGTCGTCTAGCGATGTAGGTTTATCAGCTAGCCTCAGCTCGTCAGATAACTGTTCTCAATGGAAATTATGGACAAATTGGTAACTCCAAATTGCCTTTAGTTCCTTACAATTGTATTCTTTGAGTTAGCTGCTTCTTAGGTCATTTTGTGCATTTCATTTTGAGGAATATAAAGATGTTTTGGCTAGTTATCAGTCCTCAAAAGTCACGTATTCATTAATTGTTCAGGTAATATAACATCTCTCACCGTTCCGGCTGCTACCTTTGGCGCACTAGGTTATGGATACATGTGGTGGAAGGTACCTCTTGACCAAACAAAAGATATTCAAGTTTTTGACAGAAAAGAACATTGGAATTATTTAATGAATTACTTATGTACAGAATCTACGTTATCTTTGATAGTTGTTTTAATTCTATATTATTTCCAGTTACTTTGTTTCTGAATTCCCTAAGATGATTTACCTATTTGTTTTTTTTGGTGTTTAGAAAATGTCTGTTATTAACCATTTTTTTATCAATCTTAACTATTATATCTATTTTATTTTACTTTCTAAATCTTAGGGCCTTTCATTCTCAGATCTTATGTGCGTGACGAAGCGTAATATGACATCTATATCAAACTTGACCAAGCATTTGGAGCATGTATCAGATGATGATGGACTTTTGCATTAGTTTTTGTAGCTGAATGGGGTGACAAGTCTTTTTTCTCCACAATTGGTAATTTCCATTGATGAAAAACTTTAGTTATAAGATCTTATATTATTTTTCGATTATCAATTATTTATTCCCCTCTGCTCTACATGTCAACTTTGGGAAAAAAATCTGGGATTGTTAATTTCTCACTTGAAATTGACAATTCTGTTATGAATTTTTCATAATGAGGATTGAAGAAACATCGTTGCCTCTTATGAGAATAAAGCTATATTTCGTCTAGGCCTATGTTTTGTAGATTTAATAGAGGAAAACTATGTGCTTCATTTTGCAATCATAGATACTGAATATGAATTCATCTCAAAATGGAGTCCATTGCTCAAAATATCAGTTGTCACCATTGAATTTGGAAAGTTAATTGGGAATATTCAAGTAATTTTTGTTATATTTAGAAGGAAATTGAACTTGTTCAAAGTTTGCAACCTACGCAACTTTGGAATGAATTCGTTATGATGTTTACTTCATCCTTTTGTCTGTAAATTAAACAATTTGTTTCGCCAATGAAGCACTTGTTGTTGCCTCTTCACCCTTTGGAGTTATCGGAGGAGCTAACTAGTCATGGAGCCGCAACATTGGTAAGTATGTGCAGACGTTGTTTCTTCTTTTGCAGCCACTCTTACAATCACCTCATCCAACTTTGAATTTCAAAGTTGTTCTTTAAGATAAGAAATTAACTTAGATTATCTAAAATATTAAAACAAAAGCTTCAGTGGATAAAACCATTAGCTTTCATCAACTTTCAGTGGAATATTATACTAGAAAGCTATAGAGTTATATTAATTGATAAAATTTAAAAAGTATATGGGATATTTATATACATGGATAAGAAAGTTAAAAATACTAAAACACCCTTAAATAATATAAAAATAGCAAAGATAAACAATATTATCCAATATTCCCCTTCAAGCTGGCGCGTGGATATCAATCATGCCTAACTTATAAAGAGTTGACTGTAGAAGAGTAGGACTGACGGGTTTTGTAAGAGTATCAGACATTTGCTCAGATGAAGGAACAAACTTTGTAGAGATAGATCCAGACCAAATTTTCTCTCGAATGAAGTGAATATCAACCTCGATATGCTTGATTTTTTCATAAAGAACAGAATCTGAAACTAACATTAAGGCTGACTTATTGTCACAATACAATTTGGAAGGTAAACAGGGAAAGAAACTGAGTTCCCCGAGAGTAGAATGAAGCCAAATAACCTCACATGTCCCTTGAGTCATTCCTCTGTATTCTGCCTCAGCAGAGGACCGATAAATTACATACTACTTTTTGCTTTCGAGGAGAGAAGATGATTATCATGAAAAGTACAAATACCAAATGTAGATCTCCTATATGTCTTCGACCCAACATAGTCAGCATCAGTAAATCAAGACACATCAAATGTGTTTTTGGAGGAATAGAAAAGACCAAGGCCCAGACAAGACTTCAAGTATCTCAAAATGTGGTAAACTGCATCCAATGTGAAGTACGGGGAGCATGCATAAAATAGATCACAAGGCTAACAGAAAAAACTAGATCGAGACGTGTGTTAGTCATATAAATAAGTCTTCCAACCAATCTCTGATACATACTTCCGCTGCGAGAGAGATACCTGTCTTGGAATGAGCAACCTCAATACCCAAAAAATACTTAAGCCCCCTCAAATCTTTGATATCAAAAGCTGAAGTAAGATCTTTTTTTACCTTAGTAATGGCGATACTATCATCACTAGTCAAGATGATATCATCCACATACATAGAGAGGATGACACATTACCCTAATGAATTCCGTCTGATAAAACATGTATGATCAGAGTGACATCTAAGAAATCCCAACTCAAGCACCAGTACACTAAACTGAGCAAACCAAGCTCGCGTAGACTGTTTCAACCCATACAAGGATTTTCACAGACGACATACTTTGCCTGAATACTCCCCCTCAGCCAGAAAACCCAAAGGCGGATCCATATAAATAACCTCATCCAAATCACCATTCAAGAATGCGTTCTTGAAATCTATCTGATGCAAGGTCCAGGAGTGAGAAGCAGCTAAAGAGGTAATAAGACAAACAGTAGTGAGTTTTGCAACAGGAGAAAGGTTGCATTGAAATTCTTGCCGGGAATCTGAGTAAAACCTTTGGCGACTAGACATGCCTTGTACCGATTAATAGTTTCATCCAAATTATATTTAAGATTGAATACCCAACGACATCCAACTATTTTCTCCCCCTGAGGCAATGCAACCATGTCCCAAGTATGATTATCTTGCAAGACTTTCATCTCATCTTTCATAACGGCCACCCACCGTGGGTCTAGTGTTACTTCCCCAACAGATCGTAGAATTGTAATAGAATCACTGTGACTGACAAATCCCTGAAAAGAATTGGACAGAGCATTATATGAAATATAATTCTCAATAGGGTGGTCAGTAGAACATGACAAAGTGAGGCAATTAGGGGGTGACGATCTCGCAAGGGATATCATCGAGAGGGGGGAGGATCAGTACCTTCGTTCATAGAGGACTCTAGCACAAGGAGATGAGAGTGGCGACTATACACCTTGGTAGGAGGACCTGCAATGGGAGGAAAAGAATTAAGGGAAACAACGGGAGCATCTATATTATTGGGGTCAATAATAGGGATAGGACGAGGAAGATCCTCAACAGATAAGACCCTAGTCCTAACGCCAACGGAACCAGAAAAGAATGGGGTATTCTCCCAAAAAGTAACATCCAAAGAAGAAATAAACCGTCTAGATGAGGGATCATAACATTGATACCCTTTGGACTGAGATGAGTATCTATAAATGCGAAACGGATAGACCTATCATCCAACTTTGTTCGATTAGGACTCTTGTTTTGAACAAAGCAAACACAACCAAAGACACGAGGAATAATAGGGAAAATGGATTTTTTGGGATGAAGAATACCTAAAGGAGTTTTCCCGTCCAAGATTCGACTAGGAACTCTATTAATCAAATATGTTGTGGTAAGAACATACATGTCCCAAAAAATTTGAGGAACCTACATTCCCTTCAAAAGGCAACAGGAAATGCCCATAAGGTGGTGATTCTTACGCTCAGCTACACCATTTTATTTAGGAGTATATGGACATGTAAGCTGCTGAAGAATCCCAATACTAGAAAGATGAGAGATAAGATCACCTAAAATATACTCCCCCCATTATCAGAACGAATCGATCGAACAACAATTTGATACTGGGTTTTGATCATAGTAAGAAATTATTTAAGCACATGTGAGACATTAGATTTTTTCCTAAGCAAATAAACCCATGTACATCTAGAAAAGTCATCAATAAATGTGATATAATATTGATGTCCAGACATAGCAGTAACAGGAGGGGACCCAAACATTAGAGTAAATTAAATCAAACACAGTAGTAGATCTATTCATGCGAGAAATATAAGGCTTACGACAATATTTTGAAAGCTCGCAACTTTCTCATTTAAACTGAAAGTCTGTACATGCATTAATCAACTAAGGAAATAACAAATAAAGATATTGAAAATTGACATGTCCTAAACGGGCTTGCCACAAATGTTAGTCTCTAAAAGAAAAGAAAACAGGAACATCAAAAATGGTAGAAGAGGCAACTCGAATAATAGGATCTGGTGGTTGAAGGGGAGGTGGATCGCCAAAGTATAATAGTTCATCCCACCTATACCCCCTGCCAAAAATCCACTTCGTACAACGGTCAAACAAAAAAATGACAGCACAACCTAGAGCTTTTTGCTAGGCGGCTAACAGATAAAAGGTTCATAGCAAATTTAGGCAAATAAAAAATAAAGGTAAGAGTAATTTCAGGAGACAGTTGTACAGTCTCTCTACCGCACACAACAGTCCAAGAACCATCAGTTAATTATGTCGAACCTTTAACAGGTTCCAATGGTGTAGAAAAAACTGATAACTCACTAGTCATATGATCATTTACCCCCAAATCTAAAATCCATGTAGGTGACTCAGTACGAATATGAAGTGCAGTGGAAATACCTGAGGCAATGGAGGTAGGAGGATCAGAGACAGGAGCAATAGAAATAGTAGGAGTCTGTTGAGACATAAGACGAGACACATGAGCCTGTAAAGCTGCTACCAGAGAGATGGCAAATGACTCGGCCAAATTACTAGTGGCTACAGAAGTATTAGCTACTGTTGCCGATCTAATGGGTATATTAATCTTCTTCTGGAATTGAGCGCGCGACTCGGGATGAAGTTTCTAACAAGTATCCTTTATATGACCATTGTTCCCACAATGATGACAATTTTCTTCCCAGATGGAGGACGAGAACTAGAGAAACCACGACCACAAAGTCCATCTGATCATTATTACTAGCAGTGACATGGATGAGAATTGGGACTGAGATAAGACGTCGACGCTCATCTCCATCAACCATGGCAAAGGTCTGAAGCAATGATGGTACAAGAGAGGAATTAAGGATTTGGGTGCAAAGTGACTCAAATCCAGGCTTAAGCCCCATCAGAAATGCATGTGTGATGATGATCCAACCTCTTGACTGCTACATGAGTCATTGTCCCAAAGTCACTGACTAGTTCATTAAGTCATCTCATCCCACCGTACACGTAAATATCTAAAAAATTGAGCAACATTCAATCCAAATCTCTCCTGATTGGCACTAGCAATCTCCTGATACAACTCAAAATATCTACCTCATTCCTTGAATGGGCATACATGGCAGTCAAAGCATTCCACAAATCGACAACCGTCTCATTATACGTAAACATATTATAGACCGAACACTCTATAGATCCAAACATCCATCCCAATATCAAACAGTAATCAAGATTCCACTAGGGTTCCTTTGCATCATCATCTTTAGGGCGAGGAACACGTCCTTGAAGCCACACTTTCCCTGTCCACCAATAAATAACTTCAACGATCGAGACCAAGCAGCAAAATTTCATCAATTTATAAGAACACCAGTAACTCTTCCATCGGACACAGGATAAGTCAGATCTGGCTTAGAAACAGTCGTAACAGCAGCATTTGAAGATTTAGACATCACGAATCAAAGAAAGTAATACAAATTTCCAAGAAAATCCGATGGAGAGATGAATAAAGATTGAACACGACTGTCTATATCATGAAAAAGTCAACAAACAAGTGTCCAACCTGTGGTCTAAGCCACAACAGTCCAAAAAATACAGAAAATCCTAGGTCTGGTCAACACACAGCCTAGAAAAACCCAATCACTTTGAAAAAATAAAGCTGGAAACAGTAAAAAAAGTGCTTCAGCGGTCGGAGGTGACGGCGGCGGCCTGCGCGAGTGACGGTGCTCAGCGCTGTCTTATGGATGTGGCAGTGTAGGTGGTAGATTAGAGTTAGGTTTAGGGTTATGCTTTGATACCAACTAAAAAACTAAAAGAGTTATATTAATTGATAAAATTTAGAAAGTACATGAGATATTTATACACATGGATAAGAAAGTTAAAAATACTAAAATACCCTTAAATACTAGAAAAGTAGCAAAGATAAACAATATTCTCTAATAATTATAAGCCTAAAGTCACGTCAAATATGTATATAGTTCAACATTACTCCATTTGTATGATGATATTAATCATTTCTGTAGCTTGTTCTTGATTGTCCTAATGTCCCTTTGAAATCTAACTGGGAGCATGAGTACTACTTTATCACAATTTAGATAGTTGAAGGATGCTTTCTAGTGGAAATAAGATAGGAGTTTACTAATATCTACAATGTGTTCTTTCGTGTACTGCATTAAATTTTTTTATCATTGATGGTGAATTTTGACTTCTATAAACGTCATGCTCCAGTTTAGAAAAATTTATTGTGTAGGTTGGACAACTAAATAAAGCATTACAACAAATGTGTGCTTTTATAGCACACCATAATTGTATGCTACAGGTAGTATTATGCACTTACAGGTAGGAGTACTCAGCTAAGTGCTCCATCATATTCAATGATGCATTGGGTAACAGAGGTAGTATTGTAGCAAAGTCAACTTAATTTTTGTGTCAATGTTATCCCCTATGGTTTTAATTGTCGCTCAGCTTGTGTGTTATTGTTGAAATTTCCACTTGTGTTAGAAAGAAATTAGAATAGATAAAATTAACATACACCTACCTGGTAGATCCCAAGGTTCAGACTTGTTGAGATCAAGAAGAGCTGTAGCTGTTGAAGTAAAACTAATGTCTGTAACCTTTGGATTTGGATAATAAGTAATGATTCTTCATCTATAGGGTGGAATATAAACCCAAGAGGAAAATTTTCCTCCTTTTCTAATTATATTTAACAAAAATAACAAACCACTAAGATTGTAAAATGTGTATGAGCCCTTCAAATTAAGCTCTAGAAACAAGACCAAAGATGGCCTATTAATCACTATTTAATTGCTCAAACTCATCCTTAAAGAAGAAGCAACTTTTGAACTTAGTCTTCATATAAATATATATGTTTATTCAATCATTATAGGTAGCTAACATTTTGACAAAGAGATTCGTGGTAATTTCTGTTTTCTTTTTTGGAAATTACAATTACCAATGTGACACATGTTCTTGCATGAACTAGAAGGTGGGGTTGCTTATTCTTCACTCATTACATAGTTTCTCTCAAAATACGTGATTACTAGAGTAAAAATATATGTTACGGTGCACAAGCATATATTAGTGCATATAATCCCAGATGTGAAGGTGGTCAAGAGAGCAATACTGCAACTTGGATTGGCACTGAACCTATGGACAATAACTTCGTTCAAGTTGGATGGACGGTAAATAAATTTTCTATTCGATCTATGTGCTTTTCTGTTTTGTCATTGTTGTAATTAGTTTTAGGGATAGGATTTACAGGATAGTAAGGTTTGGGTTTGCTCAAAATTTGCTAATTTTCTTACTTTAGTTTTAATTGATTGGATGTGATTTGAAAATCCCTCTTAATTTAGTTGTTTTAAATGTATTCATAATGCTTCCCAAGTGTTACCTTTATTAAGGTCGATGTGTATGAACTAAAGGTAATACAAAGTTATAACATTTTTTGGGAAAATCTCTTTCTCTTTCTAAAAATATTAAAATTAATCACAAAATCATAACGATGAGGTAGTTTGTGTTTTACTTGTAGTCCGTTGCTCAAGATTGGGTTTCGGAAGCAATGCCAACTTTCATGTTTCTGAAAGAGGGGAAGTTGTGGACAAAATAGTGGGAGCTATGAAAGAGGAGCTTCAGCCTGTAACTAAGCACCTGGCTTCATCTTCTGCTTAAATTGAGAGATTCTGCAAATTTTCTTTAAGAAGAATGTTACCAAACAATGTCTTATGCTTCTTCCAGTACAATTTCTATAACATCTATTAGACTTGTAATAAGTTTTATATGTTATTTACCGATATGAAATGGTGATTTTTCCTTAAACCAAAGTTGCTTTGTTTTCTGCTTCTTATCCCCAGAGTAACTCTTCAAATTTCATTACTCAATTTTAGCATAACATATTAGCCAATTTTGTCTTTATAAATTGAGATACAGAGGACACATAAGTAATTATGTTCAGGAACAATTTGGAAGTAATTATGTTCGGGAACAATTTAGATTCAACCAAACATATAATAAGTAATTTGGATACAACCAAACAATTTGTCAAAAATATTATTTTTTAAGTTTGCACAATGGCAAGAATAAGTCAAACAAAAAGACTTATAATAACAAGATGTTGCACATTATATAGCATAAAAATACTATGAAAAGGCTTTGACAACGTTTAGAAAATGCTACGGTAATTTTTTACTATTGGTTTATAAATGCTATCATTTATCTATCATAGCATTGAAAAAACGCTCTGGTAGGTGTCGTAGCATTGAAAAAATGCTATGATAGGTCAGCCAAGCGTTAAAAAAATGCTACGATAGATCTTAAACAACATTGAAAAAATGTTATGGTAGGTCTACCATAGCGTATAAAAAACGCTATAAAAAGTATTTTTACAGCAGCGAAAAAATGTTATGGTAGGGTCAGACTTTTAATAACGTTGGCAAACATAGCATTTAGAAAAATGCTACGATAACGTTTTTTGGCCGTTATCATAGCGCTTTTTTGTTGTAGTGTCACAAAATAAGTAAAGAATTTATTATAAAAAGTAAACTATATGTTTACATATTGATGAGATAGATGCAATTGAACGAGTAAGGAGCGTGAGGATTTCTCATTCTATTTTTATTTTTTTCAAAAAAAGAAGAAAAGAAACGAGAGAGAATAGGCGGCGCTCAAAGAAATGCAAAGTATGTTATTTGGTATAATGTGTTTTAAAGAAAATTATTTAAGAGAAGTGAGTCTTTATGAAAAGGTAAAATATTAAGTTTGTAAATAACTTAAAACTTCTAAACTTAAAAGATTTCATTTTTACATAATATTAAATTGATGGACCATGTTTTCTTGTAGACTTATTTAGGGTCATTTTTGTTATTTTCTCAAACTAGTGACATGCCCGTACATTGCACGGGTTCATATAGAAATTAAATATATCGCATTAAGAATGTTCAATTCTTTCAGTTAAAAAATACGAACAACGTGACATGCTTGAAAATTAATTTAGTTAATTTTTAAAGGAAAATATTACTTTTTCTACCTTTTAAGTAGGAAGAAATAGGTAGAAGTAATTATTATTTTTTATGAATCTATGAATTATGTGATATTATTTATCGCCAAAAAAAGAATTTATTTGTATTATTATGAGTCTATGAATTTGGAGGGTCAGTCACGGACTGAATTCGTTAATTACATCTTTGCAATAATTCTAAAAATTTAAGTTCTAAACTAAAAATTAATGTTTGTCACATTAAACATAGCCAGCTAATATTCATCGTGAAAATTGACTAAACAAATTAGAACAATTGTCTACAAATTGTCGACATATACCAGAAGAAATTGAAAAAAAAATGTCTAAACAACTTGTCGCATTTTGATAAACTTTTGACAAAAATTAGAAACGTGATGGTAATTTAAGTAATTTAAATGATAGCATACAACTGTTATCAATAACTTTGAACCACATATCAAAAAATATTATGCTAAGCATATATGTAGGTAGACCGATCTTTGAAGTCTCGTTAAATTTGTGAAGCGACGTTATCAACGTACACTATGCTCAATTTGACTGATCTTATGAAGATTCAGAATCGTCAATATCTTTGATAAACATAATTTGTTCTTATACATATAGAGGAAATAAGCTCTTCAATTTTTCCAATGTTACTTATATTTTATTACTTATTACGCACACGTGCAAAATATAAAATTTAATATATGAGACGTATGGTGTTTTAGAATTATCATATATTATTAAACTTATAAACGTTTATTCTTTTATTATCTATCTTCCATTTTTTATATACAGCCTGAAAATATACACACATACACATATATATTCAAATATTTATTAACCGGTAAAGTTACAATAAATATAAAATTACCAACCAAAAAACTACAAACTTAGATTATTATTTTAGATATTGTACAAATAATATGCAGATAAATTATCCTTAAATGTGATTTATTGATTATCTATTTTTATGAATTATGAATTCTAAATAGATTGTAGTTTATATTGAGTACATATATGTATATTACTATTATTACAAAAGTTATATTATTATTTCATTGTTGTTGCGATTGTTATTATTATATTTTTTTGAAACTATTATAAGTATTATTTGAATATGAAAATTTTAAAATAACTCATCCATTTCCATAATTAATTATTATTGAATGACACACATTAGTGGGCTATTACTTTTTTTTATAGTTAGTATGAGAGTAAATATAGATGAGAATTTCATTAATTATTATATTTAAGGATAACACCAACTAATAAGAGTGTGGCACATATACTGTGAAAGGGTATTATAAGATTAGTAAAATAATTGTATGGATAAAATTATTTAAAAATGATTCTCATTTGGCATACCACTTTTAATATTATTATTACTATTATTATATTATTATTATTATTATTATTATTATTATTATTAATTTCTTTTTTATAGTACATTATTAATGTCTTTTGGGATTTTTCTCATCGATTCATTGTTTTTCAATTTTCGTTGATATCTATTTTTCTCTGGTGGTTACATCTATAAGTATATAAAAGATGACTTAATTATGATTTTCATATATTTTTGTCATAAACATAAGAATATTAAAGACAAAATATTTAATATTTTTTTATATATCAATTTGATTTTCTTTGATTGACAAAAATAGTGACAACAATTGAATTATACAATCAAATTATTCTTACATTTATAATTTCAACAACATTTTAATTATAATAATACATTTATCATAACCTTTTATAATTGTCATTAAACCAGAAAGAAAAATACCAAAAGGCAATAAGAATTTCAAAAGTCCTTAGTATGTTTTTTTTTTGTTAAAGAAAATTCCCTATCATTTTAATTATACACTTATGATGAAAAAAATTAAGTCAACATTCTTATATGTTTATTATTATACACATATAAGCTTGGGATATGGACATGGCGCAATATCAAGTATCCATACCCAACCTTTTATTTATACTGGTTGTAAACATGTGCGTAATTTTGTGAGAGTACATATGTTATTCATACATTCCGATAATAAATTCATGTTCAAATATGTTTAATACATATGCATGAGGCATCAAAAGAAAGTTCAATAAATCCTTTTTTTTATTTGACCCTAACATCTACTACCTAAGAAGTTGTAAGTAACAACAAGATTTCTACTTCTCGTTTTGAACAAATTTTATATCTAACTCCCTTTGAGATCTTTGAACTTGTTGCGAGTAACATCGTTGATAGTTGACATATCATCATATAAAATCCAAAAGTTATTATTGTATTTTTCATGTATATTTACGCAATCATAGTGCATATTACTTTTAATCCCTTTCGAAGATTAAAGATCATTGAAGTACTCTGAACACGTTATATATTCAATAGATGTCTTGACTACTATAATTTTAGGAAGAAAGAAATTTGAATTTAAAAAAATAGAATTTATACATATAAATCAATAAGACATGATTGATTACATCAGGTCTTGGCTGTAGAAGTAACTCCTTATATACAATGTTCTTTGTATATGTTGTTTTCCATTTCAGATTTTATCAATACTTTTGTGGTAGACATTGAAATGCCTATTGATTGTGTAACATACAGTTATCTATGAGAAAAGACATGCTAAGGTAGATATACTCCAACATGAGATATAGTTTGTCCCTGAACTTTATTTATTATCATTGCAAAACATAGACGTATATGAAATCGTTTTCTCTTAAATTTAAATAGATATCCTTCATTATGGATTAAGTGATATTCGAAGCAGTAGAACATGTTTTTCAGCATGTTGTCCTATTGTTATCTCTGCATGCTACCAAAATCTTTGCACACCATTCTTGTTCCGTTTCATAGACCATTGGACGGATCCAAATTTCTTAACAACAGAATTGGGCAGTTTTTTTTTTCTAAAACTAATTTGTATGGAAGAACACCATTTGGTAGCAATGTTTTTGGGAATTCTTCTTGATAATAAGGCACTCATTTTGATTGTCCAAAAAAATTGTATAAGGCGCTCATTTAGATTGTCAACAAATCTGGGAATATTTTATGTATTAAATCCATTTCTGATAACAGGTTCTTCTCCATCATCCACTCTTAGATGAAAATTTGCAAAACTCATGGCATATATCGCTCTCATGCTTTTCGTCAGTCTCAGTTTCTCCATTTTTTCCCAGAGATATGACATGACCAAGCTTACATTTACTGTTTGTTGTCTTGTAGCTCATGGCACTACAGGAAGAACTTGTCGAAAATCACCCCAAACACAAAAACTTTTCTACCAAATGGCTCATTATTATCCATAATATCTCTCAAGGATCTGTCAACTGTTTCAATTGCAAAACATTTTGCCATAGATGCCTCATCCCATTTGATTAATTTTTCTTTCTGCAGTAACTCATCTTTGCCACTTTGTTTTGATATGGCACACATGCTTGACTCTGTTCTTTGTAGTGGTATGTTAAACCATGAATGTGCCGTTCGACCTCCTGAAAGTATTGCAGCAACTACACCCGAACTTCCGGTTGCATACGTTTCGACATTTCCTTTTCGAATCACCTTAATTTTTATAATCCACTCTTTTTTATATACTTCAAGAATTTTTATAGAATATATTATGTGAATTGTAAAATGAGATTTATAGAATATATGATGTGAATTGTAAAATGGGTGTAAAGCAACGTTTAGGAATGATTTAAATAGTTGAGAAGATGGGTCTCTTAGAAATCTTTAGTGTAAATCTTGATTTCGGTGGTAGACAAGAAGTCCAATATTTATTTCTTACACACCTAAGCATGATCAGTCAACTTAGGTGGCGCGATTTGATTGGCGGGCTTGCAACTAGTCAAGGGACTAGTTGCAATGGTCCCCCCTCCTTTTGTTCACCTATAAAAAAGGACTCCTCCTTCATTTGAGGAGATTGGAAATTTAGAGAGAGAAGCTCTCATTTCTAGAGTGAAACTCCCACTTCTAGAGTGAGAAACTTTCACTTCTAGAGAGAGAGAGCAAGCATTTGTCACCGCCCTTGACTGTCTAGAGTGCTCCCCCTTTACCTCCCGGCGTCCTCCCGACGTTCTCATGCGTTGTTCTGGTCACGAGCTAGGACTAAACCACTCCTGCATCTCACCCACATGCACCCTTGCATCTACATTTGGCGACTCCACTAGGGAGTGGTTTGTCACGCTAGCGAAGCACCATCATGGCTGGACGCGCAAAGGGTAGAGTAGCTTTATCGCACATGGAGGGAGATGGACCCATACTCAACGACGAACGCGGACAAGGGAGGAGAAAACCTCTCGTGAGTTACCACCAAGCGCACCTACACAAGCGCAAGAGCAAGCCGAAGCCATTCAGGAACTCTAAGCTTCTAACGCTGAGATGAGGAGAGTCATCGATACATTGAATGCATACGTCAGTGCCACTGCACCACAACACCCACCGCCCACCTCCACCATAGGTGCGTAACCGACCACCTCCATCATGGGTGCGTAACCAACCCCCACCATGGGAGCGCAACCAACCTCCACCATGGGCGCGCAACCAACCTCCACCATGGGCTCGCAACCAACCTCCACCATAGGCGCGCAACCAGCCTTCATCATGGGAACGAAACTAACCACCACAATAGGCGCGCCGTTGACCTCTCTCACGGGCGTCCAACCATCCACCGATGTAGGCGTTCCATCACAATCATTCACCTAGAACCATGTTCAATCGAACGTTCAAGCCAACACTCAAGCTCTTGCATAAGCCAATGTTACACAAACACCTCTTGACAACTTCGCTAGCCCGACTACTACAATAGCTTAGACCAACCTCACCCCAAGCGCAAACATGAAGTAGTCATCTCATTACCCATGAAGCCTTCCAAAAGGTACTCCATGAGGAGAGGATAAGATCATCATTGAATGAGTTCGTTGTCGACTTCAGGCCACCATATTCGGCTGACATAGCCTTGAGATCATACCCATCAGATTATGTTCCTCCAAAGTTTCAAAAGTATAACGGTCAAAATGGGTGTGCCAAAGAACATGTGATACATTTCATTGATGATATAGGACCCTATGGCTATGATGAGTTCATTCGTTTGAGGGAGTTCTCCAAGTCCTTGACAGAGCGTGCTTACACCTGGTATGCGAGCTTGGCACCCGAATCGATCTTGACGTGGACACAAATGGTATCAACCTTCTTGGCGAAGTTCTTTGTCATAAAGGAGAATACTAGCATACTAGATCTGAAAAAGCAAATGATCACTGACGAACTTGTGTCATACGTTCAACGGTTTAAGGAAAAGGCAATGGATTTCCAAGAGGATTACAAGGAGGAAGCCCTTGTGAAGATGTGCATAGGAGGGATGTTGGGTGATTATAAGGTCTACCTTGAGAATTTGGGGATTGTCACCTTCGCCCGCTTAATAGAAGCATCTAAGAGGATAAGTGTTTCAGTACGTAGGCCACGACAACCAGAGAGGAATGATTATTCTGACCACCCTTAAAGACCCACCACGTCACGCTACCATCCTCAAGTAGCGACTGTACAACCACATGGGCAAGGTCGTAGGAGAGGCAGAGATGATAGGAATGACCCGCGGCCTTTTCCTTGCACCATGGATAGGGTGGAAGCGCTAGTGGATGTATGGATAAAGGACAAAGAGATCACCTTGCCTTGGATCACTATACTACCTACAAGGGAGGAGATGAGTTCTTCAAACTTTTATAGATATCACCGCACTACATCACACCCCAGTCAAGAGTGTAAATTTTTTAGAAAGTTCTTTGATGAGAAGTTGAAGAAGGGTGAGATCATTACAGAATGTGTCGGACCCGTGAACCCACCCCCTTTTCCCCACCATGCCAATGTCAACATGATTAGCGCTAACACAATAGAACCTACCTCATGTGTTAGCATAGTGGAGGAAGAAGATGAGATAAGGCCAAGGAAAGCACCCAAGGAAAGATAAGGCCAAGGAAAGCACCCAAGCCTACCAAGAGAGAATGATCAAAACCTATGAGGCAATGGTACGTCCACAGGTGTTCCACGAAGGTGACCTAGTATTGAAAGCGGCAGATTATGTTACGCGGGGTATGCACGCTCAAACGTTCACACCAAAATGGGAAGGACCCTACGATATAGTATCCTTAGCCGAAAGTGGATATTGTGGTTTAGTCGATCCCCAAACAAGACACCCATTGCCATCACCTATCAACTTCAAGTTTATCAAGAAATACTATGCGTAGGCATTTTGTCAGTTACTTCTTTTTTTTACATGAAAATATTTTGTCGTTGCTTGAAACAATAGCCACTAAGGCAACTAGGCGTGATATAAGCCAGTTGGCCCACTTTTCTATACTCAAGCCTCGAATGAACGAAGGAACTTCGGAAAATTTTTTACTCCAAAAATGTGCTACGAAATATCGCTACTTAATGGAGCTCCATCGCCTCTTCTTGAGAACACCTATGATAAACTTCATGCTTGGTGAGTTGCATAGACTTTCACACTTCTATTTGAGAACACCATGATAACGTCATGCTTGGTGAGTTTCGTAGGCTCTCACGCATTTACTTTGAAAACCTATGATAAATTTCATGCTTGGTGAGTTGCATAGGCTTTCACGCCTCTTCTTAAGAACACTCATGTTAAACTTCATACTTGGTGAGTTACATAGGCTTTCACGCCACTATTTGAGAACACCCATGATAACATCATGCTTGGTGATTTGCGTAGGCTCTCACGCCTTTACTTGGAAACACCCATGATAAACTTTATATTTGGTGAGTTGCATAGGCTTTCACGCCTCTTCTTAAGAACACCCATGATAATCTTCGTGCATGGTGAGTTGCATAGGCTTTCATGCCTCGATTTGAGAACACTCATGATAACGCCATCCTCGGTGAGTTGCGTAGGCTTTCACGCCTCTACTTGGAAATACCCATGATAAACTTCATGCTTGGTGAGTTGCATGGGCTTCCAGGCCTCAATTTAAGAACATCTATGATAGGTGTCATTCTTGATGAGTCACATAATCTCCCACGTTCCCGCTTAAAATACATATAAGATAGACATCATGAATACTTAGAATACACAGCTTAAATCTGTGTATTTGATGTATCACTCGGACTCGCGTGTCAGGCTCTAACGACCTCACATGATCTCACCAATGACACTCGCAATGTGTTATCGCATAAATATTACATTGCAACAAGCAAATAAATTACGCATACAAAAGAAGAGAAATAGCAAGCCAACGTTCGGCATGTGAAGATAAGAAAGAAGATGACATATCATTCACAAATACAAGTTTACAGTAGTATGAGTTATTATTACATCAAAAGTCATAAGGGGTACTGGAAGAAATATAACCAATCTAACTATGGTCCCCAAAAACATCACCTGCCACAAGCTCCTCAGAGTCAAGCCTAACGGCGGTGCCCCTCACCTGGAGCTGACGATACTCATTAATCTCTGCATCTAAATCTACTATCTTCGCTTGCGCCGCAAGCATTCGCTCTTGTTGACAGCGACGCCTGTCTTCTAAATACTCTGTGTACACAACCCTCGCTAATCGTTGGTGCAACCGCTAGAAGTTAAAAATGGCGGGTCTCAACCATCCCAACTTCATCTCCTTCCACATGTTCAATACATAAGATACCACTTCCAGGTGGGCATCCCTGTACTGAAGATGGGCCGAAATGAATAATGTCTCGCCAACCATAGTGATGCAAGATTGGCGAATATGCCTGGTAAAGCTTTGGAATTGAATGTCGCAATCATAATGAGTTTCAATGGCCTTATGAAAATACGGGATCAACGTTTCATCCACTAAAACCTGGTCATACTCAACCATTCATCCACAAAGCTCCAACTTGAATTCGTGGGCACCATAGGCTTCGTAACTCATGCTATCGCTTCCAAAACTGTCACCGTCCGACCTCTAAATACTCTAGCTCTGAAGAGGAGATGCAACACAATCATCATCATCCAATGGAGGATCCTCATCAACAGATGCGATGGGGTTGAGATGCCACTACCCTAATCTCCAGCTCCACTCTCACGACTGCATCACCACAGGAGCTTGCATCATTTGTTACCATAGTAGTAGTAACTATGTTGGAAGCTGCGGGAGTCACATCCAAGGAGCGTGCTACTACAATGTCACCTCCATCCTCCAACTTGTGGGGAACACCCCCTGTCACCACAATCAGCCCGCCCTCATTCACATCAGCGGATCTCTGCAGGGTAAATGCAACATGTTGTCAATGTGAGAAAGTTGCCCAAAAAATCAAACAAACACATGTTGGCAAGGCATTTACAAATAGGGTAGACTACGCTATCAAAGCATGCAATAAGAGTGTTACCTCTACCATCGCGTGGGGATCTTCCAGATAGGAGACTCCTCCACCCCTTCCAGTTGCATGATATCAAGATAGGAAGTAGCAGAATCAACCATGACATTTTCTGCCACGACAATGGTAGGAAGAGCCCCCCACTTGCTAGATGGAGATGAAGCCCAATCACTTAGTTCATCCTCAACATGGGGATAATTTTGTTGACATCGGTGCTATGAAATCTTGCATATGAAAACATCAGTTTCAACTTAGACAAAGGAGAAATAAACAAATAGGGCATGAAAAAGCCAAGAAAAAGTTCACACACCTTGAAATAAGCCTCCATGCTCTCTGAAATAGCCGGCATGTGCCCATTGGTTCTTTCTACCATGGGTTGATCCTCCTCGATTGGGCCATGACCATGATCATGTCAAAAGAAAGAAGGAAAATAACAATGTTATAAGATGATTAGCAAAAAAAAATAGATAGGAGAATGAGAGGAAGATATGTATATACCAACATCCTCGCCTTCTTGGCTTGGACAAGCCTAGTCGAGGATGTACCCTCCAACGTGGGTGCTGCCCTTTTCCGTTGTCGCGCAAATTATGGGAGCGCGTCCTCGCCACTAACCTATCCTGAACTCCCTAGAGGACGCTAAAGCAAATACAAGTATCAATCAACTAGCTTATTGTAAAAAGTGCACAGTGGAGCGTAATCATACATGGTGATAACATGAGTGAAGACACACTCGTAGCTACACTTGGAGCGTAATCACCAATAAAAAATGAGGTGGTCCATAGCCAAGTACGATATTCTCTCCCTTGTAGAGTTGTAAACCAGGATACAAAAGCACGTTAGTGTCAAGGAGGCAATCTAAGCTGAGAGGGAGATGAAGAGATCTCATAATCTGACCCACTATAAGGGAAAATAAGTCTAAGATGATAAGAGAGGTCGACCTCCTTGACCCACTGAACCAACTCCACCTGCATACATGGCTACCCCTTTGTCGTGATAGGCATGAAGGGAAGAGCCTACACCTGAGTATCCAGTTTACTATCTACACCCCCTCACAACCAAAAGGGAAGAAATCTACAACGTGATCACGAACTTGAACATGTTGAAGCAGCCCAGAGTCATAAACACCACCAACGAGAAAAAAGATTCCACCAAGTTGTACAGGTACCGTCGCGATATTGGGCACACCACAACGAGTTTCTTTGACCTCTGGAACATATTAAAGCCCTTATTCAGAGAGGGTAACTTAAATAATTTGTGGAGAACAGGAAGAATTGGGGGGAGAATAACCCCCAAACAAGAAATAAGGATGGAGAATCCACCTGAGTAGAAGAAGACATGACCAAGCAGCCCCGTATAGGAAATCCATATGATTTTGGGGAGCCAAGTGATTTTAATTCCAATCACAAGTGGATGGCCTCTTCTCGAGAAGTTAGGCACTTCATCATTTTCAGTGTTATCCCACAACCAAGCTCCAAACAGAAGAGGTCATTCAGTTCTTAGAAGAAGAAGCACATTAGGTCTACGAGCCTCACACTTATGCACTAGTTATTTCACTCCTTATAACCAACATCAAGATGAAAAGAACTTTAATTGATGATGGAAGCTCGACTAAATCCTGAGCCATTCAGCGTTCTTCCAAGTAGACTTAAAGCTCAAAAGCTCGATCGTGGTTTGACCCAATTGGTAGGGTTCGGAGGACACGATGTGACACCCGTGATAGTAGTTGAGCTATGAGTGACCTTAGGAGAGGAGTGCCATCTTGCCACTAAGCTGATCAAGTTTATAGTTGAGAGGTCTACCGAGGTCTTGCAATGCCATTCTTGGTCGACCTGAAATAAATAAATTCAAAGCAGTGCCCTCCACCTACCACTAGAGTGGTAGTTTAACATTCCCTACCAGAGCAGGTGTTGGACGGGTTTGAAGGCATCATAAAATTGCCAGGGAATGATAAACTACCACTCTAAAGGGGTCAAATGAGTTGGTTGCAATGATAAGAACAACCTCTGAAGATCAACTCCGTGGAGAAACAATAGAGTATTTTGAGTCAGTTGTCTTAGTTTCGAAGGACTCGGATAGAATATTATAGATTGGATCATTGCTCTTCCTAGAGCAAAAAGAAGAGTTGATTTCGTTCATGCGTAGGAACGAACATATTTTCGCTTGGACTCACTAAGACATGTCGAGTATTGATGCAAGGGTAATTATCTTCCACAGCTTAAATGTTGACCCAAATTTCAAACATGTCAGACATGGAGGAGGAACGATAATTAGACCAGGGATGAAGCTATCAATTAGGAGGTGGAGAAACTGCTTAGGCGGGTTTCATCTAAGAAATCCACTACCCCGAATGGTTGGCCACAGGCCAACGGGTAGTAGAGGGTTTGTATCAACTTTACAGACCTAAACAAGGCATGCCCTAAGGACAGCTTCCCCCTCCTCATAATAGACGAGTTGGTAAACGCCACAGTGGGGTATGACCTGCTTAGCTTCATGGATGCCTACTTAGGGTATAACAAGAATCTGATGCATCCATCAGACTAAGAGAAATTCCCTTTTGTCACCAGTAGAATGACATATTGTTACACGTAATGCCTTTCGAGCTCAAGGAGGAGGTGGAAGGTCAGTACTTTGAGGAGTTGCATCAGAAACACGAGAAACAACTACCATGACTTTATGGTAGATGGCCTCTCGCCTAACTTATTCCTATATGGGGGAGACTGTTGGCTACTTAGAGACATCCTCGTCCTCAAGAAGGAAACTGAGTAAACTTATCTCCCATATAGGATGTGCTTTAATCACCTTGTCCCAACAACTATCATAACCCAAGGAGAAATCCCATAGTAAAGAATTATTATCTTATGCACACTCTATGTAGTTCTCAATGCCTTTTGCATGCCCTTCAGTATAACAATCATCTCTCTCATTCAGGGATTCATATGCCATGGCCAACTTCCTTAGAGCATCCCTCCCGCACCCTTCATCCTAAGTTCGAGAGTAGACTTTCCATGATAGCTTCTCTTCTAGAAGATGGTACTTATATGTCAGGATCTTCTCCTAGCGATGAAGGTTCATGATGACCTTCTAGCACTCACTGATCTAGAGCTCCAACTCTTTCAGAAAAGCAGTGGGCTAACCTGCGACATTCCTTAACCGCTCGACTTCCTAAAGAGACTTGTTATAAGCACGTGCGAGGTAATCCACCTTCTTGAGCCTAGACTTGGCTACTTAGAGAGCTTGAGTAACTACTATCACTTGGTCTTCACAGCGGCCGAGTTGAGCAGCATCATCAAGTTACGGGCTAGAACCTGTAAAAAGGATGTTGGTAGAAACATGATAAAATGAAAAAGTATAAAAAATAATTAAAAAAGAAAGATACTCACGTCTAAGGTGTGCTCCATGAAGTTGTTGGGCAGACTAGTCGCTGGCCTCTCGAGAAGGGGACAACGTTTCTCGGGGTCTGTGTGCTTGGACCACAAGTCATCAGCCTCCCTAACTCATTCTGAGAACGAGATTGGGGGCAAGGTTGGTCAGCCTTTGTCGATTCAGGAGGATTCATCTGCACCTTACATCCTTAACTAGCATCAGAGCCTTGTTGGTTAGGGCCCGACTAAGCTAATCTACTAGACCGAGATTTGAAACTTTCCACCTCCAGGTTTATCATTGGCCTTGAAGGTTGAGAAGATTGGTATAGGAACCCAATGGAATTGGAGCCTCAGGTAGCTCTGCGGCTCGAACCAGGCTACAACAGACCCTGCTCTAAAACATGGAAAGGAGTAAAGTTATCTTGGGTAATGAGCAAGTGATCAGAAAGATCAAAGCAAGGGGAATGATCACCAAACAAGCATGATGAGCAAGAGGTGGAGTATGAATAAAAGGAGAAGGAGATGATTGGACTGAAGGAGAATGAGTTGATTTGATTAAAGGAGGGGGAGATGTGGTCTTCTTCCTTGTCTTCATCTGCTTTGTTTTCTTGGCCTGAAGCTCCTCCTATTTCTTATTTTAGCCTCCTCGAGCTCTAGTTTAGACTTCTTGGGAGGTTGAACATCTCCAGCCATGTCTGCATCCAAAAAGTTATTATCACAAGTCAACTCAAGAAAAAACTAATGGATGTCTGGTTCATACCTTCTCCCTGAATATCCTCTTCATCGTGTGAACTTCTACTGTTTGAGCCAAACTCCTTTGGTCAGGCCAAGTCCTCTAGCTCATCTTCAATTTCCTCCAGAGTGTCTAAGTACAACTCAGCCCTTTATAGAGACTCTGGTGACTTAAACAAAGCATAGTCCCTCTCCTTGACTGGCAGTTTAGCCAAGCTCAGGATTTGGGACTCAAGGTGCACAGAAAGTTCTTTGGTTTCTTCTTCCCAACTATAAAAATATAACATAGCAGATCAATACACTATCTAAGCACAAGAAGTCTCCCCGTTTTCAATAGTAAAAGTTAACATGTAGTTCTTAAAGCTAAGATGATAGAAAATGCAAGCTCTAAATCCCCAGGAAGACTTTCCAGGTCCCTAGAGATGAAGAACAATATGTCCTTCAATTCCCTGTACCAAGACAGGATGCCATTAATGATCCCTTTCACTCTTTGAGCCTGACTACTGACATAGTACCAATCCTTGCATCGAGGAGGAGTTATGTTGCTCTTGCCCTTAGGAGAAATCTTCAGCTGGAAGATGCAGTGAAACTTGTCCATGGTGAAGTCCTCATTACAGTTCATCCACTAAGGGACTAAACATTCTATCAGACTCCATGAATCAGGTTAGAGCTAGGCCAAGACAATCCTAGCTGTAGAAAACTACTCCCCGAGAAAATGGTGTAGAGGATGCCTCACACTAGAGAGCCGCCTGGGACATAATAATGAATATGATACACCCTCCTAATCATGATCAGGTCCTCATTTGACAAATAAGAAGGATACACGTCAGCATCTTAGTGTTGAGTAGATCAGCTCGAGCTTACTTCTACCCAAGTAGGCGCGGAAGACTATAGCCACGATCGGCACATCCCCCTCCCCTCTCTGAAATTCAAATTCCCATAACCCCCATAACATAGCTTAAAAATAAAAAAACAAAAACTACCAAGGTACGAGTCGCATGCGACAACAACATGGAGGTGCGCGATGTGTGAGCTGCAGTAGAAAGCCTAAAAAACATGTTTGCTACGGTGAATGAAAAGGAAACCTAAGAAAGAGTGTTTGGTAAAAAAATGGGGTGCATTGAAATCTCTTGTTAAAGAAAATGGAGTGGTGAGAGAGAATGTTTAGGGAGAATATGGAGGTGAAGGAGAGTGTTAGGGAGAAGAGGAAGTTGAAGGAGTGTGTTCTTGAAAAGAGGAAGTTGAAAGAATTTTAACGGGACGGTTTCCGAGAGTTGAGATAAAATGGTGGAAGGGGAGAAGCAATCACTTATTTATTGACCTTTTTCAAGACTCGATCTCATCCGTACAAAGGACCCAACATATGAGATTGTCTGCACCATAAATAGACGATAAGCTTTGGAACTCAAATGTTGCTTCATGTGTATGCTGACACGATTGGCGACGCTTCGATACCCATCCCCACGCCTTTTCATCACGCGCCTAAAATATCATCATTATCACAAGTTTCAAGGGGCGTCAATTTCAAATTTTGAGAAGTTAAGGCTCATATGGACAAGAATTTTGAAGACTACTTTTGCATTTAATTCTCCCAAAGTAAGTTTTCTAAAGCTTTGTATTCTCACAAGTGTTAGTTTCTCGGATCACTGAGCTCTTGAGTTGAATTAGGACCACAACTTGGAAACAAGAATAAAGCAAGTCATTAGAGCTGAACATCTCAATCATGTGTAGGCTCATCGACTGGGGGAAACTATTATGGGTATTTTCTGAACCCCCTCATAAAAGGGACACACGTCCTTTACCTCCTATCAAGACCTTAGGGGCCTCTCCCAGATCCACTAGTAAAGGTCAGGATTAGCAGAGTTACCACATGTCCTAATAGTCAAGCTTGAGGTTGGGTTACCCAGACCAGATTCGGAAGTTAGGACAGACTGACATGAACACGTCATTAGCATGAGACCATAAGCTCGAGAACCTAAGTGTGAGTCTTTAGGTTTAGATAGCTCGGAGTCCACATGAACACGTCATTCTAATCATTATTACTTGAAAGCAAGTTTTGTGTGCCCGCGTAATTGGATCAATAATCCTTCAGTCCAATCAGCGATCTCAATGTCAAACACATCTCCCTCAAGCCCTTTCAGCCAATGGGAATGATTTGGCTTCTTCTCCAAACTTCCCATAAAAGCCTCCCCCTAATGTGCCTTAACTATAAATGCCTCTCCTCCAAGATGACAGGGAAGCTCACTCAAACTTAAAGAACCTCTTCCAAATTCATTCTACACTTCTAACTTAAGCTTTTGAGAAATTTAGGAGAGGAAAGAACCCCCACTCACCTCGTTATTTGGGTTTTTTATCTGTGGTGTGCAGGATAATAACTCATCAATGTGAGATGTGTGTATTGTTAAGATTTTAGCATCAACAATGATTAAGTGTGGATTGATATTATACTTTTTACAATTATAAATCTTGTATATACCTTTTTGTTTTTCAGATTCATTTCTTTTGTGAATAGAATATGAGATGACTATGAACGGGTTGTGTATTGACTGAGAGAAAGAAGAGGTAGTTTGGTATGTTAGTTAAGTTTGTTAGTGGGATAATATTAATTTATGCCATTTATGCAAGGAAAACTATAAAAATGACAAAAAATGAGAGTCCATTTGCAAAAATGTAGAAAAATTTGTAAAAATGATCGGAGAAACTAATTTAGTTACAAAAATATACAAGCGTAACGTAGATAAATTGGTTACCCAGGCCAGTTTTGTAACTTTTTTTCTGACCTAAATCACCCCTTGAAGCCTGCCATAGTTTTTCGTTTATGGAGATTGGGTAATTTTCAACTAGATTTTTATTATGAATGTTGCAAAAGTGACATAGGCCCCTAATTAAACCAATCTTTAATTTGTGCCCAAATTACTTTTCCTTGTTGGTTGGCTATCCAAAATTTGGCCAACAATCTCATAATGATGTGGTTTTTCTGAAGTATCCTTGCTCAATCAGAAAAATGGAGGAGGTCTCGTAAGGATAAGATAAATAGGGCTTAACAACCCCAATGGGTTAGCCCAAGTAGTTACTACTTTAGATTTAGAGTTGGTTCAAATTCTTTTGGATGCAATTTTTTTGTGATACCTCCTAATGTTAAAGCTAGTAATTTATCCTGAAGCGTATAAGAAAACTTCTAAAGTCACGATGCATGATTTAAGTGGGATTAGTCGTGTGTGCAAGCATATTAACTCCAATGGTTGCCCAAAAATAATAATAGGGTACAAGAGAAAAAAATGATATTTTGTTTATAATTTTTCATAATCTTGAATATTATTTGCTCTGGTACGTAATCAAATGACACAATGTATGGTCAAGAATCGAGGTTAATCGAGGATTAACCAGAAAATAAGAATAAAGATTAGATCAAAATAGTAATAATTGTCTAGTGTGCTACTTAGTCAAATAGACTATGGAAATCAAGTTAGTATATGATCAAGGTATTAAATGGATTAAGGACTTTAAAAAGCTAGATGGTAGTTACCTCAATGTGAATTGTTCTATGGTAACTATAGAGTTGGAGAGAAGATATTGGAATAGGTCTTCCCAAAATCTATCTTAGATGATGATATTGATCTTTAAGAAGGATGAGCATGATCCTAAAATATCTTTCCATCTCTTACTTTTTTAGATATGTTCAGTAAATTTTCTATACACATACAAGGATGATTTTTGCAATATTCCTTGATAGTATGAAAATCTTCCTTAAACGTGGATCACCATCATATAAGAGATCTAGTGATATTATTTGGTCGGCCAAGTAAAAGACGGTGTACATGGCATTCTTTTGAGTATATGTACGATAATTAGTCAATGGGTCAAATGAAACTAATTGCTATATGAGATATGGTGACCCCATTGGTATCATCTAAAGACAATATATTGCTTACTACTATTCCTTCACCTTTAGAGATTCGCTAGTCAATTTTCTCTATAGATCCTTATTTCGCTCTTGTACTTAATGGTTTTAGTGGTAAAAATTTTCAATCTTGTTGGAATATTATTGAATCTGATGTTTCTCTTACGATTCATGATTTCTTTATTGCGGGTAAACTTGCTCCTGGATTAAATTCAAGTTTATGGTGCTTCTTTCTATAGTCAAAAGGTGATCTCTCGATCAACTAGTTTTGTCCTAATGTTCTTAGTAATTTTTTATCAAAATTATTAGTAAGATTATTCTGAGCATTTGGGAGTTATTACTTCTAAAATTATTTCTCCAAATCAAATTGGCTTTATTCATGATCGACATAGCGTGCCAGCCATGCTTTCCCTCCCTCAAAACAATGCTCCTCACCAAATGTCATTCCCTAGATTAGGGCAAGACAACAATGAGTAGTTCACTCCAAGAATCCACCCCCTCGAGAGCAGGATGCCAGTCGAGATGGAGCAGGAAGCCAACCTATACTTTCCTGGGGTTTGCCTTGACCCAGCATCTACATTATAAAAAAGGAGAGCGCAAAAAAGGAAGCAGCCCAAACTCTTCAAGAAATCTTTGCATGTGGTAGGCGCTGCCTATTCACTCGGACAATGCTCTGAACATAAAATTGTGCATATATTGAAGATTGCATTATTTTAGCCTCTGACTGTGTTAACATGGTTGCATAAGAAATGTTATTAAGCGAACTTGGATATGAAAACTAATATCTGGAAAGCTTTTGACACTATGAATTAAGACTATCTTAGAGATCCTTAAGGCTTATTTTCGTTGTTCTTATGGGGTTTGACAAGAGGATCCAATATATCCTCTTATGTTTGGTAGTTTGAAGATTTATTTAGTAGATACTTGTCTCACTTGGCTAATATGAATAGACTAGATCCAATATCTTTTCCCATGCCAATTCTCAAGCACCTACTCACATTCTCCATGTTGACGATGCTCTTATTTTTTGTTGAGGAATTGTTTCCGATGCAAAAACCATTATAGATGCTTTTAATTTAATTGGAGCAAATCATATATATATATATATTGGCAGCTCCGTGAATCCTAGTCAGATTGCTCATCTTCTTCATCTTAGTAGTATGAAACATGGTTCTTTACCTTTTTACTAACTTGGTGTTCCTCTATTTAAAGGTAAACCTACACATGTTATTCTTCAATCTATTGCTAATAAAATTATTTCTAAATTTGCAAAGTGGAAAGGAATATCTCTCTCTATAGATGGTCGTTTAGCACTTATCAATTCAACCATCGTTGGCTCTTTCATTCACCCTTTCATGGTTTGTAAATGTCATGTTTTGCTTTCTAATTTGTTGAATAGAAATATGCGTAATTTTCTATGGACTGGTAATTGTGATGAGTCCAAGGTAGTTTGTGTTTCTTAGAAAACATGTTGTCAACCTATTTCTTAGAGCGGTTTGAGTTTGAAAGATATTAACGTCTTTAACAATGTCATGTTAAAAAGTTATCTTGGAAGTTGTTCACTAGGGATGTAAGTAAAGCTGAGAAACTGATAAAACCGAGTGGAACCGAACCAAACTAAGCCTGTTCAGTCGGTTAGTTAATTTATTTAATTTCTTTCAGTTTTAATAATAAGAAAACCACATTTTTTGTTTGGTTTGCGGTTTAAAGGGTGAAACTGATTATAACCGAACTGCATATATTGATACTAGTGTTTTATTTTCCAACTCCTAGGTACTAACTCACTGGTTGGGACGTGTCTCTTGCTAATTTGCACCCAGGTTTGAATCTCCTAACATATGTTTTCTCATTTTTTTCAATATTTTCAATACTTGGTTGGACATAAATAAAGTAAACCCTAACCTAACGAATGTAACCATCCATTTTCTTTTCTTCGCCACTTTTAATCACTCTCAAACTCAAACAGAGTCTCTCTCTCTCTCTCTCTCTCTCTCTCTCTCTCACCTGCCTCACTCGCTCTCTATTCTGAAGCTCTTTGCTTTTCCACCATTTTTGTCTACAAAAAATCACTAGTTTTAGTGCTCGATTTTCAACTACTTTCACTGAAATCACGTACTTGAAGTTTAGTTTTCAGCGGAAAAGAGTTCGATTGTCTCGATCATATCGTCTCTCTCTCACCCTCTCACTCACTCACTCTCTCTCTCGCGCGCGCGAATACAGCCTATCACCGTCGATTAGTATTGTAGACCCAGCGGCTGAGCACCGAACAACATCATCAGAATTTCATTGTCATTGCAGATCTAATGACTGGCCATTCACTCAGATCCAGAGGTTGTGCCACCGAATAACCTCGTCGTTGTTGCTTCATTTTCATAGTTTTCTAGATCTCATATCCGTGCAGGGGTTAAAATTTATCAGTAATCCTCATCTCTCTCTTTTTCTCTCTTTGTGTCTCTGTCTAGGGTATAAACAAATGAAGGGATCTGTGTTTTTTATTCATGTAATCTTTTCTTCGTTAAGTTTTTTGTATTGTTAGTTGAATGTAAAATTTGAGATTTGGTTGAGATTTGATTGAAATTTGGCTGAGATTTGGATGGGATTTGCTGAGATTTTTGTGAAAGTTAGAATTTTTTTACTTTGTTTTCAATCTCACGGTCCAGTTCGGTTTTTCTCAGTTTTTATCAATTTTTCATGGTTCGGTTTTGAGCCATTAAGCGGTTTGGTTTCAATTTTTGAATGTATAAAATTATATTTTCGGTTCAACTCATAAAAACTATTGTTCACTTCATACTCTTTTATTTTTTCCTTTCCTTTGTGCTCTTTATTTGGATTGTCTGAATTGTTCCTATGCAAAATATATTAGCTTTTCTATTTAGCCCTCGCTTAAATCGCATTGTAATGATTTACAAAAAGATAGTGTATCGGTAATTGGTGATAAATCTAATAAAGATTTTTGGAGGGATAATTGGCTTGGTTTTCCTATCATTGTTTTTCTTGATATTCCAGACTCTACTTGTTCATCTTTGAATGAGAGTATTTCTGACTTCATTATTGATTTCAAATTGAGGTTGCATGAGGATTTTAATCTGGAGCTTTTCCAAAAATGGTTTAGTCTCTGGGAAAGTTACTTATCCTCAAATGATGGATATTAAGGCTAAGGTTTCTTGGCATTGGAATGTTTAGAACTCTTTTATTCCCCTATCTCGTTTAAGGCTGATTTGGAGAATTTTATATAACAGGATACCTATAAAAGATAACCTTTGTAAATCAGGTTTTAGTTTGACATCTCGTTGTAGTTTATGAGGGCCATTTGCAGAATCAGCGGATCATTTGTTTGTTCCTTGTGCTTTGGCTTCTTCACTCTGGGAGGCGATTTTCAACTCCTTTCATCAAAGCGCTACTTAATTAGATTTAAAATCTTGTCTCATGAAAGTATTGATCTGAAATTTAGTTCTCAGGTTCATTCTTTATGGCTTTTTGTGGTCTTTGCAACATTATGGACGATTTGAAATTCACACAAAAATTGTTTTCAAAATCAAAAGATTAATTCCAAAACTGGCCTTGTGTTCATTTTGGCGTTGAGTAAAAGAAACTAATATTTTTAATATTGATTCTATGTCAAACACGATGGAGAATCATATTATTCTAAAACTTTCCTTATTAAAGGCTGTCATTCTAATGTCCAAGGTATTTCTTCTATTTTATTGGTATTTTACATTACAAAATTAGATAAAGGTTAATATTGATAGTACTTTTTCGGGATCTCCTGGTGTCAGAGGTTGTGATGAATTTGTTGAACTTATAGGCCTTTTTTATTAGGATATTTTTTTTCTATTTTGCTCAGCTCGATTTTTTTACTTTTTAGGCTGAATTATTTGAGGTTATTTATGTTGTTGAATATATTTGGAAATATGGATGGAATAGATTGTGGTTGGAAAGTGACTCAACTCTATTGTTCATCTTCTCACTACTCATTCTAATATAGTTCCGTGAAAATAACATCAAGCTTAGAATCAATGCATTTTTTTTAATATCTCAATTGAAATTTCTGGTTTCTCACATTTATTGTGAAAGTAATCATGTTAAGAATGCTCATACTTCTCATGATAATTCTATGTACACTATTATCTGGTGGTTTAGCGTTGAAGATTTTTGTAATAATTACATATACATGATTTGATAGTCGTTCTAACTATCATTTTAAATTATTGTATTTATGGGTCCACGTGCCTTACTTTTTTGGGTTTGCATGCTCATATTATTTTTTTTGTATATGTGATTGTTTCTTTTGAGCCTATATACACTTTTTATTTTTTTTTCTTTCTAAACCTTATGATATTGTTTCCCTCCCATTTAATATATGAGTGTTGTCAGAGAATTTTCCAGTATATGATTGTATACGACATTTTTTCCTTTAAGTTAGTCAGACTTTATTAAAAAAAACTGTGATGACCTATTTGACTTTGTTTGGTGGACATTGAAAAGGTCCAAACTACATGAATTTATTTCCACGTCCTCGGGTTCAAGATATCTGAAAGCGTGTCACATGCACAATACCAGAATCCCGTATTATAAATTCTTCATATCTTGGTGATGCGATTTCTCCTTAAAAAAAATCAAATCATCAATAGAAAAATTAAATAAAAATAATCGCCCTGAGAGAAGCAAAAATCAGAATCACCTCAAACTCCAAAGCATATTCATTTTAACGTTTTTGGTTTGGATGATATTTTATACTGTTCATGTCAGCTTCAAGACAACAAAATCAGCTTCTTGTCTACATTTAAATTTTTTATACATTAAAAAATTAAATGCTAATATTTTTTTTCAAATATTTCGTGGGCAATTTAACACAATTCCGAAGCATATTAATTCAAACTTTTTTTTTGCGTGATAATTTATACCATTTATGTGAGCTTATAGACAGCAAAATCAGCTTCTTTTATACATTTAAACATTTCTTATAGATTAATTAAAAAATTAAATACTAATATACAATATTTTTCGGGCAATTTAACATAACTGTCATTGTTTTTGGAATATATACTCTCTGGGTATTCGTTACATTATTAATATATAATTTAACACAACATGGACGTAAACGAATCAAAACTACATTATTTAATTATATGTAGGGAAAACACATCATTGGTTCCTTGATGGTTACGACATTTTCGAATAAATAAAAATAGTTTCAGAAATGTTTCTATATGGTCCATTCATAAATTTTTTCGGTTGTTTTTTTAAACCCCGCAAACCAAGCAGGTGAAATTCATTCAATAGAAAAATGACTTACATACATCAGAATCAAAACGCAACAAATCAAAGAGGAAAATTTACTTCACTACAAAGAAACTATTTCAAAGAAACCGCCCGCGTAGCGAGATTATGGCTAACTGAAATTCCCTCTGTGACAAAAAGAGAAAATAACATCTATAAGCCCTGGCACTTCAACTTGATATTACTACTAAGATTAGTAATAAAGAAATTGCAACGAATAGACAAATTTAAAAGTAAGAGTTATGAAATAGTCTGATTTATTTATTAGGTAAATGACAATTTTTATGTGCCACATCACAGGTTTATTTACCCTAATTTCATATTGACAGATTTGCCCTTAATAAGTTGTTACGCATGGTTAATCACTATAATTATTTAGTACAATAAATGAAAATTAGTTTACATATTTACGATAAACTAAATACGAATTTATATTTATATTTACCCTATTATATTCAAGAACTAATTATGGATTTTCGGTCATAGGAATATCTTTTTTCATAACCAATTGATAATATTTAGGATAAAAGATGATTTTTTATAATTTTAGCTAATTCAGTTTAATTGATTATCTTTCATTGTTATGAAAAAAATATCATAACTTGACGTTAGGTCTACCCGTTCACATGCAATTAACTTTCTTCGTCATTCATCTTATTTTTGAACATGCTATTCATACATCAATTTTCCAAGACTTGTAGTAAAAAAACTTATTTGTTTCGCCGATTAAATGTGGTTGACGGAAATCTATTAACCATAATGATCTAAAATCAATTGAAACTAAAAATGTAAATCAAGTTTTTCTATAAAAAAATAAGTATTTGAAAAATGTAAAAAATCTCACCTAAGCATCAACCAGCAAGTAAATCAACTTTAATCTTAATCAACCTTCGAAAGCAATTAACAATATACCGGTAATAATAGTCAATCGTCGGCAATAATGTTCAATTGGCTTAACAATTTGGTTTTTTTTATTACAAGATTTTGGTAATTGGTGAATGAATTGTAGGTTCAAATATAGATGAATGCCGAAGAAGGAAGTTTGCTTGTGAATTGATAATCTAACGCTGAAGAATAATATTTTTTCCATAACAATAAAAGATAATCTAATAATAAAAATGTTAAAATCACAAAAAATCAAATTTTATAATTCATTATCAATCGGATATGGAAATAAGAAATTTTCATAACTGATTTTTATTTAGAATTTCAGTAATATTTCATTGGTTTCATGAATTACAATCTTTAGATTTTAGTTTCTTATTTTCTTTTAATTTTTCTAAATCGAATGACTTACGTTTTCTGAGTAAATTAACATAAAAAAGATGGATATTGAAGCTGATTTACTCTTATATTGATAGTTGTGCGTTTTTTTTCAAACTCGAATTTCATTATGAAATAATGTTTTACATTTATTGTTTATAATTTATTCCTAAATAAATTTATACTTATTCTAAATTATCATTTATTATGGTAGTTGTGATAATGTGATAAATTTAAATTTTAAATTTTGAAAATATATAATTTCCTTAATTATAAGTGTATAGACTGGTATATCAATAATTTTCATTCGATTGATCTATATTTACAATATAGTTACTTTATATAGAGTAAAGGCATTATAGTCTAAATTTATTGATCATTTTGAAAACCTGCTATTTACCAATAATATTTGAAACCCAACTATTTTTAACATACTACTAGTAAACTTATCGATATTAAAAAAAAACCCCTAAGTAGTATCGTTTTTAGAATGAAATTTTCTGGTAAGAATGTGAATAATTTAGGGAATCAGACTCCACAATGACTTTCTCGGCACCTATCTGAAAAGCAAGAGAAATTCCCTCATAAACAGCCAAAGCTTCAGCTGATAATGGGGGAAGTTCCTATCGATAAGCTTAGAAAATACCATTAATCCACCCAAGCAGGAGTTTCAAGCCGATACCATCAACCCCATTCCCACAAGCTGCATCAGTGTTGACCTTCATAAAACCAGCAGGAGGAAATTGCCATCTAGCCATACTGCCTCCCTCGCCATTACCAGAGAGAAACGAAGCAGACGAAGCAGCCCCATAGTTTGCGGACTGAAACTCCTGCTTCAAGCTGATACCAATTTTTCAGTTGGTTTGCTTGGGTGGATGCCATGTAAATAGCCACATAGTTGCTAACTAAATATATCAGGTATTCCTAATTATGGTCTCTTTTAACTTGGGTAAAATTTAACCAATACAATTTTAAACTTACTAACTTGTACTTAATTTGGATTTCCTTTAACAATTACCTTTTCCCTCATTTTTAACTGCGAAAGAAAGGGTGCTTCATTATTCCTCAGTGCATGAGTTAATAAATAAATTAATAAGTATATATTGCGAGAATTTGAAATTATGATAGCCATATTAACATGTCATGTATTTTGCCTTTAATTAAAAACTAATTGTACCAAATATATAAGTTTTGAAAGTTATTTTAAAAAATAATAGGTTTTTCAAACTATATGTAAATAGCATTTTTTGTGTCACGTCATCAACCGTTGTTGACGATTTTGGCCTTCTCTTACAGATTTAACATCTGATTTCGTGAGGACTTTACAATTAATTTCGTGGGGCTCTTACAATTAATTAGATATTCTGAATTTTACTATCCTTAAATACAAACGTCAATACATCTTTTAATTTAAATTAAAAGATTATCAACGATTGATTGAGTTTCCTTTTTTAGCGAATTTCTGTTATGAAAAATTTATATTCCATTAGTGACATATCAAATTCGGATATTCAGTATTTTTTGAAGAAAAACCAGTATCGCTTCGTGTTTATTTTTTCTCCTTTAGCAATAGATAATATCGAAACTTTCCAATTTCACATTTTCGCAAAAAACCAGTGTAATTCGGTTGTGTACTTCCTCCATAATTGATAGATTCAAACATGGAATGTTAGTTTTGTTATCATCTTATTGTTCATATAAGATATTGAAGCGTTGTTCCAGAGTTTTGCTTCTTGGAGTTTGGTTGATGGCGTAAACGGTTTCTTCTCCTCACTTCTGTAAAACGAAGAAGAATGGTTACATGAAAAAGAACTTGAAGTTTGGTTTCATGAGATGGAAATTTTTTTTTTAACCTTTCTTTTGATTTGTTGATCGACATGCGATGAGAGATATTTTTTAGTATTGTTAATGGGTGGTTACCAAAGTTATAGTTAATTTATTTTTCTTTCCTCTCTTTGGTAATATCTGATTGGTGGAATTCAAATTTGTTGTGTTTTTATAATAAATGTTTGGACGAAAGTTCTTATTTGAAGCGTTTTTCAAGGGTTATCGTGGTGGGATCTTTGTTTTTTTATAAATTTGATCGTTACTTTATTAACAGTTATGACAAATATAATTTAAAAAGTTAAGCATTAATTACACCCATAATTATAGTGTCATTGAAACTATTCACCTATAGACGTATGATATACTCTAATACATTCAATAACACACATTTTTTTATAAATTTCTTAGAAGGTTTTTCAATTTTATTTTGTTGATCGAATTATATCAGTCTTATCATTGATTTACTCAAAGAATTATTTGTTTTTAATGTTTATTTATCGAAATAAAACTTCATATATGAGGGAAGTGTTTATTGTTATATTTTCTTAAATTTAATTTGAATTTTATTAGTTTTTTAGTTAAGATTTAATTGATTGATGAAGTTACTAGATTAGCGGTTTACAAGGAATCATTTTTTTTGTGTATTAAAGACTATTAAATACAGTTTTTAAGGGATTAAATATGGTTCTCTAATTTTTAGGGTTTATTATTTAGGTATATCAAATATACACCTATGATTCATCCGATAAATTTGGTAATAGATTATATATAGATGATGAACATATTAGTTTAAAATTATTTACTGATTAAGAAACCTGCTATTTAACTAAATCTTTTGAAAACCTATTATTTCTTTAAAATAATCCCTAAAGTTGTTTATTATGCAAAATTTTCTTAATTAAACTATAAACATTCTAGTTTTCTACCCTACACGGATACTCACTTTAATTATAGGTCGGACCACGCCTAAACTAACTCAGGCTTGGGTTTAAGGCTCCCACTAAAATAGAAATTTGTACTAGTAATATTCATTTAATGGGCGATCTTAAAAAACATAAGAAGGCCACAATCAATAATGACAAAAATGACAACTCATGTGTTTACAAAATTTTCGTGCGAGCACCGTGCTCTAAAATTTAGTAGTTTATATAAAATATAAAGTATATATTATATATTCTTATTGCAGTATATTTTATTATATAATATATATTATATAAAATCAAAATTCACTGGCAGGGAACAGTTTTGGCACTAATGTTTTTTTTTAGAATTAGGGTGACTATTTTATATTTATATTTTATATTTTATTATATTTATTTTTTCCTAAAAGTGACATATTCTTAATGTTGTTCTAATTTTTACTTACGACCTTTTAGTCCAATAACATTTTCTTTTATTTCAAGATGGACCTCTTGCAATTTGGGACCCTTTTCTCCCTCTAAATTTCTCTTAGACCATATAAAAGTGTCTCAATTCAATCTCTGACTTTTAACCCTTACCTCTCTCATTTTGCTTTTAACCTCAATAAATATGCACTTTTTGATTTTTCACTTATACGAATGAACACTTTTATATTTTAACTCTAAGAATACTCATTTAAATAATATGAAGACGTGACAAAAGTGTTACTCTAGTCTCTAATGAATCAAAATATACACGAAGCTTGTGCATCTTATTAACAAATTTTCAAATAATTATGTTTTCATAAATAAGTTATTAGTTAAAAATGATAGATCAACAAAATTTGATATAAAACTGTATGAATAATTGTTTACTCTAAAAAGTTAAGGATTTTCGCATAATTGATTTGAGGGAAAATAGCAGGAATAGACAGGTTTGGGGGTGGATTTGTAAAAATGGCCAGAATATGACTGTGGTAAATATAATATTTACACAAATTACAAATGTAAATACATTATTTACTATATTTCGGCCATTTTACAATAAAATACTTTTTTAGACATTTTTGCAACTTGAGCTAGGATACGGGCCTTTTTTATAGTTCTCCCTTGATTTTACATATGTATTTTAACATACATGTAAACCTTTTATGTTGACCTGCAAATAAGTCTATGATTTCTTTTCAAAATACCCTCACATTTTATACTTCTGCAAAATATTATATTTAAAGCATTGATTTATAGATGTTACAGGATGCTAGTAAATAAAATAAAAAAATATAAAAAAATAATAATGACGTGTCAGTATAAATTTCTTACAAAAGATGTTAGCTATGAAAGTGTTTTAGAGAGAAAATATATGCACTTATCTATAATAATTTTTTTTTATCAAAGTTACATTACAAATTTTAGAGAGAATTAGAGAATATGACTCAAACTCACGATTTCTAGGGTATGGGTGTGAGGGCTTACATATCATAAATCCTAAATTTTCTTTAATGACCATCAAGATATTAATCCAATAATAAAATTTAAGTATTTATTTCTCATAAATATACACAATATTATTAATTAATTGCTCTTAATAAGTTCTCTTAAATTAAAAATTATATTATTTTTATTACATATTTAGACTAAAAAAAATTATTTTGAAAGACTTGATTGAATACTTAAGATTTTGGTTTAGGTAGCTAGACTAACTTTAAAAATTGATGTGTCACTAATAGTTAGTTGTGAACAAATATAGATAATGTAATATAGGTTAATAATTGCACATATCTATAAGACATATTTTTAATAATAATACATTAAAAAGTCACATGAGCATAAAAAAAATTTATGGATGATTTTATTTGAACTATTTACTGTTCTAACGCTACTATTTATTATTTGATACATTCAAATATGGTTGATTGAAACGTATACTTATACATATATTTAATTGGTTTATTTAATAAAATTAAATAAAAATATTTTAATTATTTCTTAATATACTAGTTATTAATTAAGACACTTTTTAAAGTTATTGTGTTTTTTAATTTGTTAGCTTTGATTTTTCATCTCTCAGTCTTTTCATATTTCTGTAAAAATATATTTTATTTTTTACCTCATCTGCATATATTTTAATACAAAGAAATCACAATCAAATTTTAATAAATTATCACTAGTTTAATACTTTTAAATTATTATATCACGTGTAATATACATGACACATGACTAGTTTATAAATAAATGAAACTCAAAGAACATATTCTTTATGCAGTTGTGAAAAATCTTGAGTATTCAGACGCAAATGGTGGAGATGGAAAATCTTAAATTGACCACGACCTAGTATAGTATCTTTTCTGTGTGAGACGAAAATGAGACTCACTTTCTGTGATCGTATCATACGTAAGATTTTGTGTCCGCACAGAAAAATATATTTGGGGAAGTGACCCTCAACAACTAAAAGGCCAGCCCCCAACTACTGCTTTCCTCTATTGATGCTGCCGTTTTGGGTCTGCCTTCGCCTTTTGATTTAGACTATGACTATTTTGTGAATAAAAAATATTTGACTTCAAACCATCACAGATGATAGCCCGTAGGATTGAATAAAATACTCATGTTTCTTCATTAATTCCTGGGGAACACTTCGTTGGAGTAACTAATTCAGGATTTAATTATCATCTGATTTATATGTGATTTAGAATAAATATCTTCAAATTATCATTACATTTGATACGTTTTACCATCCTATGTAACATAAGCGTGCACTTCCTTAAACCAACAGTTGTCTGAGCTTATCATCTTAAACTTGTCATTTACTAATTTGTTGTTTAGTTTTGAGCTTATGAAGATATAGTAATCTGATATGAGCTATAATTAGCTTATCTGAAACTAAACATGTAGTCTGGCTTAATAATGTTAATTTGTTGAGCTTACCTTTATTGGATCTATTGTATTTTTTACCGAACATATATGTTGTCACACGTGTTATTTTATTATGACCTCGAGATATTTATTTATAGCAAATATATATATATATATATATAATCTATAAATTTGAACCTTTATCATGAAATCCAATATTTGTAATTACCAATATAGATTATATTATTAGTTGTGAGTTGTTTTAGTATTCTATGTAATTTAGAAATTGATAGCGTCGCAAAGAGAAAATTGGTGGTAGTTGAACATGCATAAAACCTACATCATGCCACGTGGATGGAAACGATCAACCGAGAAGCTGTGAGGAGATCCCCACGTGCAAGAACAGGAAGGAAGATATTTGAGTCACGAGAAAAGATCACGTGACTACGGCTGATTTGGTGATTGAAAGACTAGGGGATACGAGAGATTATGAATGGATGGAGTGAAGGGTTCCACACCTGAGAAAAGATCTAACGAGTATAGGTGAGATTCTATGGATATAATAAAACCTCCAAAAACATTAGAGAAAGGGGAATCCTATAGGGGAGATGGTGACCATTCCCCTCATTTTACTATTTTATTGACAATATTGTTATTCTATTTACACCCAGTGGCCTGTAAAGGCTTGGGTAATGAACGAAGGGAATCTGATCTGAAATACAACTCGGGAAAATACTCAATGTACTTTTTTTACTACTTTCTCTCCCTCTCCCTCACTCTCTAATCTCTTAGTCATTTCTCGCTGATTATTAATAAGACTCCATTAGTGTGGAGGAAAAAATCATTTACATTTTGGTGTTTTCGTTGAGAGACGAAAGAAAAACTCGAGAAACCCACCCCGGAAATACTAAATATGCCTAGAACCAGATCAAAAGCAGCCTTGAATGAAGACATAGAGAAAAGAAACGGAGATGATCATGTGGATCAACCAACTCCACCGACAGAAATGCTACATACAATCCTAAACGGAATGCAGGAAATAGAAAGGAGAGACACGGAGGCACTGCCCAGCCCATGGTAGACTGTGCAGGACCAAATTAACTCACTTCAACAAGAGCTGGCAATGACACATGTTGAAGTCAGTCAAATGGTGAATAACGAGGAACGAGAAATCCAATTAGGGGTAACAGGCAAGATATAAGACAGGAGAATATCAAGGACAATAGGAACGTACGACGAGATGAGGTAGAAGTCCAATCCCAAAACCACGTGGAGGAGGCTACGGGAGAAGTTCACCAGTCCTGGGCCATAACAAAGAGGCAGTGGAGGAATTATTGGACCAGAAAATGATGGAGATGAGAAACCCTTTCTTGATGAGCAGCTCTACAAGTGTACGAGAAAGACTAAGTAAAGACTTTTTAGCGCTAGAAGCAGACTTCAAACAGGTCATCGATATCCTTCTGGGGGGTGAAGACGACTGACTGGCCAAAGGGGGAGAAAGGATGGATCACCTGTCGATCTGTGATCAAAGAGAAACTATACCTGAAGATTGAGATACAAATTGACCTAGGAATGACCGAACTCGAATCCCTCACCCGTACTCGGTTAAGCTCTGAGATCCTGACGGCACCTGTACCGAGAAAGTTTGTGGCCCCAAAATTTACATGTTATGAAGGAAAAATAGACCCCATAAGCCACCTCCACCAATTCAAACAAGTAATGGCGCTATATCAATACGAGGATAAGGTGATGTGTGGGATGTTCCCCACCATCTTGGACGTGATAGCTCTGAAATGGTATCATTCTCTCCTTGTGCATTTGATTGCTAATTTTTTTGTTATGTCTTCTATCTTCCTAGAATAGTACTCTACCTATCGGCTAGTCATGGAGGACACGAAGTATCTCTTGAAAATTTCCGCCAAGAGAGGGGAGTCCCTACGAGAATACACCCCCATATTTAAGGACAAAATGGATAAAGTTAAGAGTTACGATGATCGAGTTACCAGAATGGCTTGACCAAACGGGAACGGGCCCACTCTATTGCATCATGAATCAACCAAAGCAAACTCTACTATTTAAAGAAGACAAAAAAAAAAGACGGGACGAGTACGGGTAAAACAGGTAACTATAGAAATAAGAAAATTTCTACTCAGTGTTTGAAAAAAGGAACCATTTGCCAAAATATTTCTATGAATTTTTGCCAAGTGTTTGAGAAAAGGACAAAAGAAAGCAGAAGTTGGAGATCGTTTGAGTATTGAAAAAGGGAATACTGGTAGAAGAAACAATGAAACGTGAAAGATGTTCTCATTAAACTTCAGAAAAATACAAGTAAAAGTACACGAAACGAAAAAAGTACATGGAAAAGTAAAATGCAAGGAAACTAAACTAAGACTCCTCTTTGAGAGTGGCCTCCGCAGGAGGGTTAAAAGCGAGAATAAGAGAAACTGGTTCAAGTTCGACATGGTCGTCGGGAAGGTCAACGAGAGGCATGCGGGGAGTCTTATTGAATTTGGCATCACGATAACCCGCACTATAAGCCATACCCTCAGCTTGGTCAACAATGTCCTAGTACTCAGCCTCAAGTTTGGTTTCTTGCTCACTAGCCTTAGCCAAAGCAGCCAAAGCATATGATAAGTTCTCTTTTACCTTGGCCAGCTTCCCTTCGACAACGGACAAGTTCTCCTTGCTGATTCAATAATCCTCTATGACTCCGGCATAGACTTCTCCAAACTCGTCCGCTCAACCGCAACAGCGTCCAACTCTTTAGTGAGATGGGTGATGAACCCCGGAGCTCGGCCTCCACCTTCCCCAGATGATCCCATTCAGTAAGAATGGAGCCGTAAGACTTATTGATCTCCTACATCTTCATCTGGAATCTCACCATCTCGAGCTCCACAGAGCGGATGTCCTCCTGGAGCCCGTTGTGATAGGTCACAGCCTGCAAAAAACCTCTAAGTGATAGTAAACGGAAAAGAATAAAGGAAAGAGCAAAGAGATGAAATCAAAGGAAGTAAAGTTACCTGGATCAGACTATGACTAAGGTCAACGATCTTGTCGTTAACAGGCATCTGGCAGAGGGCATCCATGTCCACATCAGACCTGATCCCCTTTACGAGAGTGTGTAAAGAACGAGAATCCTTCAAGAAGCTCATGGAAGCAGGAACGGGTGGAGCCGTCATATACCGACGCCATCTTCAAACGTCAGTCTCCTCAGGCATCCCTCGAGAAAAAGGGGATGAGGGGGAGAAACTTCTTCCTGTGTTGAAGGGTCCTCGACTGCAGGGGTAGGAGGATCATATGAAGCGGGTGATGGAACAAGAGTGGGAGTAGGCGATACAACATCATCGGGGACGCTACCGCAGATATTAGCGGCCTTCGTTCCTGAGTGGACATTACTCTCCCTGCTAACAATTCCCTATAAGTTGCTCCGGAGGCGTTTCGACATCTCCAGCTACTTGTGATAAAAGTGGATTAATGCATCTTGATCTTCGACTTCTTTCCACTTTGCTTCTCGTTCTCCCTCTTCTTCGACTTCTTCATTTTCCTCCCGCTCAAACTCGGAAGACCCGGAAGAACTGGACACCATGACATGGCGGAATACAAGAACGGGGGGGGGGGGGGGNGGGGGGGGGGGGGGATCTCTGAAGTGGAAAGAGCAGCGGTATTTGCTACAGGAACGAGGGCGTAGGCAATGTCGATCTGCCTCATTGGATCAAAGAGATCTCTCCAATCCCGAAAGAACTAGACACCATGACATTGCGGAAAACATGAACGTGTGGCTATGTCTTTGGGGATGAAAGACATTTTGTTTAAATTCTTATCTGCACAAAAGAGGAAAGGGTTAGTAAAAAAAGAGAAAAGAGAAAGGGAAAAGAGAGACTGGAGCTCCGACTACTTACAGAAAGTTCCCCAGATCCTTGGGATGATCCAACGACCATCACCACCCTAGTTCCTCCCTATTTCTCGCTAGCACGGGCAGCCAAGTAGTAAGACGTGATTCTTTTCTTAACAATGTACACGACACAAATTTTGTCTACACCTATGTTGAGGTTATGACTCCTGTTTAAAGCTTCTATCCTTAAAAGAATTTTGTATATGTTAGGAGTGCATTGGGTGGGGGCGAGGTAGAAAGTGCCAAAAAGTTCTCGAAAGATGGGGGAGAATAAGAGTTTTAATCTTAAAGTTATATACATAGGGGCCAGGGTGATTTGATACGTGGATTGCAGGGGAAAGACTTAGGTATTCCTTCCCCAAAACCGCAAAGACATCCGAGGGGAAGGCGTCTTTTTTTGACAATTCATAAAGCGGTTGAACTCGTCCCGCTTCCTAACCAATGGAACAGTGACCTTAAACTCTCTCTCCCCCATAATTGATGAAGAAATCCCCAACAAGAAGAATGGAACAGAAAAAAGAGCAAAAATGGAGGAAAAGAAATAGGACTTACAGGGGACAGAGTGTGCGCAGAAGCGAAACGAGGAAGACAAAGACTTTAAAAAGACTATAAGGACGCGAAAAGTGAATGAAATTCAATTTACAGATTTGAAAGAAAAGCAAAACACAATCAATTCTGAAAAAGAAAAGGCGATGGAGTGTAGCAGACGCGTATGGATGGGACGTTTGAAATGACAATGTCAGCCATCATTTGCAATGAGCAAATGACGAAATGACAGTTAGGAAGAGAAGGAGGCGTGTCTTGAAAACTCACACCACCCGAGAGCGGGGAGGCGAAGCGATGCACATAATAACTAAGAGCGAGTTCTAAAAACGCATGATTTACACTGAGAACCGAGTACGGGAAGGAGGAACGACGTGGACCAGTGATAAAATGACGTTCCCAAGAAACATGTCAGGCAAGGAAATGATGGTATATGTTTTTATAATTTAATGTACCTATTTTTTCTGCGCGTTATTGATGTTTGCAAGAGTAAAAAGATGAAAAGGAAGAAGTTGCCAATCCCCTGTCAAGACATGCGTAGAGTGCATTCATTACACTTCAACGAATTCCAATTCGTTGAATGTAATTGGGGCAAATGAATAAGCATAAAACCTGCACCATGCCACGTGGACGGAAATGGTCAACCGAGAATTAGTGAGGAGATATCCCCTGCACAAGAATAGGAATGAGAAGATTTGAGTCACGTGAAAAGACCATGTGACCGCGAGTGATTTAGCGATTGAAAGATTATGGGATGAGATAATTGAAATGAATGGATGGAGTGAAGGGTCCCACACCTGACGAAAGACCCAACGAGTCTGAGTGTGCTCCTATGAGTATAATAAAACCTCCAAAAACATAAGAGATAGGGGGATCATTCCCCTCCTATAGGGGAGAGGGTAACCATTCCCCTTCTTTTACTATTTTATTGAAAATATTGTTATTTTATTTACACCTAGTGACCTATAAAGGCTTAAGTAATGAATGAACAGAATTCGGTCTAAAATATAACTCAAAAAATTACTTAGTGCATTGACTACTCTCTCTCCCTCACTCTCTAATCCCTTATTCATTCCTCGCTGATTATTAATAAGACTCTATGGATGTGGGGAAAAAAATCTTTTACAGTAGTCATTGCATACTGCGTTTTGAATGTTCGATACTTATAATTTGTGTCATGTATGACTAGGATTATTACTTGTATGATCAAAATTATTAACTTAATCGATTATAATAAAATTTTATCTTCGTGTGATTTGAGGTTTGATTCTTATAAATTTTATTTTATTTATTGTAAAAGAAAATGTTGTGTCATGTTTTAAAATATGATATTTTATTTAATTTTGAAGAAATAAAATAATTTTTTAATTTAAAAGAGTTAGATGTAACATCACAATATACCTATTAATAATACCGAGTTTTCAATATCATAGTATGTTTTGGGAGTAACTTGTATGAATGAATTGTTTTTTTTCAAAAGAACAGATTGTTTAATACAATAAATAATCTTAAATTGATTAAAGTATAGACTAGATTTTTAAATATTATATCATTCATTTAAAAGTTAATTTAGTAAATTATTTCAATAATAAAATAAACATGTCATATTAACAAAAAAAACAATCACTTTAAATTTAATCCATAATTCTCTCCTTCTATTTTTATTCTAATAAATTAGAGCATTAATGTATAGGACGATTGACAAGTTGATGCGCGATTGATAATCAAATCAATAAGCTTTGGTGGCTTTGGATTCGCTACGAAAAAAAGGAAAACACAAAATCTCACCCGATTTGGATCCTAAGAATCTCAGCTTTAACTTTTTGCTTAATTAAAGCAAAAGTTATCAGTTTTCTTTCTCCCATTTCGTTGACACCCACCCGCCAACGCGCTCTCTCCCTCCCTCTTTCTTTTTCTCATCCATCATCATCATCATCATCATTGTTTTCTGGGTACTTCACACGTATTGCTCGTTTCATTTATAGTTTTTGTACAGACCAATTTCGTGAAAAGGCCTTTGGGTCATAGTAGAAGCTTGTTTTCTCGGCAATGGCGACGGGCGGCGAGGTTTCCCGGCGATATCCGCTGGAGGGTGTTGGTGTTGTGGGTGAATCGTATCAGGTTTCGCGGGAACTTCATGTTCTCGCTGTGGATGATAGCTTTGTAGATCGGATGGTGATCGAGAGATTGCTTAAGAGCTCGTCCTGTAAAGGTAGTATCGAGTAATGTTCAAGGAAAAATTAAAAAACAGCAAGAAAATTTTATCTTTATTTTTCGTTTTGATTTAGTATTGAAGCTTTTTGTATTGAGATTTTGCAGTGACCACCGTAGAAAGTGGAACTCGAGCTCTGCAATATCTGGGTTTGGATGGGGAGAAGAGTTCCTCGGCTGAATTTAGTGTAAGTAAACATGGATTACATCATTTTTGTTTGGTTGCATAGAAAATGAGCTCATATATTTTCATTCAAGCCTGGAAAATGAAATAATCTGGGGAACCAAACGATTACGAGCATCTACAAATTTTCCCCGGATTCTTTTTGTTGGGTCCATACAATCTATAAATTTTTAATCAATGGTTATTGTTTGCAGGGTTTGAATGTGAATCTAATAATGACAGACTATTCTATGCCTGGGATGACAGGATACGAACTTCTTAAGAAAATTAAGGTTATTCTTGTTCCCCTGAATATCATAATTAACACTGTTTGAGCCTTTGTTGACTGCTGTTTTAAAGCTTGTATCAGCTTTGCCAGTTGTATTGTCTTGGATATCAGCAAAACAAATCGCATAGCTCTTTTTTTTTCTTTCTTTTCAAAATTAAATGTATTCATGACATATTGAGTAGATTATATCTCGATAGGTGATGAATGGGAGATTGTCTTTTTGAGCAGGAATCATCTGCCTTTAGGAAGATACCAGTTGTAATCATGTCATCTGAGAACGTCATGGCTCGTATTGATAGGTAAAACAGAATCACACTTATATTTCTTCATGTTATGACAATTCTTGAAGAAGTGTGTTTCCCATTACAATTTGAATCTGCAGCTTTCAATTATATTTCTAGATCTGTCAAACTTAATGAAGGTTTGAGCCATTACTGATAAGAAAACTGTATTCTTCCTAGTACCTCGTATATTTCCGATGAGCTATCGTGTAATCTAAAGAAATATTGATTTAGCTTATTTGGTCTGATATGTTGATATAGGTGCTTGGAAGAAGGGGCAGAGGAGTTCATTGTGAAACCAATTAAACTTTCAGATGTAAAACGTTTGAAAGATTTCATAATGAAAGGGGAAGAAGAAGAAGAAGAAGAAGAAGAAGAAGAAGAAGAAGACATCAAGAAAAGAAGTTACAAGAGGAAGTTTCAAGAAGATGATGACAATTCCATGTTATCACCATCAGTATCACCTCCACCGCCTTCATCACCTACTTCTGCGCTAGATCAATCATCTTCACAACTACCATATCCCTTACCTTCATCACCCATTTGTTCATTGAAGAAATTTAAATTGAATTAACGCTGGTTAGTGCAACTCTAATTTTGTATATCAGGAATGGTTTTTACCTAATCTCGTGTGTGTAGAAGGGGTCGGGAGAGAGAGAGAGAGAGAGAGAGAGAGAGAGAGAGAGAGAGAGAGAGAGAGAGAGAGAGAACTTACTGTAAGTGTTTGGTTTTTCATATGCTGCTAATGACGTGTACAAATATACTGAGAAAATAGGATTAGATTTATTAACAGATAATCAAGCTTGTTTCAGTTCAAGATAATTTTCCAGTGCTGAGGCCTACAGAGATTAAAAAAGAATGCTTATACTGAAAGGAACAGAGACTAAAAAGTTAAGCATACATCAAAGAGAGCATTTGCTGTGAAGTTCGACTTTTTTGTTGAAAAGGATTTGTGATTCTCAATTATAAATAAGGAAAAGTGTACGTACAACTTAAGATTTACCTTAAAGACACGGATATCTTTAAAGTTTCAGAAAACAGGATTCCCCTTGATATTTTAATTTAGAGATTAAAAACTTCAAAATCGTGATTTTCCCCACTAATTATGTTAATTTTTTTAAAATATCAAGAATGTTCTGTTTTTTTATATTGTTAAGGAGTTTTGGATTACATCAAACTTAAATTTTTGAGTTATATCAAACTTATCCTTTTGATACACACCAGCAACAAAATCAGAGAACACAACAGCCAGGGTTCATAGTTGAGCCCATGCGATCTGAAAAGAAGGATGAAATGGCAGGGTTATGGTTTGGAGAGGGAGGGATTTTCTTGGCTTTGAAGGGAAATTGGGTTTTTTCTTGGGAAATTTCACGTTTTAGGTTTTTCTCAAATCCAGAAACTTGGGTATCGGGTACATATTCACGGGTCTTCGATAAGGGTCAAGATCTAAGTCATTCTATTCTAAAACTAAACTATTTGTAACATACTGAACTTATTTATTTTTCTGAAACTACAAGATGTGTCCGTGTCTCTTAGGCAAAACTTATGAGGTATCCTTGCAATTTTTCACAATAAATATTTAAATAGAATACGATATACAAAATAATGTTGATAGATACATTATTTCTTGATCTCTTTCAATAATTATTTTATCAAAAAGAAAAAATAACAATCTAAATTCCCTTATATCAGTATTTCTTTGAAAATTTTCTAACACTCGTTATAGTTTATTTAAATGACAGACACCATCTAGCTTGAAAAATGACTCAAATCTCTCTTTATGTTAGATTTTGGTTGCAAAAAAAAATTCAAAAACCGTTTAATTACAAATCAACGCCATTTAATAAATATTTGATACCAAAACTATCCTCGTCTTTTCCCAACTTTGGATTTGTTTAAATCAAATTTTTACACATATCCTGATAGAAATGGTTTATTGGATACAACAATTTGGTAAAAATATTAATTACGATAAGTAAAAATTATTATTACAAATAGTAATTTCAAAACAATATGGATAAAATGTAAATAAAGTAATTATCAACGTAAAAACAGTATGGACAACGTAATAGTAATATAAGAAGAATCAAACAAAAATCTATTTTCATAGTTTCCTTAAAATAGTTACGCCATCTCAATGTAAGAGATCTTAGGTTGAAATCAAATTTTCACCAAATTCAGACCTTTAAAGGTCTAATAGAGAAAATCACTCCCCAACATTGAAATCAAATTTTTACATACAAAAGCAAGAGATCTTAGGTTGTGGAACAAGTTGGAAGTTTGTTTATGTGATTTTTTACACGATTCGCACGTGATTCATCATATTGATCCATTTGGCTGCATAATCAAATAAGTCTACTCGACTCTATTTATCTACATTGGTAGCGGAGTATGATTGTGATGTTTTCGTGCTTATATGATGGTCAAAAAATCTGTTTTCCATATCTTTTTAACCGAATTAGATACTGGATATTTTCACTCTAGTACAGTACTGGGCATCATTGTTTTCTTTCTGTAGTTGAATGTGCTATGAGTTATTTCAATTAGGTTTATTTTATCTGGATATTGTTCACTTAACGAATATGCACTAAGTAGTGCAAGATTTTTTTTATAATATGCTCATTTATTGAGCGGTCTAACTCCTTTGCCTGAATTGTTTCAAGATAGTTAATCAATGTAATTTTCTTTAATCTTGTACTGCTTATAATTAACTTGCACTAAGTTGTCTTTTTCATTTAAATGGGTTTGTATTCTGTCCGATGGTACTTTGATTTAGTTTCTTCAGCTATTGAAATATTTCCATTATATTAGTTTCTGTACAAAGAGATTTTTAAATTTCTAAATTGTATGCTTGGAAACTTTGCATCGTTTGGAATAGAAAATCGTTCCATTGATTTGGAATCATAATTCACTATGTAGTATCATTACTGTATATTTTGTAATTAGTGTAATATGCTTACATACTATGTTTACTTGTGAATTGGTTTTTTTAAGTGATTGAATTTTATAAAGTGGACTTGAGTATATAGATTATTTTAATAGAAATTGAATCAACATTTGGCATTTTCCTATTTTTAGTTGATTTGATTTTATATTCTGTGGAATGGTGGAATGGTGAATTAAAGTTTTACTTGTATTCCATGACATTTAAATCTAAGTACTCATAATACAAGTTTTTTAAATGATAAATATTGTTTAGACAAAAGATGAATTGTGAGCGTATTATGAATGATTGTATACTTTGTACTCTGAATTTTATGAGTACAAAATTGATCCGTATCTCAAAATAGTTGAACATGTAGTACATTGAGTAAAATTTATAACAAAGTGTGAAAATGGACAATGAAATTGAGATAGATATATGCAAAGATCTTTTCAATTCATTGCCAGACTCATAGAATGCGGAAGATCATGGAAAAGTGTGCCTTTAACAGTACTTGAGTAATGCAGAAGATCTCATATTAAGAGAGGAACGCAATATACATGTGGGATTCATCGATCCAATGCATTATCACAATTCATAAATCTTCGGAGTACAAGGATGAGCTTTGGCCTAGGCAATATGGGACATTCACTTAATGGATTCCCACGTTTAATTGTTGAAGAGATTGTAATGTAATTATTAAAAAAATTAAGTATATCTTTTAAAATTTCATTTCTTTTGTACATATAGTGATTATTTTTAAGATTATTTTCGAACTTACTAAGTTGATATGTTCTTTAATTTATGTGTATATTCTTCATGTTGTGATATTAACTGAGTGTGAGTTATGATAAGTGAGATTAGTTCATTCTCACGTGTTATGTTTCGGGCATATAAACTAAGTAATGGTGATTTGATATTTTTGTGTGCGAGATGATTGTAAGCATAGTAAACTTTCGATTTCATTCTCAATATCACATCACAATTGACTTAGTAGAGTTTGCCATAATAGTAAGTTTTGGCGTGTATTTCCTTTTGAAGTGCTAGTAATTATATGCGCTATTGTATTTATATATTGTAGTTAATATGACTTTCGTATTTAAAAACATAATAGCTGAACTTAACATCGGTGATAAACTGAATGATGATCATTTTGATATTCGACATATTCTTGAGGAACAAGAGTTTCTAGGTTTCATTGAAAATAATATGATTCAAACTAAAAAGAAGGACGATAGTGAAAGGAAATGTTGTAATTGTGGCATTTTGGATGACTTTGCGAATGAATGCACTGCACCTCTAAGTAAACCTGAGAAAGACAAGGTACTTTCCAACATTACTCCTCAATGTTGTTATGTCTCTAGCAATGGTTATTTGCTGAATCTTATCTTGTGTGAACTAAGATTCGGTTGCGACCGACCATGTATCTAGAGACAGAGGAGCATTCATAAAGTATTGGCGACTCCCAGTGGGAGCAAGATGGATTTATGCAGGAACTAATTCCAGAGTAGAAGTTAAAAAGATAGGCACATGCAAAATTGAGTTGCATGGTGGTCAAACTCTACTTACATAATGTTCTTTATGCACCTGAAATAAGACGAAACTTAGTCTCTGCCACTATCAATTTAGGTTTAGGTTTCAATGTTGATTTTTATTTAAGTGGTGTAAACTTCTATTTAGATAGTAAATACTGTGGATCTGGTCATTTTTGAAATAATTTTATTGTTCTAGACACAGAACATAATAATGCAAGTAGTGACTATTGTTTTTCTTTGCTAGCATCAACTAGTAATAATGTGACTGATGTTAATATATGTATGCTAGATTGTGTCGTATATGACAAGCGAAAATGAATAGACTTACTAATGAAGGTCTATTAGGTTCACTTGTAAATATTGCATTGCCTACATGTGAACATTGTCTTGCTAAAAAAATAGAAAATCATTTGGAAGCAAGAAGAGCTGATTATCCACTACAATTAATTCATTCTGACATTGACGGTCCTATGAATTAAGACGAGGTGTGACACTGCATATGTCATCACTTTTCTTGATGATTTCATGTATTTTTATTATGTCTATTTAATATTTTATAAATCTGAAGCATTGAACTACTTTAAGTGATTTATAAACTTGGTTGAGAATCGAATAGGTAAAAGGATAAAATCGTTAAGAATAGACCGGGTATCTTTTTGATCAATTCAACGAATTATTTGTTGGAAAATGCATATCTAGACAATTACATATTCCTAGAATCCGTAACAAAATAGTGTTGTAGAAAGAATGAATAAAACTATATTAAATATGGTAACATCTATGATAACACAACCATGCTTACCCATTGCATACTGGGGAGATGCATTGCTTACTGGCACAAATCTACTTAACCGTGTACTTTCAAAATCAGTAATTTCCACCTTATATGTACTTTGGACGGACAAAATACCCAACTTAAGTAATCTGCGATCTTGGAGGTCAGTAACTTATGTTCATAATTTCTCTCATAAACACGGTAAACTTGGACCAATAGGTAAGAAGTCTATTTTTATAAGATACTCTGAACACTCTGAAGGATACATGATAATTGGTGAACAAATCGACGGAAGTTTTATTGAATTTGAATCAAGATATGCTACATTTTTAGAGAATGAATTTGCTAGCAAAAGGGAAGCTAGTCAAGACCTCAGTCTATGTGTGATAGAAGATCCTGACACTAATGCTACTATGGATCAGGCATCTGAAATGAATGAGAATATGCCTCATCTCCTTGACCGAGTGGGAGTAGCTTTTTGACCGATGGTACAAATTTGCCGGAAGATTACTTACAAAGAAATACTCGTGAAAGTATTCCTTGTCAACATTTTTAAATCGAGGGATATGCTTTTATGATTGCACCACATGATGAAAATGAGTCGATAACTGTATAAGAGTCTCTTTTATCAACTATAAAAGATCATTAGTTAAAGGCAATAGAAGAAGAAATGGAGTCAATGAGATCAAACCATATCTGAGACTTGGTAAATCTTCCACCAGGGCATAAAACTACTGAGGATTCTCAAAATTAAGCTCAAGGAGGATGGATCTATAAAAATATATAAGGCACGTTTAGTAGCGAAGGTTTACACTCAACAAGAAGGAATAGACTGTGAGAAAACTTTTTCACTTGTTGTTAGGTTTGCATCTATACATCTAATTTTGGCTATTGTTGCCCAGTTGGAGTTGAAATTACACCAGATGGATGTAAAAAGTATTTTCTTGAATAATGAGCTAGATGAAGAAATTTATATGCAACAACCTGAGAACTTTTTTGCAAAAGACTAAGAGCGTAAAAGTATGCAAGCTCCTAAGACCAATCTATGGCCTCAAACAATCATCTAGACAATTGTATATTAGGTTCCATATATATATATAACCTTTTATGGTTTTATAATGATCGACAAAGACCATTGTGCACTGTTTACATCAAATATGTTGAGAGTAATTTTATAATTCTATCATTATATGTAGATGATATTCTTTTGGCTGAAAATGATAAAATGTTTATCGTTACTATTAAAGAATGATTGTATTCTCATATTGAGATGAAGGACATGGGTGAGCAACATTCATATAGGGTGTGAAGATAAATCGAGAAACGTTCAAAAAGACTTCTTGCTCTGTCTCGAGAATGGTATATTAAGAAAATATTCAAACGATTCAATATGTAAGATTGCAAACCCATCAACACCCGGATAGCGAATAGTGAAAATCCATAGTTAAGAGAGCATGACCAAAGTCCCATATTTGAATGCCATTTGAATCTTGATGTACGCTATGTTGTGTACAAGCTCTGATATTTGTTATACCATTGGTTTAGTAAGCCATCATCAATCCAATCTTGGACAAGCACATTGAGTGGTTAAGAGGATTTTGATGTATCTTAAATGGAAACGATTTACATTAGTTGGATGGAGACCCTGACAAACATAAATCAACATCCAAGTATGCTTTCTTGCTAAGTAATGGTTCTATATCTTGGAGTATCAAGAAACAGACATGCATTGCGTTATCAACTATAAAAACGTAATTTGTAGCGTGTTCGGCTGCAGTGCAAGAGGCAATTTGGCTTAAAAGATTTCTGCAACATTGATAAATTGTTTCTAGTGCATCGAACCCAGTGACTATATTTTGTGATAGTAAAGCAGCCATTGCTTATACTAAATATCCGATGTATCATAGAAAAACAAAGCATATAGACACTAAAATATAATTTTGTTAAAGATATCATAGCACAAAAGAAAATAGTGATACAACATGTCTCTACACGTCAAACGATGGATTGATCCTTTGACAAAGGCAATCCATATAGGTATATTTCTAAGCCTTGTTAAATCTCTAGGATTTCACATTTTGATATATGCAACTGAGATAAGATCCTTATAGTAGTTCAATGTAAGTTACAATAGACATACACACTTTATATGAGGAGAAAATCACTATAGCAAGTGTTCCTATCATATGTGTCTTTTGTGCATAAATAAGAAAACTGTGAGATAGAATTCATCACTCACATTGTATGAGTTTTTTGAGGTATTTAAAACCTCATTTTTGTGCCCTATGTGACTTTTTGACTATATAGTGAAGTAGCAAATAAATGTTGCTCTTTTAGCATGTTACCTATGGTTATGGTAATTCAATCTAACGGGACATGTCTAGGAAACTAATTTACTTGAAGTTAAGCTATATATGTAAGAAAGGAAGACGGTTTTTTTCTAAATCTATATTGTGCTCACTAGTTTACCAATTATGTCGCCTCATAGTGGCTAGTGCATGATTGTAAATACATGTTTTGATGAAGTCAAAGATTGCTCTTTAATGGATTAGAGATGTTTGAACTAATATAACAAATACGTTTGGGGCCTAGCGAGACAAGTAAATATTCTTCATTTTTGAAGCTGCAATGTTATCCCTAACGACTCATTTGCTCGTATGAATTAATTTTAGTATGTAAGTTTTTAATCATCTACGATTAAATTTGTTCAATCTCATCATGTGCGAGTGAGAGATGTTAGAAATTTTGAATCTTGGCGTACATCATGGGTCGAACCGAACTCATTGTGAAAAGGTATGACTGATAGCTTTTCATATGAAAAACTACCAATTGAAGTTTATAAGAAAAACTTTCATTAGAGAAAATATGATGCTTGATATTTCCAAGAGAACTTTTCACCAAATTTAGACGTTTAGAGATCCAATAGAGAAAATCATTCCTCCAGCGTTGAAATTAGGTTTTTACATACAAAATCAAAGGTTCTTAGGTTATGGAACAAGTCAGGAGTTCGTTCATGTGATTTTGTAAATAATTTGATACGTGATTTATCATTTCAATCAATTCTGTTATGTAATAAAGTAAGTCTACTCAATTCCATATACCTACATAAAACAAAGACTCCATGATTTACTTACACACTTGAATCGCATTAAAGATTTCACAGACAACCAAAACACTAAAACATTATTATGGCCAAGATTTCACAGACAATCATGTTTTTTCGTATTCACTATATCATGTTATCTAAACACGTCTTCAGAAGCTTTTAGGGAAACCCAAGTACCCAACTCAGACAGCATTTTCCTCGTGCATGTAATAGAATTTAGTTAGGTATTTAATAGAGATACCACATCGATGCTTATACTGGCAAACTCGTACATAGAAGGAATTGCAGGATTTGCTCCACTATTGTTTGCCCTGAATCGCATCAAAGATTTGACAGACAATGGCCAAGTGGGCAACAACTTATAGCTGAAGGAGGACAGAGGGCGCATGAGGAACATAGTGGAGGATACGGTTTCTTTTCTTGGGGAGGAAGAGACTGGTTTTATTTTCCAGTCGGTTTCCGGGTACAAATTGGGTCGGGTCACCTATGGTGATCTGGTTCAAAATCTTGTTGGGTGTTGTGATCTTTTCACAATAAAACTAATTATTTTTTAACAGAGAATATATTTATCAAGAAATTTTTCCAATTATATTTGAAGATTGTGTCTGTTGGAAAGAAAATGATGCATTTCTTCTGAATATTGCAAATTTGAACTATGGATAACCGATCATGCTAAACCTAGTTGTAATTTTTTTTGTACACTAAACCAGTAATTAAACTCTTTCGTATAAAAAAAATTTCCAGAAGAAGTTTCTGTATAAATTCAGTTCTGATTACTTTCTTATCCATGACAAGCCAGACAAAAGTAACTATATCATCAACATTTAAGGTGTTGAAAAACACTGCATCAACGCTTGAGTTGAAACAATTGCAAAGCTGGCATCACATTTCACATATTTCATGCAATGACTTCCAACGCTGTAATATAGTTTTTCAACCACCTTCACGGTGCAGTATCTCCACAGAGAGAGATCAGGGATGGGGTTGTGGGGGTGTGGTACACATTACACATTACTAGTCATCGACGGTCAACACTGCAACTTCAAGCAAGCAAATAAAGCTCAAGCGAATAAGATTTATCAGACAAGTTTCTTTAAGACAAGACAATACAGTGCAGAAACAATTATTTAAAAATACTCCATGTGCAGCATATTGGAGATGCTCGTGTAGAGAGAAAGAACGGTTCAGTTTCATCTTGACAACCCACCTTTAATTTAATTTGTCCTAATCTCACCTTGAATTGTGAAATTGAAATACCAAACATGAATAGTTCAACATAAGAAGGTTCTCAACACTGACAGCTTAATAACATTCAGCCTTCGGTTCACAAAACCATCATTACGGAGAAGGAAGAGCTGGATTTCCAGTTCAACTAGATACAACCAGGCCCCAAATTTCCAGAATTATAAACTTACAAGTCCTTACACAAATCCTGCAAGCAAACTAATTGAATACGATGTTTCTTGAATATTGGAGATATGAACAGTAGAAAATGAAAATCAAAGCAGCTCAGAATCACAATTCGACTGACCACACTTGATTTCATTTCAAATAACTACATAAAACTAATGGTCCACCATTAATTAAAAAACGACTATATTAATTCCATCAAGTTATAAACTATTCACCGAATAATTAGGACTTGTATATGCCAGAATTGAATGATAAATCTCCACTTATCACCTTTGAGAATCACTCGATCCAGAACTACTTACAAGTAGCAACAACATTCCATCATCCAGTTTAAGATCAGAGTAACTAAACATGTGACTGGAAGACTAATCTGATGCATAATCACTTGCAGAGAATGACTAGACTTCTCTATCTCAAGCTCTGACCTAAACATGAATGTCTAAATATCATTCAAATACTTTGTTGAATGTCAGTGGATGTAGTTAGTAGTAGTACAACTATTAGAAGAAGCACCTATTCCAAAACATATATGGCTTAACAATAATAGGTTCGTCCAAAATCAAATAGGGTAACCAATCATAAAGCCATGCTCCGCATTACATGTTTAATACTCAATCGAACTGAATATCAAGTGTCTATGCTATCAATATCAAAACAAGAAAACATAAGCAAGAGATACTATGTTATTATTCCATGTAATACTTTCTATACCAATTCCACGTCGTCTATTCACATGCCAAGTACCATTTCGGTCCTCTACATTGACAAATGCATCAGAAAATTAAACTCACACCCATAGAGATGATGCATATCAAGTTTTGATGAACTAAGAAAACCATAGCCTACACTCACATATCTAGCTTTTACAATCAGACTCTGAGACTACCATGACACAATGCAAGACTTGAGTCATAACTCCCAAAAAATGGACTCTTCTCATGGCCTTGTTATCATGCTAAATGATCGAGCCAGGCAGAATGTGTGAGCTTCTCCACGCACAAATGGCTCAGTCTTGTCAGGATCATGCTCGTATGGCTTCCGGCAGCCAGGACAGCGGCCATCTTCTTCAAGAATCCTCTTATGGCAGAAGAGGCAGAGCCGGAACCCACACAAACAAGGTAGAAAACTAGTGTCCGTGATATCCAAGTCTTCAAAGCATATTGGACAAGAAGTTGGTACTGCTATAGCATTCCCACAGGCCCACGAGATGCCTTCACATCCATAATGACGGTCAGATATCGGTAGGCTGAGCTGCTTTGTTAAATTGGGTAAACTCTGAGGACGAAAGGCGTCATCAGGCCTCCATGCCCTGCTATTCGCCGTAGCACTTAACCCGTTTCTTGACTCACGAGCATTAGCCATTTGGGCAACCGGTTCACACTCAGGGGGCGATTCAGAAAATGGATCGTGTTGCTTGTCATTGGCGGCTAGAGCATCGGCAAAAGCTTCCCAATCTTCCAAGCACCCATCGTCCCCGTCATCTTCCTCTGTGATACTCCCGGAACAACAACCACCACTGCTGCTGCTGCTTCCGATAAAGTGAGTTCCAGAGTCACCACCACTCAAAACACTACTAGTCAGACTCGTGAGACTGTTCGATGGAGACTCTGAAAACTCCCTCTCGTGATGAATCGATCCATCATTCTCTTCAACCCTCCGTCTCACCTCTAAGTTCTCTTCGGAACGGCCCTCTTTCCTCGTCTGAACCTTCGGCGTAACAACACCGTTGATTTCCTCCGCGGATCCTTTGTCCTTCACGGCACCTATCATCCCGTCAATCCAAATCGATAAGCGACAAGCTCATAAAAGATGTTTAATTTCCTAAAAAATATAATAATGTATGCGAATCCAAGAGCTCACAGACCTGCACACGTTAAAGCATTAAGAAATAGTTACTAATACCTTGAGAGAGCCATTGTTCGCGACGAACATCAAGCTTGGACTGCTTCAATTTGGCTGTCCTAGCCTGGAATTAAAATAACAAACAAAACAATGTTTATACAAATAACAAAACCTAAAGATAATCTAACAAATAAAAACCAAATCTTTAATCCTTAAAAAAGAAAAAAACAATTGACTGTAAAAGAATTTGCATGACAGAAAAACAGAGAATCCTCACCCTCTTCTTCTTGCCCAAATCCCTGGAGTTTGGGGCCGAAGGAGTTGAGGCGTTGGTGAGGGAATCAGTGACCATGGTGGAACAGTCGGATTCTAATCGATGAAAAGAGAGATTCACCAAAGAAACCCTTAATCTGCAGAAATTATATGACGGAGAATTTTCTTAGAGAGAGAATTAAAATGGATAACGGAAACTCCTCTGCTTCGCACGCTGTTTCGACCCTCCACTCCACAGGCTGAGAAAATAGAATTTACGGGTCGAGATTTGATACATATTTTAGCCAAGTTATGAAAACACCCCTGATTTTCCAAACAATTCTGACTCCAGGGACCCGGCCCGGACGCCGGTTTTGGATACTTTTGGCCCTGTTTGGTATATGCTTATTATGCTATTGTTAGATATAGAGGTGTGACATTGTAAGAAATATATTAAAAAAACCGACAAACCGACGACACCGTCTAAACCAATTCAAACCATAATCTATTTGACGGTTTGGTTTCATTTTTACGAAATCATTAAATTTGATTTGGTTTGATTTCATTTTTTACGAAATCATTAAATTTGGTTTGGGTTTGGTTTCCTCTTACTATACTCAACCCAAACCAAACCGACTACTTAGGCATAAAGAAAAGTCTAATTTCATCACAGCCTAGCCCAACCTTCATGCAGGATGTGATCTCAGCTTAATGAAATAAGATGCATTTTTATTATTTATTGATTACGTAGAAACTATTTTAATAACTAAGTAATCTAATGAAATAATACTCATTTTATTAAGATGTATTATTTTTATGCATTAATTATGTTAACTTTAAATGCAAAATAAATAAAACTGCCAACCTAACCCAAACCAAACCGATACTTAATGATTTGATTTGTATTGATTTACATGTTTGATCGGTTTGATTTGGTTTGCTCATTTATTAAACTCATTATATTTGTTTGATTATAGAATTTATCTAAAACTCATTATATTTGTGAATAATAGTGTCTCATTATTTGTTGGGGATAAAAAATATTATTAATTATTTCATTCATTTTCATCTAATTTATCTTATTTTTCACTTATTCATATTTATCTTATTCATATTTTTAAAATTCCAATACACCTGAATCTCTGACATTTTCACGAAAGTCCCACTCAGTTCTTTAGAAGTTGTGGTCCCTTAACTTAGAATTGTGCTCATGAATAGAGGTTATGCTTTGATAAGCTGAGTTCACATAGTTGATTAAACTCTCACACTCATACCTTAAAAATTATGTGTTCGAGTTATATTCTAACATTTTTCTTACAATTTATAATATAATTTTAAAAAATAAATAAATAATAGGGGTCATGCTCTAGTACATGGGTGCCATTTTTTCTATCACAAAACCGGTACATTAGCAACACAAATCAGTACGTGACAATACAAATCGGAACATTTAATTTCATCAAACTATGTACATGACAAGACTAAATTAGTAGATGAGAATAAAATTGATATATCACAACACATCCTGTACCCCTTAGTCTTATTTTTAACTTCAGCCAACTTTTGTAATGAAACTTGGACAATGTATGTGTCACTCAAGCCCAAAATTGTATTACAGACCTTCCAAATCATTTTTGTAACTACAATCAAATTCAGCTTTGTTTGGCAACGTTGAAAAACATTTTACCGCAAATAGCCCTTGTGTTGAAGAAGAAACACATTACTCAAAATTCCCCCAATAATCTATGCCCTAGAACACTTGTTTTTGTCCAAATTTTACCTTAAGGAAGTAATGCCCTTAAAAGGGACTTGATTCCTCTCCATTACCCTTTTCTTTGAATTAGTCTAAAGTTATTCGCACGTGTTAAAATAATTTAAAATATATATAGAATTTAAAATTAATATTAAATGTTAAAATAAATATTATTTTTAAAAATAATTATAAATCTAAATTAATAGTAAAATAATAATAATTGAAAATACATTCGCTTACTTATAATAATATTGAATTGCACAATATATCATTGCTATTTGAATAATATATAAAATGATTATTCGATCATTTTTAAGATTTTATTATATTAAGAGATAATTTATCTTATTTTAAAATATTTCTCTCAATTCATTTATATGAATTTTCATGTTTTGATAACCTAGATATTCCATAATATTTTATAAACGCATAGCGAATAAAATAGCGTTGACTAAAATAATATCAAAATTTAATTGAAATTCGTCTTTATGTATATTTACTTTTCTAATTGTAAAATACTATAAAAATATTTAATTTTTCAATCTATTTATAAATAGATTATTATTAAATAGAAAATAACATTTCATTATAGCTCATTGTATTAAATGAATTTTCAGGTTTCGATAACATAAATATTACATAATATTAATTGTATAAATGTCTAGTGAATAAATTACTGTTGACTTAAAAAATAATCTAAAAAATTCATTGAATTCATTCTTATGGATATATACATTTCTAATTGAAAAATAATATAAAAATATTTAAATTTATAAACAAACCATTATTGAATAGAAAATAATATTTCATTATATCTCATTATCTTCAATGACAAAGTGAAACTCCTAAATTGTACCATATTTTAACGAGACTTAAAGGGTAAAAATAAGAATAAAAACTTTCTCCCCTTTAAGCCACTTTTAATATACTAGCAGAAACGAACGTGCGTTGCATGTGATACGTCTAGTTTCATTGTTAATTTGCCAACTACATGAAAAAACTTAGGCATATTAATTTTTTTCTTTACTATAAATTCAGAGAAAATGTACGAAGTTTTAATATTTACAAACTTAAAATTTATATTGGACATTGAATCAATTAATGTATCAATCACACTCTCTAGTTAAATAACAAAAGACTCTTACCAAACAACGTGCACTGCATGTTATGTCTAAGTTTAATTATGTAGTGACTTATTCAAAACATACGAATATAATATTGTACATATTATAAGTTTAAGTGCTAAAACACAATGCACATAAAATAAAATGGCTTAAATTCAAAATTTGATCGATGTTTGAAATATACTATATAACATTATTTTTTCAGATATTGTAGAAAATAATTTTATTTTCATTAATTTGTCACATTTTAAAAATGATTATATAATAAATTGTTAGAAAATATATTAATGCCTTGTTATAAATTCATTTTATATATTTCATGTTGTTAATAACATAAATTTACAAATATAAGCTCTACAAATTACTAATGAACAAATTAAAGCTAAAAATAAATATTTGTTGTGTATAAAAAGATCACAAATTAGTCTTCACGAACATTCATGTTCCTAATTACACAATATTACACAAATGTTTAATTTGTGAATTATTTATAAAATCTATAATGTAGAAAAAATATGTGAAATATCAAATTTGTATGGTAATTTAAGTGGGCTTAAATGATAAAAAAAGAAATTAAAAGTTTCTCCCCCTTAAACCTCTTCCAATATAGTATATAAATTGAGATAAGATTTTCATCAACGTACCTTTAGATGGTTGACACCTAATACTTTTTTATTAAACAACTCAAACAGTTTATAAGAAAACAAACAGAAAATTGGTCGAAATTCCTAAAACAGTTTCTAAAAAACAAACAGAAAATTAGTCGAAACAATACTACCAACTGAAAAAAAAAATTAATTAGTGTGGAAAAATAATTTTTCTTGGAAGGAAGTAAAGAGCCAATTTATTTTTGAGTTAAATTTGAAACAATGTACTTAACTAGAGTTAAATTGGTTGGTTTGCTTATTAATGGGGAAAAAATAAACCTGAGTCATTTAATAAAAAATATAATAGTGTCAACCTCTAATGGTGTGTTGAGAAAAATTGGGGGAAATGGATAATGAAGAGGAGCCAAGTCCTCTTAAATGGGGACATAGATAATCTCTTTGCTTTTTTGTGTCTTTGTCTATTATTGCCTTTCAATCATAACTGTTTATCTCTACTAGTATCACAATGGCTATATTTATGTTATGACATTAAAATTTTTTATTTTGAGTCGTCAAATCTGAAATACGTATCTAACTGTTATTATCATGATATATCATTGTTATTTTATCGAAATTTCAAGTTTTAAATTGTTTTGAAACATAACTATAAATTTATCTATTAATTTCTTTCACCAATTTTTTGGGACATACGTGATAAAATAAAATAAATTACGTAAGTTATTTCTAAAAAATGTTGTATGCACGTGTGTATTTTCTTTATTTCAACAATCAACTAATTAATTTGCTTTAAGATTTCTAACTCCAAAAAGAAAAATAAATAGAAAATAAATAATAAAATATACATTCAGTTGAGAAAGATTAAGATCTAATAGAATAATAATAAAATGACTTGTATAACCATTAAATATGTTTTTAAGATTGATGGCTTAAATTACCATATAAATTTTAATGTCATGGATGAAGATAACTTTTAGATGACGCTAGTAGAGAGATGAACGACTATGATTAAAATAATGATAGACAATGACGAGAAAACTAAAGACTCAATTAAGAGTCTAGCCTATTTTATAAATATAAAAAAAGAATAATTAAAAATTTATGTCTTTGCAAATATGGCTGAATCAGGAACTGCCCAAATAACAAACCCAAACCATTACATAAGTATTAGACAAAAATACACCTATCGAAACTCAAGGAGCTTTTGTAGAAGCTAGACATAAACAAAAAAAAATTATTATTACACAAGAGGCTTTTATCATATTAAGGAAAAGAAAAGAGGGAAATGGATTGTGGCTAATAAACCTGATATGGCAAAAGCATATCATAGGGTTATTTTGACTTTTCTTAGAAGAGGCATAGACGATTTTTTTTTTGATAAAAATCTTGTTTTTCTTATTATGAAATGTGTAACTATTAGTTATAAGATTAAAATTAATGGAAACCCTTGTATTGGTTTTAACCTTAAAAGAGGGCTAAGAGAGGGTGATCCTATCTCCTTATCTTTTTATTCTAGCAACTGAATGCCTCTCAAATGTCATTATGCCTTATTGGTGGTCTCGTGGGGAGGATAAGCAAGGAATTAGCTAGTGCTCCTAAAAAGAATCCGTATGTAGGAAAGATATAGGTGGTTTAGTGTTTAAAGACCTTGAAGGTTATAACCTAGCTTTCTTTACTAAGCAAGAATGGAACATTTTGGAAAAACCAGACAATCTTTGTGCTAGAATTTTGAAAAGTGTTTATTTTAAAGATGCTGATTTCATTAATGCATCCGTCCCTAAAGGTAATTTTTGAGCTTGAAAAAGCCAATGGCTTGGTAAGGAAGAACTAAGGAAAAGAATTGCTTGGGATATTAGTGAGGATAAGTCTATTAATATTTAAGAATATAGGTGGTTACGTAGTTATAGAAATCTGAAATTTTTTAGAAATAAGACAGACATATATGTTTCTGATATTATCTATGTGCATGAGAATGTTTGTGACTCAAATAAAATATATCATCGCTTTTCTAGTTGGATAGCTAAAGATATTCTATCTATTAATCTTCCTAGATTAGCTGTCAAAGATACTTGTGTTTGGCCTTTAAATAGAAATGATGTTTTTTAGTTAAATCTGGTCACTATGCTATTCATGAAGATAGAATATCTAATGGTTCTGATTATCCATCCACATCTAATATAATTCCTCTGTCATTCTGGAAAATTATTTGGATATCCCTCAAAACTTAAGCTGTTCATGTGAAAAGCATCTCAAGGTTATATCTTAGCCAAACTAGTTCTAAAAAATAGAAACATAACGATGGAAATGGGCAAATTTGGTATGGCATTGTTTGTTGTTTCAGTCGAGAGCAATTTCTACGTTTTAGAAAATTTTAAAGATTAGATGCAATCCAGAAGTTTAGAACTTATAAAACACCTGGATGGAGGTATGGAGGTAAGGAGTCTGTTTTTCTTGTACGGAATATTTGTTGGAAAATTTAGAAGAATAGATGTAGGTTTGTGTTTGAAGGTACTCTTGTGGACCCGATAAAAACTTGGCAACTAGCTGAAAAGGCGTGGATTGCTAATTTTGAAGCAAATCTTAAAAAACCTTTTAATCCCACTCTATCCCCAACGTAGTTCTAAGATGTCTGAACATGTTCATCATAATTTTGAGATTGGTATGTTTGATGATCTGAATGTTTGGACTCCTCTTGCTAGAAATTATGTTAAAATAAACTATGATAGGGCTTTTGATTCTATTTTGAAATGGAGTGCTATAGGTGTAATAGTTAGGAATGATGTTGGGGAGGTTCTGGCAGTGCTAGGTGGAAAAAGAGACACCCTGAAGATGCTGGCAATAGTAAATAACCTTCATTTGTCATTGAGAAATATATAGAAAATTGTCCAAATAGAATCAAACTCTAAAATTCAGTAAAATTGATTTTCGATCAAAATATGACTGGAGGTTTAAAAACTTGGGTAAAGACATCCAAAAGAGGTTGGAAATATATTCTTGAGGTTTCTTTCGATAAAAAACAAGTTGAGTATCATGACTTTCCTTCTAAATCACATACAAATGAAAAACATAAGAAATTTAGAATTTCTCAACTGTGAAAACCAGTGGAGCATCATGAATCTCCATTGTATCCATCAACAGCATCACTAACATCACGAATCTGAAATGAAAAATTCAATTTTTACAACAATATGTACGAGAATCTTAGTCCTCAAAATGGTATATTTCCTCCACAACAATACGTAGTTTGGTGAGTTTGTTGATGTAATACCCCAAGAACTCAAGGGGTAATATTGTAAAACTTGGTACACTCATACATAAATGCAAATACACACAAATCAAACCCTAACCTATCTCCCTCTCTCTCTCACTTTCCATCACTCTCTCTCAGCCTCCCCAGCTAAGGCCCTTCGTTTCTTGTTCATCTTCTCTATTTCGTCTTTAGCATCTCTCCATCATCAATTTCAAGTAAGCCTCATTCTTCTTCTTTTTCTTCTTTCTTTTTCTCTCTCTAACCCTATATTTCTTTTCTAATGTTTGTTGATTCTCTTTCTTTCTCTCACAGCCCCTTCCCCTCGAGCAAACCTTTTGCTCTTCCATTTTTCTCCGTGTTCCTTTCTCTGTTGGCTCCCTGTCGCTGTCGCCGACCTTTTTCCTCACCGGTGAGTAATTTCCTATTATTTATTCTTTTATTTTCTAGCTTTCAATTGGACCTTGATTACCCTTGCTCTCTCTTTGAATTTGTCCGTCTCTCTTTGTTTTCTTTTCCTTCCAATGACAACCTCTTAATCGTCTTCTCTGAGTTGTGGTAGTGCATTGTCGCCACTCTCGTCGTCGGTAAACATCATTTTCCCGTCTTTTTATTTTTCTTTCAATTCCTCTCTCTTCGAACTGTAAATGGGCTTTTGCGCCCAAGTTGGTTCCTGATCAGGCCCGACCCAAAAATTACCCGCCCTGAATTGATTCAGCCCAACTAGATCGAACCAGTCTAGCACAACCAGACCGAACCAGTCCAACCCAATTGAACTGGACTGGTTCATACTGATTGAACTAGTCCAACTCAATTGAACTGAACTAGTTCAGATTGACCGAATCAAGTTGATTTGGACTGAACCGCTTTGATCAGATTAACACTAGTTTATTTTCACCATTTCTGACTCCGTTCACCTTCCTAATTTATTATATAATTGTACTTATTATAATGTGATATTATTTCAATAACTAGCGATTTGAGATCTTTAGATTTCAAGTTAATAATTGCTTAATTTCTTTCATACCAGTCCATGTAAGCGGGCTTAGATGGTAATTTGACTCCTATGTTATGAATGTATCGTATTTAATTTAATATCGTTATATTGATTTCTTTATGACGCTCATACATGTGATCGAGTGTTTTTGTTTATTTTCCCTATCATGATGTATTGTCTATGTTAATTATCATATGATGTATAAATAGATTTTGAGTGATTAAGCTACACGTATTAGTTATATTAATTATGTTTATGAATAAGTTGCATGTTAGTCAGGAATATGAGTTATTGTCATGTCATGAAATTAACTCAAGTAATAAGTAAACAAAGTGTTGACTCTAGTAAATGTGATAATTTTGATGATGACCAATAATACGTGAACTAATATTTTAATTAAGTGTATAGATTTTAAATAAAGTGAAAATAAGGTTGAAAGCACTTAATCTTAAGTGTCTATGCAAAAAGAATAAAGGGCAATTGAAACTTTACATGACGAGATACGCGTGACATATTATGAAGGGAAGTATGCCAAACAAACTCCAAATGGTCTAAATCAAAATTGGATGAACTCATAATGTTGCAAGGAATTCAGAACCGGATCAAACCGCCCATGAACCAGATCGTAGAAGATCAAACTGGATAGAATTGTGTAAAAAATGTCAAGCCCCGGTTCACCCTCAGTTCGGTGTCCAAACCAGCTCAATTTTGGGGGTAAATCCAGTCATGTCAGTGGGAAACCAGAGAGACCGTTTTGGAACCAGTCAAATCGATTTCCTAACAAGTGAGACCAGTTTTGTAATTAAGGCAATTACTTGCCTAATTGCCAAACCGGTGGGGACACCGGTGTAATCTATTTGTCAAAAAGGAATTCTTCCTTAAATGACAATCGGCTGGCCCTCTCCAACTGATCTAACGGTTTCAATAGTAAATTCAATATTATAAATACCATACGGAATTCGCAATTCCAATACACCTCTCCATTTCTCTCCACTCCTCTCAGACGAAGTTCTTTAGAGTTTAATACTTTAAGAGGCTTGAGAGGCCTGTATTTTGAGGGAGAATTTGATAAATATTCTATAGAGAAGGTAGAAAATATTGTGAGCAAAAAATTTAGATAACTGCTTTTTGAGAGAGTGAATGGTTTTGTAAGAGATTCGAAGATCTCGATCGAGCTGTATTATCAAGGTTTGATTGGCACCATAAGCCAATAGAGTTTGTAAAGGTTTGGTCTCACCGGCACAAAGATCGTCTAGGAAAAATCTTCAAGGGGAGATTCTTGGAGCATGAACGTAGGGATATGCTTTCTCAAACCATGTAAAAATATTGTTTGTCAAAATGTCTATCTTCCCTGTTCTTTTATTTACATGCATTTTACTTTCCGTACTTAATTTCTCGCACGTTTAATTTTCACTATAAAATATTCCGCATCGTCATTATTTTATTTATTTAATTATGCGTTTATTATATTATTACTTGATTGTTTATTTATAACAATTAATATTTATTTCTAGCAATTTATTTTTGAAGTTTTAAAATATTATTTTGACGTTTTGTCTTATTAAAAGGGTGCATTCCGATCCTACAATTGGTATAAGAGATTGGAACTCAAATGTCTAAGATTTAATTGTATTGAGATATGACATCATATTTTAATTTTCAACAAGGACAATTGATTTCAAAACCTCCAATTTTTATGAAATAGATTTTAATTTTTGAAAAATTAGAATGTGAATATTTATTCAATATCTTGATTACAATTTATGAAAAATTATCGAAAATGGTCCTTACGTGTCTAAGTCATGAAATTTGACCAAGAGCGACAAATATAAATTGTCTTTAAATGTTCAAGCAATGAATGTCTTATATTGATTATGTTCATGAATAACCTGCATGTTAAGTCAGGAATATGAGTTATTATGATGTCATGAAATTAACTCAAGTAAAGTGTTAAATAAACAAAGTGTTGACCCTAGTCAATGTGACAATTTTGATGATGACAAATAATACGTGAACTAATATTTTCATTAAGCATGTAGGTTCTAAATAAAATGAAAGTAAGGTTGAGAGCATCTGAAATGTTCATGCAAAAAGAATAAAGGGCAATCGCTACCGTACATGATGAGATACACACGATATATTATGAAGGGTATGAAATATATCAAATAAACTCCAAATGATCTAAATCATAATTGGCTGAACTCATAATGTTGCAAGGAATTTAGAATCGGATTGAACCACCCATGAACCAGACCGTAGAAGATCGAACTGGATAGAATTTTGTAAAAATGTTAAGCCTCGTTTCACCCCCGGTTCAGTGTCCAAACTAGCTTAATTTTGGGGGCAAATTTGATCATGTTGATGGGAATTTGGAGAGACGACTTTGGAACTAGTTAGACCGGTTTCCTAACAAGTGAGACTAGTTTTACAATTAAGGAAATTGCATGCCTAATAGCCAAACTGGTCAAACCGTTGGGAAACTGGTGTGACCGGTTTGTCAAAAAGGAAATTCTTTCTTAAATGATAACTAGTCTGTTCGACTCTCCAACCGGTTTCAATAGCAAATTCAATACTATAAATATGCTACGGAATTCACAATTCCAACACACTTATCCACTTTTCTCCACTCTTCTCTGATGAAGTTTTGTAGAGTTTAATACTTTGATATGCTTGTATTTTGAGTGAGAATTTGAGAAATATTCTATAGAGAAGCTAGAAAATATTGTGAGTAAAAAATTTAGAGATATGCTTTTTGAGAGAGTGAATGATTCTGTAAGAGATTTGAAGATCTCGACCGAGCTGCATTGTCAATGTCTGATTGGCTCCATAAGCCAATAGAGTTTGTAAATGTTGTCTTCACCGTTCAGAAGATCGTTTGGGAAAAAATTTCAAGGGAGGTTCTTGGAGCGTGGACGTAGAGATATGTTTTCTCAAACCACGTAAAAATATTGTGTGTTAAATGTCTCTCTTCCTTACGCTTTTATTTACGTGCATTTTACTTTCTGTACTTAATTTCTCACACGTTTAATTTTCACACTTTAATATTCTTCATCGACATTATTTTATTTATTTAATTGTGCTTTTATTATGTTATTGCTTGATTGTTTATTTATAACAATTAATATTTATTTCCAGCAATTTGTTTTTCAAGTCTTAAAATCTTCATTTTTGTTTCCCTTATTAAAGGGGTGCCATTACGATCATACAATTTGTATCAGAGCTTGGTGCTTAAATATCTAAGACTTATTGTCTTGAGATATGACATCATTTATTAATTTTCAACAAAGACAATCGATTTCAAAGCCTCCATTTTTTGATGTAATAGATTTTAATTTTTGAAAAAGAGAATGAGAATATTTATTCGATCTCTTGATTATGATATTTGAAAAATTGTCGAAAATGGTCCATACGTGTCTAGGTCACGAAATTTGTCCAAGAGCGACAAACTTAAATTGTCTTTAAATGGTCAAGCTATAAATGTCTTATATTGTGCCTTAAGTGTAAATGATTATAACCGTATTTGTATGTGTGAATATACAAAAGACATTTGGCATGTATTAGAAATCATAGACGAAAGCACAAATGAGGTTAAAGACTCTAAAATTTTATATTTTCATGCATGAATATGAAATGTTTAAGATGCGTGAAACTGAAAGCATTGAAGACATGTTTAGTTGATGCAATAATATTGTAAATTCTCTTAAAACTCTTGGTATGACATTTACTAATAGTGATTAGGTGAGTAAAGTTCATAGGTCATTATCAACTTCAAGGGAGAACAAAGCTATTTCTATTCGAGAAGCGGAAGATCTTAAGACACTTTCACTTGATGAACTCATGTTATCATTGATGACTAATGAAATGGAGTACATGGAAGAGGATGTGGGCTACGTAAAAGGAGGGAATCTATTATTCAAAACCACATCTACTGAGAGTGATAGTGATGATGACGACGAAGAATTAATCCACTTCACAAAGAGCTTCGAAAGCTACTTACTAAGAGAGGATGCACTTCAAAGAAAAGCTATATCTATGCATAATGGCACACATAAATAAGGTTAGTAAGCTCAATCTTCATTTTCGAGAAGTTACATGAATTTTTTTTATGTATGCATTTTGAAAAATTCATTTTTTTTACTTTGTATAATGCATACATTGAGGGGGAGTTCTTAAATAAAATTATCATTTTTAGGTTAATTTGAGGATTTCAAAGGGGGAGAAAGATAGTTAATTACAGAAGGGGAGTATGTTTAAACAAATGACATGTTTAATTCATTTTGAATTTCAAAAGGGGAGAAATATATTTAATTGCAAAAGGGGGAGAATTTTAAAAATTTCAAGTTTTAGAAATATTATTTGCAATCAATTGTTTGTCATCGTAAAAAAAAGGAGATTGTTGACCCTAATCAATGTGATAATTTTGATGATGATAAATAATACGTGAACTAATATTTTAATTAAGCATGTAGGTTCTATAAAAAGTGAAAATAAGGTTGAAAGCACTTAATCTTAAGTGTTTATGAAAAAAGAATAAAAGGCAATCGAAACCGTACATGACGAGATACACGTGAAATATTATGAAGGACATGAAATATATCAAACAAACTCCACATGGCCTAAATCCAAGTTGGTTGATCTCATAATGTTGCAACGAATTCAGAATTGGATCGAACCACTCATGAACCACACAGTAGATGACCAAACCAGACAAAATTCTTTAAAATATGTCAAGCTCTGGTTCACCCCCAGTTATGTGGATGATCAAACATGATCAATTTTGGGGACGACTCTGGTCATATCGATGGAAACTTGAGAGACCATTTTGGAACCAGTGAGATCGGTTCCATAACCGGTGAAACCGGTTTTGCAATTAAAGAAATTACTTGCCTATTACCAAATTGATCCAACCGGTGGGGAACTGGTGTGACCGATTTGTCAAAAAGAAAATTATTTCTTAAATGACAACCACTCCATCCAGTTCTTCAATCGGTCCAGTCAGTTATAATAATAAATAAATAATATAAATACCCAACGACATTCACAATTCCAACACACATATCCACTTATCTCCACTCCTCTTCGACAAAGTTTTGTAGAATTTAATACTTTGAGAGACTTGTATTTTGAGTGAGAATTTGAGAAATATTCTAGAGAGAAGCTAGAAAATATTGTGAGCAAAAAATGGAGAGATCTACTCTTTGAGAGAGTTAATGATTCTATAAGAGATTCGAAGATCTTGACCGAGCTGTATTGTCAAGGTCTGATTGGCACCATAAGCTAATATGGTTTAAGTTTGGTTTTCATCATTAAGAAGATCGTGTGGAAAAAATCTTCAAGGGGGGATCAGTGAAGCGTGGATGCAGCGATAGGTTTTCCAATCCACTTATCTCCACGTAAAAATATTGTGTGTCAAATCTCTCTTTTCTGTACTCTTTTATTTACATGCATTTTACTTTCTGTGCTTAATTTCTAGCGCGTTTAATTCATAATTTAATATTTTGCAATGTCGCTATTTTATTAATGTAATTATGCATTTATTATATTGTTGCTTGATTGTTTATTTATAACAATTAATATTTATTTCCAGCGATTTTTTTTCAAGTTTAAAATTTTTTTTTTTGACATTTTTCCTTATTAAAGGGGTGTCATTCCGATCCTACACAAAGAGTATGATTAGACAAATTTTGGGGAAGTTCATAGTTTTCTCGGTCTATCAGGATATACAGAAGGTTCGTTGAGGGTTTTGCCAAGATCGTTGTTCCATTCACACAACTGACCAAGGAGAATGCCACCTTTACATGGACAACTAAGTACAATAAATGATTTCAGAGCCGTAAACAAAAATTAGTCTCGGCACAAGTTTTGACTATTCTAGATGGGAAGAGCGACTTTATGATTTACAATGATGCTTCCAGGAGAGGTTTAAGTTGTGTTTTGATGCAACATGGAAAAGTTATAACTTATGCTTCTAGTCAACTTATGCCTTATGAGCAGAACTATCCCACATATGATTTGGAACTGGATACTGTTGTATTTACCCTCAAGATTTAGACACATTACTGGTATGGTGTAAGTGATCATCAAAGTCTCAATTACTTTTTCACTCAGAAGGAGCTTAATATGAGGCAACGTCGTTGGTTAGAGCTGGTGAAGGGCTATGACCACTAGATCACTTTTCATTCAGGAAAAACAAATGAGGTAGTCGATGCTTTAAGTAAAAAATGAGCTCATTCAGCAACTCTTCTTATGACTTGAAAGCATATCCTTGAGGATTTCGAACATGTCAAGATTCAAGTCTTGTTGAAAGACACTGCAACATAGTTAGCTCAGCTCACAGTTCAACCATCATTGCAACAACATATTATCAGTGCACAAAACTCAGACTTTGAGTTGCTTCTAATTCATAGTGAAGTGGGTTCGGATAAAAGACAAGGGTTCATTGTCAGTAATGATTCAGCTCTTTAATTTCATGGGCGGCTTTGTGTTCTAAAAGATGTAGTCATAAGGCAAGAATTACACACGAAGGCTCATAATTCACCATACACAGGGCACCTGACAGTACTAAGATGTATAGGGATTTAGAGTTACATTATTAGTGGAATAGTATGAAGCGTGATATAACTGAGTTTGTAGGTGTCTGTTAGGTGTGTCAACAAATCAAGACTTAAAGACAACAACTATCTAGGGTCTCATAATCATAAAGTATTCTTGAATGGAAGTGGGAATATGTGACAATGGATTTTGTCTCAAGGCTACCGAGAACGATAAAAGGTTATAACTCCATTTGGATTGTGGTGGATCGTCTTACCAAGTATACACACTTCTTGCTTGGAAAAACTACATTTTCAGTTGAGGATTAGACTCGATTGTATATTCGAGAGATTGACCTAATTCATGGGGTTCCAGTGTCTATAGCATCAGATCGAGATCCACGGTTCACGTCAAATTTTGGCGGAGTGTAAAGAAAGCTTTAGATACTCAGTTAAATTTTAGTATAGCTTTCCATCTGCAATCTAATGGGAAATCTGAGCGTTAGGATACGCACTTTGCACTCGTGGAGTTTGCATACAATAACAGTTACCAGGCAATGATTGATATGGCTCCATTTGAGGCACTTATAGGAAAAAGCGTTGGTCGCCAGTTCACCTGGATGAAGTTGGCGAACGAAATCTTTTGGGCCCTTACTTGGTTTAGTCTATGAATGAAGTTATTCAAAAATCAAGTATAGATTGAAGACCGCTCAGATTAGGCAAAAATGTTATGTTGATGTTAGGCGAAAATACCTCAGATTTGAAGTGGCTGATCACGTGTTTCTCAAGGTTGCCCTAATAAAGGGTGTTATGTGTTTGGTCGCAAGGGAAGTTTAGTCCCAATTTTACTGGTCATTCTAAGTTTTGGGATTGTATCGGTCCTTTTGGCTACCGACTCGCTTTACCACCAACTCTTTTAGGTGTTCACAATGTGTTTCACGTCTCAATGCTTCACACGTACGTGCCTGATCGAACACATGTCATCGATTTCAAACCACTGCAAGTTCATGACGACCTCACTTAGAATGAGAAACCAGTTATATTTCTAGAGCATAAGAATCCAACTCTTTGTAACAGGGCGGTTCAACAGTTAGGATTCTCTACAGAAATCATCGGATCGAGGAAGTAGCGTGGGAATGAGAAGCGGAGATACGTACAAGTACCCTGAGTAATTTCAGTAAGATATATTTCTTTTGAGGATGAGTTCTTAAGGAGGGGAGAATGTAATACCCCAAGAATTCAAGGGGTAATATTGTAAATCTGGGTACACTCATACATAAATGCGCATACACCAAAATCAAACCCTCACTTTATGATGCTCATACATGTGAACAAGTGTTTTTATTTATTTTCCATATCATGATGTAGTGTGTAAGTTAATTATCATGTGATGTATAAAATAGATTATGAGTTCTTAAGCTACACGTATTAGTTATATTGAAAATGTTCATGAATAAGCTGCATGTTAGTCAGGAATATGAGTTATTATGTTGTCATGAAATTAAATCAAGTAAAGTGATAAGTAAACAATGAATAGACTTAGACATATCCCTTGGTTATCAAATAACTAGACTCTTCACGTCATATTTTCAGCTATATGGTTGGGTGTCACTATGTTAATGTCAGCGTCCTTACCTTAAGGGACACAAATTTCAGGACACCCATTCGATTATGTTCACGTTCATATTACAAGTTTAAGTTAAAGTGTGAAATAATTTGGTTAGGTTGTTAAATTGGGAATATGGCTAGTCGAATTATGATCAGATAACCTACAAGTACAAGTAAAAAAAATGATAACCATGAATTCAGCCAAGTTAATTTCAAGTATTTTATATAATTCATAATAAAGTGAATATGTTATATTATAATTGCATGAGTTATTTGTGTACATTTGTAAATGTGAAGCTTATCAGTAGGTATGTTTACTTACTGAGTGTTCTTAATACTCACTCCCCTATAGTTGATTACATTGTAGGTGATGGCGAGCAACAAGACTGAGGGACTGTAATAGTTAGCGAAACTAGGAAATTTTCAATTAAAATAATGATTGTAATACATTAAAAATAGATTTTTCGTTAAGTTACAGTCAATACATGCAATTTATGATTTTTCATGCTTTATTCTATGATTATGTGTTTGATTTTGACATTTTATGGATTTATCACATTGAGCTTATTATGAAGTTTAATACGACATTTATTATAGTTTATTTTGTGAGATTTTGTGATAATTTAGGCTTCTGCTATTCAATATTAGTTAGGCAAAATTAGGGGTTTAATTTGACAATTTTCTCAATTTGGGGTTTCAATCAGATTGGAGATTCTTGAAATGTGAAATTACACGCATGTTTGACCTTCAGGGATCGGGGTGTTACAACTAGGTTAAGAAGAATACCATGCCACCCTTTGATTTTCCCTTTTTCATTTTCTAATTCTATTTTAGTGAATCTGATCCGCTTAATGTTTGTTGCCTTTGTTTTCTACTTTTTTTATCTTTCATAAACTTCCTTTTTAAGTAATGCTTTATGTCAATTTTTTAGTTTTAAAAAACATTTATATACATTTGAAATAGAGGTATATATGAGAATCTCAAACTGAAAATAATATATTTTGATTCGAAAACTTCCTGTCCCCACTGTATTAGAAAACCTAAGACGGTAAAACGTAGTAAACATTTGAGGTATATATGATCCATTAGTATGTATGTTCCATCATTATATATGTTCCATCGGATTAAATTGTGTATACTCTTGTAGTTGGATGTTGGTGAATATGGTAGATTTGTTTGGTTCCTGACTAATAGGGTGCATGTTTTTGTGTTGAAGTTTTGTTTCGTCTTTAGGTCGGGAGTGCTTTTCTGTTTTTACATACGTTTATGTTTCTACTTTGAGTATAGTAATTTCTTAGACTTATTTACATGTAAAAAATGTTATGTAGTTGTTCTGGATTCTGCCAAATAATTAATGTGCTTATTTATGATTTATGATGCTATATCTATCGGGACACGTCGAAAAATGATGCACATTTATTAGTTTGTTAACAGTAGATGATGCACTTCCAATTGTTCTGTGGTGTAATGAAATGTTCATCTTGCATCCTGCATACAATCTTCTACTCTGCACGTTGTTCACTAATGGAACTGTAGATGTTTTTATGCCCGTGTTCTTATACGTTATTTGACTTAAATTTTAACAGTTCCAAGCTAATTATTCAAAATGGACCAGGAGAGGGTTTTGTTTGTCCTTTGTTTAATAGAACCTCTTTGAAGATTGACATAGTTACTATATTAAGTTTTACAAGAAATAGCATAAAGTAAATATTTACATTGGTATACTGAACATGACCTTAATTTACCATGCTTTTCTATTTTATTTACTCCATCATTTTAACACGCATTATTGTTTATGTAAATGTGCCAGAATTACAAAGAGGACTAAACGACCAACAATAAGGGGAGATAAGAAAGGCAATGAAAACAAAACAAACACAGATAACAAAGGAAAATTAATTACTGAAGCAAAGATATATATGTCCACTAAAATTTGAATATTCACTTATACCAATCATATACCATATGTAGATCATTCTTACATGAACTGAACGTAATTATTGATTTATTAGAACTCAATGTCAAACACAATCCTGAGGAAACCTGAAACGAAACTACCACAAATAGCAGAGAGTCAATCAAATGAAGCTGCAAGTACAAAACACATTAACAGTCCACAAGAACCTAATTCATCTAGATCGAAATACAATAAGACTCGTTCAAATTTTCAATGAAACAACATAAGCTGAATACGAGTAAATAAAATAGTAGTAATTAATATACTAATAGTAATTAAATCTGTTCTAGTGTCAAATTAAATTTAAATAATCTTATTGCTTACCATTGTACATGATTATCCATTATTCCTCCCACCTGAGTTATGAAAAGCAAACAAAATGGTCAACATATACAACAAACTAGAGCACTTGACACGACATAGATGTTGGATAATAGCTGAGAAAAGAAGAATATTTCAACAAATCTTCTTAGGTAATGTGCTGAACATGAAGCTTGGTAAAATCCCTCCTCAACCGTTGTTACACTTAGCTAGGAGACAGTGCTTCAACATTAATCGTGATGAACTTTGTTTTAACATCAAATGACATGTTATAAAATTTAGAATTAGAGATTTTGCATTGATAATGGGTCTGAATTGTGGACCTTATCTATCATTCCTTAACATGAATTGATGTCTATGAAGAGCCTTTTGTGTTGTTTTAATGCATTTAGATATGCCGACCAAGACATGAAAATTAAATTGGCTAAGTTTTTTTGTTTGGACCATATGAAGATGGTCGATATTGATGAAGATTTTGAGACATATCCATGGGGCAGATTGTCGTAGGATATGACCATTGCATACATTAAACATTTTGAACAACCCTCGAGGAAAGGATTTTGGCCCGAATTGTAAGGGTTTAGAAGTCATCCCAACCTAAAAAAATTCCCATAACAACTATGCAAGACAATGGGGGGATGTAATCTCGACAATGTGCAATTGGAGGGGGAGCGAACAATCTGGTTTGAGAGAGATTGAGACGACAATTCTTGATTCAGAGAAGCTAAACTATTTTTTAATTTAAATTATTAAAACAGTACATTAGTATATAAATGTTTACAGATAGTATTTAGTCATTGACTGTTATGTATTGCTTCTTGTTATTTTTTAGCCTGCCATATATATTTTCTGCATGTTTGCATTGATTCTTAAAATTGTAAATGTGAATAAACTTAGTTAAACGATTAGTTTTCTTAATTATTGTCTGTGATTGAGTATGACCTCCTAGCATTTCACATGAATATTTTTTGCATGTTCACATGATTTTGCTTAATTTTCTGACACTACAATCAAAGTTTTGGTTTAGTTGACTGTTGCACATACATTATTTTAAATTAGAGGTTCCTGTTAGACCAATTGTAATGATGTAATTGGAAATTGATGCACCTTCATGGCGCGTTTTAAGAAAGGAAAAAAATGTGCCGAATGAAAGGCAAGGTGAAATATCACAGGACAATTCATTTGATTTATTGATGAGGAGGTTGAAGAATTTTCAAAGTAGAGAAGCCATAGCTGTCATGGCAAGAAAAATGATAAATTAGAAAAAGTGCAATAAGAAATGAACATATCTATGGTGAGCATCGATATAAAAATGAGTGAGATACACACATTACTGTTTAAAGTTGCAGAAAAAAGAAAGGTGCCAAGATAACCTATTTCAGATACTATTCATACTTACTTTAGGAATTTGAAATATATTTTAACTATATAAAAGATATTCAAAGTTTTAATATGTAAACCATACTCTTTTTTATGAAGGAAAAGGAGGATGATGACATGAATGATAATGGTGGTAATGAATGGTGGTAATGATGATGGTGGTTCTCGAAACAAAGAGGCTAATTGTCGAAACATAGAGAATGGTGGCAACCAAGTAAGGGCATATTCGAACACAATTATGTACTGTAGGTAAATAACTAGTGACTGTTATATTCAATATTATAGTTTAAATGATGTGTACTTTATTTTGTAGGATGTTGATAAACATGAGAAAAGTTTGCCACCAATGGAAGAAATGCCCACTAAAGGTACTTGTATAAATAACAAAATAATATGAAACAAAGATTTTACATAGGCAATACTTGATCTTTTTTGCATGTACATAATGAAGGAAACCAAAAAAAGGCTACAGCTCTTAAAGAAAGCAACCACCTACATTAGAAATCACAACGACTCATGAACTTAGCCCAAAAGGAGCAGCCACTAGCCCAAAAGAATCAGCCACTAACACAGAAGGAGCAGTCACCACAGAAGAAAAATATTGAATGCGACATGCCAAGCTTCGACCTCTTTAAGAGATTTTTGATAATGAGGATAAATGACAATTTGGTTTATATTAGCTAGATTTTTGAAAATATGATAAATTATTTTATGGTTTTTGAATGCTTCATGAAAAAATTGATGATTATAATATGACAGATAAGTGAATTTTGAATGGCTTCGATATTTGCAAGTTTAACAGATGAAAATGACCAAACGATCAAAGTCCAAATGGCTTAAATAAAAGTTGTTTGAACTTAGAACATTGTAAGGAATTTAAAATTGGATCGAACTGCCCATGACCAGGCCGTAGTAGACTAGATCATACAAAATGTATAAAAATGTCATGGCCCGATTCACCTCAAGTTTGACATCTAAACCAACTCAACTTTGCTGTGAAGAGTCGTGATTAACTGGTCCACCGATGGGATCCTCACTGGTGCACTAACTTGTACAATTAAGGAATAAAATCTTTAATTACAAACCCATCCAATCAGTTTCCCGTACCGGTGCATCGTTTCACATTTAAGGAATTTTCCTTAAATTACGGACTGTTCCAAACCACTCTAGCTGATTTCTATAGTGATTTCAATCCTATAAATACCCCACGACAATTTCAACTTCAACACTCCTCTCGATATCTCTCAATTCCTCTCCGCGATGAGGTTTTATAGAGTTTTATACTTTTCAGAGGCTTGTATTTTGACCATGAATTTGATAAATATTCTAGAGAGAAGCTAGAAAAAACTGTGCGTGTTAAATTGATAGAAATACTTTTTGAACGAGTAAGCCATTTTCTAAGAGATAAAAATCTTGACTGAGTTGCATTCTCAAGGTCTGATTGGCAACATAAGCTAATAAGGTTTGTAAAATTTTTTTCTTCACCATTAAGAAGATCGCTAGGGATAAATCTTTAAGGGGGACCATTGGAGCGTGGATGTAGGGATAAGTTTTTCCACACATTCAAGCTTCCGCATATTCTTTATTTAATTCTTAGCTTGTAGCAAATTGAGGTTTGCTCTTGATCCTTCAATAGCTACTTGAGTTACTTTAATTTAATCGTATTGCTTATTTATAGCAATTATCTTTTATTTAAATCAATTTATTTTTAGAGTTAAAAAATATTTTTTTGATATTTTCCTTAATGAAGCGGTGACATAAACAACACATATGCAACTTGAAATATATAGTTCGAGCACATTTATAAAATAAGGTATCAAGCTCAAACTTTTTGTAATCATCTTTAAATTTTAAGAAGATGTTACATACAGTATCCATGATGAACATCCATAAAAGATTTGGAAACATGCCTTGGTATGCTGTTATGTCGGTCAAAGATATTTACGAACTCTTCCTGAAATCCAACGGTACAACTCAACTTCTCTATAAACCATTTCTAAGCCTGATCATTCTCCGAGTCCACAATGACAGAAGCCAGTGGAAAAATTTAGTCATTACCATCAAGCATTGAAGTAATGAGGAGTTTACCATGATACTTGTTTGTTAGGAATGTCCTGTGGACCCCAATAACTATTGGAATCAGCAGCATCGCGCGGTGGGGGCATGACTATTGACGCCATAATTTAAAAAAAAAACTTTTCAACAAAAAACATTTTTTTCTTATTAGATCCATTATATATCTATATATTAAATCTAAAACATACAAAGATAAGAGATATACCTCTCATGGACTTATCAAGAATCCTTGCAAACAATGAACTTGTAATCTCATAAATAACGGACTGTGAGATCCACACCAAGATCTTCCGAGCCAATTCTCAAGCACACTAAGACATGTGTGGTCACATAGAATAAATCAAAGACACTTTTATATCTCTAGATGTACTTAATATATGAGATCTAGAGATTTAGAGAAGGACTATTGTGAGATAAAATTCTGAGAGAAAATTAAGAAATCTCACATAGCTTTTTTATTAACTTTTTAATCATGTAGTTGCACACACTGATGTCAATAGAATAATATATATATATATATATATATATATATATATCTTCTAGGTCAAGGCTCATAAGATTTTTAAGAATTTATAAAATAATAAATTAACCACGAATGTGTCATTGTAGTGAGACCCACTGTAATTGAGTAACTCTGCAGTGCCACACGACACTACACTGTGCGGTGCAGAGCCATAGTGCCTCACGACACTGATGACTCACGACATCACTGTAGTGCTATAAGGTACTACAGTGTGTCATGTGGCACTACAATAATCCATGTCAATCAGTGATTGACTTGTGGAAGTCTAATATGTTGAAAATGGTCCTTACGTTCCAAAATAATTTGATTTGACAAGAAATGATAAAATAAAACTTTCATTAAATTCTAAAACTATGAATGTATTATATGTGCAATAGGTAGAAAAATTGAATATAATATCCATGTGAAATTCTGCAAAATAAATTTGCATATGCTTGAAGTAACGCATGAAGGAACAAATTAAGTAAACGATTCTAAAGTTAGCACGCTCATGTATAGTTATGAACTCTTCAAGATAAATAATCATGAATGTGTCAGTGAAATTTTTTTTGACTTATGAATATTATAAATACACTATGCTCATTTGGGAAAACTAACTCGAATGAAGATCTTGTTAGGATAATCTTGAGAAGTCTACCAAAAGCATGAGAAAATAATGTAACTGGGATCCAAGAAGCTAAAGATCTTAACATGATCTGAAGATCTAGTTCATTTCACGAAGAAGCTAAAGAAATTGGTAAAGAAGAGAAATTATACCTAAAAGAATAAAACTTAAGAAAATGATGGCTACGTCAAAGAGCACGAAGAGGTAAACTTATGCATGGCATATGAAGATAAGGTAAGTAGACCCATCCTTTATGATAAATATCGTAAGCTTAGACTAGTCACTTCAGTTTTGAAGATATTTTTGTGTGTACGTTCGTGTATGCATTTGTTAAATAAATTGTTAATTCAAAAAATTCTTTAAGGAAAATGCATATTTCGAGGTGGAGATAAATTATCTTATGAGCATCATTTCAGATCTTTAAAGGGAGATCTATGCATGTTCCAAAGGGAGAAAAAACTTGTTTTGACGAAGTATAGTTCTAAAACGCTTAAAAAGGGAGGATATGATTAGTTTTTTATGATAGCAAATGGAGAGAGAACTGTTCATTGCAATGCATATATTGGTTTCTTAATTCATTTTGCAATCAATGTTTTTCATAATGAAAAGGGGGAGATTGTTGACTCTAGGTCTCATAGCAACAATCTTTTTATGATAACAAAATATTTTATGTGCAATGACATTTATAATCAAGTCATAAGAAATTACAAATTATTGATGTAAACATGAAGCATAAAAATCAAGTATATCGAGATTTCAAGCAAGTATTCATATGGTCTTGATCTTAGTTTGAAAAACACTCCTTGGACATTAGAAGCATGAGGGGATATATTTTCAAAAGTGTGCGTGGTGAGAAATTAGAGAAAAATAAAGTCAAGTGTGTAAACAACATAATAGATCTTTTTAGGGTTTCAAAACCCTATACAATTTATTTTATAGGGTTTCAGAAAAATCTATGAAAACTATACAAGGAATAGTGATACGTCGATTCGTTCCTTTTTATAACAGCGTCAACGTATTCATTTTTTCACATCTATAAATAGATGGGCTTTATAAGCTTTGAAGCCTCAATAGTTGAGCATGTAACTCATATACTTTGTGAGGATATCCTCCTCATATTTTGAGAGCAAAAATTGTATATCAAGTCTTTGTGAAAGTTTTGGTGGTAATCTCTGAAATTATAAAAGAATGGTGAGATGTGTGATTGTAGCTTGTAGAAGCAAATGGTTAAAGGGGTATGTGCCCATAAAATTAACCGGTTCAAGGATCTAATACAATGATTCATTATACTTCCTGTTATAGAATATTCATTTTTTTCAAACACAAATCATAAAATCCATGTCCTCTCTAAGCGTACCATACCAATCAAATATATCTAAGTTTTGATTTAGGGTTTCCTTTAGAAACCATAATGGTGTGGTTATGTAAGTTAGAAAGGATCTCTTATCTCATTACTGACTTAATGAAACAAGCATATTCTCTCTCACGAACGCTACCTGAAAATTACAAGGAGAGAGAGAAAGAGAGAGAAAAAGATAGGTTTTTCGTTTCAAGTGACGAGACACTTGCTTGATTGGCTGTCTGAGGAATAGCATGGAAGATGTCGAAGTCTCAATATTCCTGAACGTCCTATAGTTTCTGGTTGATACACGTTGATCATGATTTTTGTATTGATCAAGATTTTAATTTGCACACATTTTAATGTTTCACAATTTGCACGCATATGGAGGTTCTAAAGTTTCATGAAGAGCACAAGGAATATTTTGATTTGTTCAAAAGTTCGGAATTTCATGTATGAAAGGTGATTTCTTAATTTTTTTATGAGACCATGGCTTACGTGTTTTCATTAATTTTTCAAGATCATGACTCATTATTCTGTGCCTTTACTTCAATTGGTATTAGAACCGTGTTACGATTAATTAATGAGATGCCTAGTGCAAGAAACCAATTCCTTATGTTTGTGAAGCATCAAACCCTGACTCTATTTTAGATGATTGATTTGACTTTCCCTCGCATGACCCTTCGAGATTCATTTATATTCCTTTACACAATTATGTGATTAGAGGGAGAACCTATGAAGACGTTGTTTTTCCCTCAAATATGCTTTTCAATTTTACATAGAATTCCTGTAAACTTTCTTAATGAAAGTTAGGATTTTGATGGTATCAAAGTGTATATTGATGAAAAATCAAAGCATGTGAGAAGAGGTGTTGACAGACAAACTCAGAAGAGTGCGTAACGCGCCAGCAATGCGACGATGCAGCCACGGATGCACCATGGAGACACTGCATGACAAGGGAGTATCAGCGACGCTACTACCCTACTATTGCCGCATTTGCAATAGCCGTTGCAAGGCTGAAACTACAGGTCAATTGAGGGCCAGCAGGTTGATGACGTTTGATCCTAGCTTGGAGATTTTTTAATTTTTAAATTCGAATTAAGATAGGAAATAGAGTTATGGAAGTATATGATTTAACTCTTAATATAAGATCTTTTCTTTCTTAATTTCTAGTCGTTAAACCCTATTGCTTTATTTATGCTTAACCACGCTTAGATAATTATATGTTATGCATAATAATATTTTAGATGCCATGTGGCTCAAGGTTTCTAAATAAGTGTTTGTGATTGCATAATGCAAGATAAAATTAAGAATAATTGATTTGGCATAAAATGAATAGGTAGGCTAGTTACTTGATAACACTTTGTAACTTATGATAATGAAAACCCACATTTTAAAAATTTAACTGGGAACATAATTCATAATCAAAACCCACTGTCTCTATTATTGGATCATAATAAACCTCAAAGGTACCTCATCTTCATCTTAGAGCTTCCCTGAAGGAGAACTGCAGGTTGTTCTGGGAACAGAGACAAGAGTTCCAGTGATTTCGATTGGCATCTAAACCTTGTATTTTTATAATTTTAGAGTACTACTTTATCAAACTATTTTTATGTTCTAAATATTTGGAGAAACTCTATTTATGTTTCTTTCCTTTGGCTGGAAGGCCACAACATTAATTTTTCAAATGCTTTAATTATTAAGGAAAATAAAGTTTTCATTTGTTTTAGTACGTTGATAAATGCTTTATATTTTCCTAAAAGCTTAATGTTGCATGGTAAAGAATTGGATAACAATTCATATAGTAGACATAAAAGAAGAAAGGTTTCTCATACAAATGAAACCTATCTTTGGACTAACGTCTGGGTCATATTAATCTAAAAATTATTCAAAGACTAGTAAAAGATGTGACTCTTAGCTCTTTGAGTTTAGAAGTCTTACCAATCTGTGAATCTTGTATAGAAGGTAAGATCCAAGAGGCCCTTTAAGGAAAAAAGACATACTCACAACTATTAGAGTTTGCACATACCGAACTATGTAAACCAACGAATGTCCAAGCTAGAGTTGGCTATGAGTATTTCATGATGTTTATAGATGATACTCAACATATAGCTATATCTACTTAATGCATTACAAACGACCTTCAAAGAGTTTAGAACGGAAGTAAAAAAGGCATTATGTATACAAATTAAACTTATTCGATCAGTTCGAGGATGATAATATAAGTTTGTGATATTCACATACTATTTGGTGAAGAATGATATTATGTCCCAGCTCACTACATCTAGGACACACCAACATGAATGGGATTGTCCTAACTCACTACATCTAGGACACACCAACATAAGGGTGTAGTTGAGAGAACAAACAAAACACTCTAAAACTGATGATATCGATGATGAGTTACTCAATACCCTCTATTTATTTCTCGGGATATGCCTTGGAAACATATGCATACATTTTTCTCCTAGTTCCTTCCAACGAGGTATTATGGCACCACTATAGTTAAGGAACGATCGTAAACCTAGTTTGCCTAGTTTGTGCGATATACATATATGGGGCTGTCCTAACATATGTTTGAGACTAAATCAAAAGCATGTGTTTTCATAGCTTATGCAAAATGAACAAAAGGTTATTTGTTTTATAATACGAAGAAATATAAAGAATTTGTTAGTGCAAATGATATTTTCTTGTAAGACATGACTATATTACAACCTTGAAATTAACACCATTATAATAGAAGGGTTGCTAATTGGACAATAGTGATCAAAAGCATTTAGAGAAGAGTAAAAAAGTTAAAGAGATTGCGTTTACAAAGAGAACGTTAATGAAGTACTTCATAGTACTTCACATCCGCGCATAGTGGGAGGGAATCACATCCATATACATGTTTTTGGGAGAGACTTCTGAGTCTTTCTATAAAAAAACATGATTTAAACCCTGCAACTACAATGAAGCTATTAGTGATGCATATGCGGATCAATGGAAAAGAGTGATGAAATCCAAGATGGATTCTATGTACTCAAATGGAGAATGAGAGCTTGTTGAAGTGACTGAAAGGGTCAAACCTATTAGGTGTAATTAAGTTTACAGGAGAAAGTGACCAGATAGGAAGGTCAAAACCTTCAATGCTAGGCTTGTTGCATATGGTTATACTCAGAAAGAATGATTGATTACGGGGAAACTTTTTCATCGATGGTTATGCTTGAGTATATAAAGATATTGCTATTTTTTATGGCTTGTCTAGACTTTCAGATTTGGCAAATAGATTTCAAGACTATATTTCTTAATGGTAATCATGAAGAAAATATCTTTATGTCTCAACATGGGATTTATAGTTGAGTGCCTGAAGAATATGGTTTGAAAGTTAAGTAAGCATTAAGGTCATGGAACATTAAATTTGATCAGGCAATCAAGTCTTTGGGTTTCTATCAGAATCCTAGTAAAATATATGTTTACCAGAGAAAGGAAGGAAACGAATTGTTTTATTAGTCCTTTATATAGATGATATTCCCTCATCTGAAATGATGTAGGAATAATGTCAAATGAAATGTTTATATTATCTAACAAGTTTGATATAAAGGACATGAATGAAGCAAAATATGTCCTTGGAATTAAGGTCATTCATGACCATAAGTCTAGAAGGATATGTTTATCGCATTCTGCATTTATGGTAAGATTATAAAGCGGTTCACTGTTGGGTATAGTACCCTCAAAGCATGTGTAAATTTAATTTGAAATTAATTAAAATATATTTTTCTTATAATTGTCTTTTCTAAATTATTATTGATTCATTTGTATAAATATCAAAAATTTCATATTTATTAATGAGACTATGATTTTGTATTAGTACGAGAGAATTAAGATCATAGATAATGAATAAAATAGTCCACAACATATTAAAGTATGAAATCTTTAATGAATGATTGCTAGTACGATTTGCTAAGCATTTTGAATGCAAGTGATCTAGATCCAGATCACTGATGTGGATAAACATCTCAGTGAAAGTACTTTATATATTTAGATTATATAGGACTGGACCGATGTAGATTAAAATATTTATTAACTTACCATTATCATAAAGATTTAACACACATCAAATATGATGATCATATTAGATCAGTCTGAATCTTGAGTAATGATGAACTCTTATGCATGTCTACTGGATCTTTTAATTCACTCGTTAAGATTTGTTTGTAAAATAGATTAGTGGCTTTTATTTTGGAGATTCACTGATATGGATGGCTGAGAACATGATCTTACAAGATTTGGAATCTAAGCTTTCCTAATGGATCATATTGGTTCCTTTAAGTGTTAATTCTGAAACTGAATGGTTATTGAGCTCAAATTTATAATACGATTATAAATTGGTCGTTCATAAGTGATTTAATGGTATTTAAGGATCAAGAGGTAATTAGAAGGGTAAAATAGTAATTTTGACTAGCTCTAATTTACGAGCCAATAATCGGAGGACAAAGCTATATGAAGTGATTATATCAATGAACTACACGAGAATATCTCTGTAAATATATTATGTAATCTCTACGAGTACAATTTCATATTTATAGTGGAGTAATAATGAAATTAATAAATAAAATTATTTAATTAAAGAGTTTAATTAATAATCTAGTTTATTGGAGCTTAAGATTATGAGTTCACGGTCCCCAAGTCACATCTGTACTACACAGTTTAGAGTGAATATTTTAAGACATGAGAAAAGCCTAACTTGCAGAATGAATTAAAATTCTGGGACAAGTAAATAATTATGAGATAATTACATTTAATTAATTAATTACATCGATTAATTTTATGTTGATCGATTACTAAGACAACACATCTGATTTGTGAAATTAGATAATGTTAAATTATTATAAGATAATAATTCAGAATTTGAACCAACTAAATCTGTTATTTATGAACTAACAAAAAAGCTAGTTGATTGAGATGATTAGATAAGTTAATTTTGAATTAACTGATATCAATATATTAATTTGATTAAAATAAATAATAAACTTGGAAAAATTGTCACGTGGCATATTAGACTTCCACATGTCAATCATTAATTTTGAATAAGAGATTGACATGGACTACTGTAGTGTGACATGGCACACTGTAATACCTCACAACACTGTCATGAGTCATCAATGTCGTGAGGCACTGTGGCTCTTCACGGCACACTGGGCACTGCAGTGTTGCTCAATTGTAGTGAGTCCCACTGCAATAGCACATTTGTAATTAAGTTATTAATTTGTGTAAGTCTCTAAAAAATATGATGAGCCTTGACCTAGAAGATATATATTGATATTATTCTATTAGCGTTAGTGCTGCAACCATAATTAGTGTGCAATTGTGTGATTAAAGGTTAATAAAAAAGTTTTGTGAGTTTTCCTAATTTTCTCTTAGAGTTTTGTCTAAAAATAGTCATTCTTCAAAATATCTAGATCTCATGTGTTAAGTATATCTAGAGATAGAAAAGTGTCTTTGATTTATTCTACATGCCCACACACGTCATAGTGTGTTCGAGGATTGACATATAAGATCTTGGTGTGGATCTCGCAGTCTGTTATTTTTTAGACTACAAGTTCATTGTTTACAAGGATGCTTGATAAGACTACAAGAGGTATACATCTTATCTTTAGATTTAATGTATATATATAATGGATCCGATCCAAAAAAGTGTTTTTCAGTAAAAAAGTTTTTATCTTTGGGATCTGCGACGATGCATTTTTTATCGTTTTATAAATAAATTCAATTGTTTTAAATACCACCACGCCTTCTGCCATGCTTCGTCACGGATTCCGACATTCACAATGCAGGATACCTAGAAAGATCTGCTACCTTTCAGGCACGAAATTCATCTATCCAAGAATTAGTGTCCTAAGACACAATATGAGATAGATAACATCGATATAGTTCTTTATGATTTGGCAATGACAAGTCTTACGCATGCTATGTTACATATTAATTAAGATATATGTGCCACGATAGGCATGGTCAAAACTAGTGGAATCGAGGATGAGAGCACTGGATAGCTGTGAAGAATATACTCAAGTACCTTAGGAGAATGAGAGATTATACGCTTATCTATCATCGTGAGGATCTCATACCAATTGGGTATATGGTTTAAGATTTCACATCTAATAGAGACTTGAGAAAATCTACATCAGGCTATGTGTTTATTACTTAGAGGAGGAGCAACCAGTCGTAGAAGTGTAAAAAAGAATTATATTATAGACTCAACCATGGAAGCTGAATATGTAGCTGTTTAGATGTTGTAATAAAGGATGTATGGCTGTGAAAGTACCTAGGATAGTTGGAGAGTGTCCATGGTCTTTTGTGAGGAAAGCGGATTTAGACATTTGAAGGAGTTTCAAAACCATTGAGGAGGCAAGCACTTAAAGTGAAGTATAATCTCATTAGGAGATTACGTAAATATGAGAAATAGTTGTCACTAAGATTGGATCAGTAGAGAACCTCACGTACCCATTTACGAAGACTTTAGCCAAGAGTGTCTTTGGATCTCGTGTAGAGAAGATGGGTTTTAAGCTAGTTATAGATGTGCTTCAGGACAACTGGAGTTATTAGGGTTGTTTCCTTAAAGCACAAAAAATTTATGTTTCTCTTGATGGTTGTTATTAAGTTAAAATAAATTGAGTTAAAGAGAAGGAAAAAGATGAGAGATAGGAGAAACCTTTACTATTATTCCTTACTTGACCGAATGAATTTGAATTACAATTACAAAGTAAGTATATATACATGAAATAATAAGGAGTTTATTAAGATAAGGACAAAAACTAACAAAACGAATAAAATCAGTTTCCAAGAATTGATCAATCATTTGCATGCATGGAGCTGTTACATGAGAGAAAAAGGAGAGGATCTTGATGGTGTAATCTTATTGGTTGAAGCTTCCTCCAATAAGATGTTGCCTAGTATAAGGAATTTGTTGCTAAAAGATCATTCGAAGGCCAAGCACGAGCTGCTGTCGTGGTTGATCGTGAACACTGCTGACATGGCCAAAATGCTCTGTTGGCAGTACTATCTTGGGACCTTAGTTAGCAAACATGGACAGTAGGTTTAGCAGCCCCCCTCTAGCGAAAGGGTGGTAAGGCCAGGGTGAGCTTCGAACTAAGTGAAATAAATGATGTGAGAGATAAAGGTTTGGTAAATATGTCAGCCAATTGAGAGACTAAGGGCACGTACCTAACTTCAACAGATTTGGACAGAATGTGTTGTCGATTAAAGTGCACATCTAATTTAATATGCTTAGTTATAACGTGGAAGACAAGGTTAATGGAAAGGGAGAGAGCACTTTGGTTATCACATCAAGTGATAGATGTGATAGGTAATTGCAACTTATGTTTAGATAGGAGAGAAAGAAGCCATAGAATCTAACTGCAAGTTGAAGCAAAGTCTCGGTATTCAGCTTTAATGCTCGATCGAGCAACCGCTGCCTATTTTTTAGAGCTCCAATGATTAAATTTCCCTTAGAAACACACACAAACCACTTGTGGACTTTCTGTCATCAAGAGAGGAAGCTCAATCAACATCTGAGTATCCTTCAAAAGTAAGTCTGGAAGAAGGAGAGAAGTGCAACCCAAGGTGGGAGCTATCCTTGAGGTATCGAAGAAAGCTTTTGCAGGTTTTTCAATTATCTTCAGTAGGTTGAGACATATACTGACTGAGTTTATTAAAGTAAGGACAGTATCAGCGAGACTCATTGTGAGATATTTAAGTGACCCAATACACTTCTGTAAAGTTTTGAGTTTAAGAAAGGAACTCATGATGCAGTAAACTTATAGGATGGACACATAGGTGTAGGGAAGCTCTTAGCTTGAGTCATGTTGGTTTTGTTAAGCATATCAGTGAGACACTTTGACTGAGTGAGGTACAAGCCAGTGGAGTCTCTAAAGGCTTCAAAACCAAGGAAGTAAGAGATGGAACCTAGAGTTTTGAGAGTAAACTGAGCATTGGGATGTCCAATTAACTGTTGAATGAGAGAGGAGCTACCGCCTGTGATTAGAATATCGTCCACATAGATAAGAACAAGTAGCATATGAAGACCAGTGATAGCTAGCTTGAGCTTGCCATACCAAATCATGGGTGCCTGTCTTAGGCCATAAAGAGCTTTGTTAAGCCTGCAAATGTGGTGAGGTTTAATGGGATCCTGAAAACCTTGTGGCTTCTCCATAAATAATGTTTCTTCAAGATCACCATGAAGGAAATCATTAATGATATCAAGTTGTTGGATATCTCATTCCTTGCTGACAGCAAGTGTAAACATGATCCTTAATGTGCATGGCTTAAGACAAGGTTGAAAGTGTCAAAATAGTTCATTCCCATTTGCTATTGGAACCCTTTGGCCACTAATCTGGCCTTGTAATTATTAATAGTTCCATCTGGATTGTACTTCACTCTGAAAACCCATTTGTTCTTGACCACAATTTGGTTTTCATGGGATGGAACTGGGGTCCAACTATGGTTGGCTTGGAGGGCTTGGAACTCAGCATTCAATGTAACTTTCCAGTTAACTTCATCAAGTGCTTTCTGTACAGAGGTGGGATCATAGATAGATTTCAGCACATAAGTGAAAACTTTGGTTTTTAAAGTGCCATTTTAAAACCTGATAAGCATATGATGCATAGGTCTCACATTGGTGACAGATTAAATGGGCTTAATAAGTGATGAAGAGGGTGACAGAATAAAGGGAACAATGTTAGTAGAAAAGCTATAATTATGGGAGGATGAAGGAACAGAGGTACCTGAATCATTATCTGATTGAAGAACACTAGAAACTGGTGTAGGGGAGGAGAAAGATTGAGACGAAGATGGTGCTATAGAGCTTGAGGGTGGAGTTTTGAACATGAGGATGGACAAAAATAGGCAAACTACAGTGAATGGTTGTGTTTGTGCTATTGAGATAGGGATAGGGAGACTCTTGTTCATTGAATAGAACACTGATTGATATGTACTATTTTCTTGAGATTGGTTCTAAACATATGTAGCCTCTGTAAGATGAACTATACCATAGAAACACACATTTCCTGGTATGAAAATCTAACTAATATGAGTTATATGGTCTTAGGAATGGAAAACAAGAGCATCTAAAGGCTCTAAGGTGACTGCATTTAGGTGGTTTACTAAAGAGTTTTTCATATGGACATTTATTGGCTAAGGTTAGTGTGGGAAGGATGTTGAGGAGGCAAAAGCTCTTGGTTGCCTGTGAGAGATATTAGCCACTGAAGAGAAAGAATGAGGTGATTGTGCATTGGTTTACAGAGAAGACTTAATAGCCTAAAAGTTTGGATCAAACATGCTGTAATAGATTGATGCATAGTGACCCATTCTTTGACAAATTTACCACATTAACCTGTTACCATTCCTACCTCTACCCCTTGCACGAGCTTGAGTATTATTGGAACTGCCTCTATGAAACTTAGGGTGTGTTACTGGGATTGCGTTGCTGGAAGCTAGCCACATGAGCAGCAGGGGAATGAAGGTCAAGGTTGTTGGTACTAGCAAGCTGTTCTATGCGCATTTCATGACTTTGAAACATGAACTAGGATTCCTGAAGAGAGACTGAATCACCTCTTGAAATGAGGTTTACCACGACTAGATGATACTCAGATCCAAGTCCTCCAAGGATATAAATCAATAGATCTTCATTAGTAATGATTTGGCCAGTAGAAGATAAGCTATCAGTCATACTTCGTATCTTGAGAACATAGTCATTAATGGTGAGTGCTCCTTTCTTAATAGTTTGCAACTGATATTGTAACTGCAGGGTACAAGCCTTGGACTGAGATGTTAATATTTGTTCTAAGAGCCTCTAAACTCCATCGGCACTGGTACAATTGACAACGTGACCAAACATTGTTTCTGTAATAAAAGCAAGAAGCCATCTGAGTAAATGCTGGTATGTTCTCCTCCAGTTAATGAATTCTAGAATCAATATGAATGGGGATTTAGGTTTTGGCAAGTGGACTAGACTGTTGATAGGAGAGACAAAAGGGTTGGGAATGAACTCCTCGGGTATTGGATCGGTACCAAGTCAAAAAGGTTCTGGATCATAAGCTCAAACAATAGACATGATTTGGGACCTCCAGAATGTATAGTTATTATGATTGAATCAAATAGAGATTGTCACCATGTTCGTTGGTTGACAATATGAAGAGCAGGGACATGGTTCAAAAGAAATGGGAGTGGGAGGGATAATGGGAGGGACAATTTGAGGAGTTGATTGTGGAACTGGACGTTGAGCAACTAGAGTTCCAATATTAGCAACGTTGGGATTTTCTGAAGACGAAGGTGCTCTGTCTTTACAGCTTGAGATAGAGGCCATTTAAGGATACTAACCTGCTCTGGTAGCAAGTCAAAGAGAAGGAAAGAGACCAGATACAGGAGAAAGCTTTACTATCATGGCTTATTTGACTGAATGAATTTGAATTATAGTTACAAAGTGAGTATATGTACATGAAATAATAAGGAGATTGTTAAGCTAAGGACAAAATCAGTTTATAATCATTGCTCAATCATGATTGCATGCATGGAGTCGTTATGTGAGAAAGAAAGGAGAGGGTCTTGATTGTGTAATCCTATTGGTTGAAGCTTCCTGCAATCAGATGTTGCCTTGTATAAGGAAATGGTTGCTAAAAGATCCTTCAAAGGCCAATCATGAGCTGCTATCGTGGTTGATTGTGAAGACTACTGACATGGCCAAAATGTTGTGTTGGCAGTACTGTCTTGGGAGCTTAGTTGGAAGACATGGACAATAGGTTTAGCAAATTGATATTCTTAAATTATATGTAGGCATTCTTATTAAGGTCCAAAAGCATAGAGTCCTTGGTTTCTGGGCTCTATGGATTCTAATTTAGAGGGACAAGGTACAAACCAGAATGTTCTTTATGACTTGCAAACTTATTATTTTCATAGTTTAGTGAAATTAAGGTGCTTTCAGTTGGAACATTGTAGTACATTAAATTTATCATGTAGTGTTACTTACCTTGATCACTAGATGGAGGACCTCGCTAATATAGTAGTACATTCAAAATACATTGAAAGGACTATTGAGCCTGATTTTTAGTAAACTACTATCTTAAGAAGATCATACCTTATTACTATTATGTTATCATTGCTCTAAATCTTAGGAGAGTAAAAAACTTATAATTAATAGCTTCTTCATTTTGATCTGCTACGAATGAGACTCTACGAGTCAACATAATCCATAAGTTGGATGATCAGGTTTTTAGGATCGTGAGGATGCGTAGATTCTAAATACTAGAGTCTGAGAATTTATTTATGTGGGTAATGACCTTTCATGACTGCTCTGGATTGTGGTGCTATGGATTGATGTCATGGTAAGGAGATTAGTTGAAGTGTGTAAGGAGGTTTTCGTCCTCTTTGTAACTTTTTTGTCGTTCATATGATTTGAAAAGCCTATCTAAGACATTGTAGATGAATTTTCTCATGAGTATATTGCTGAAGAAAATATTGTTCAAATGCCTTTACTGTATTCAGGTTATATTTATTAAATGATACCCAGCTCTTTAGAACATCTCATTCATAGGGCATTCATTAGGGAGCTTAAGAGCGAGATATGCAATTGCGAGTCTATAGAAGCAAATTATTGGAAGAGAACATTCTCTACGGATTAGGCATTGTCTTTTAGAACCGGGGCTCTTCTATTTGGGATGTTAGTATGCTCTATGTTTTAATGATCTTAGTCCCCTTTGAAGGGGAATTAGTTCTCTAAATACTCATTAACAGGAACATGATAGTTTAGTTCATTAAAAAAATTCAAAGCTATACTGATAAGTTAATGGAACAGATCATTCTTCTCTATTACTTTTCCCTTTCTCTATTTTGTAGTTTTTTAATCCTCTGGGAGTAAGCCTGTGCAACCTGCTAAAGCAAGGGAGTTGAATATGGAACGTGCGGGCCCTAGAAAGTATGATTACCAATGTTGTTCTTTTAAGGCTTCTTTGAACTGTATCCAAAATGTTCTTTCAACTTATGTTTTTTGTTAAGTTTTGAATGACATCACTTCGGTTAATCTTACCTCCAGTGTTTTAGCTTCATAAGGATAACTTCATAGTTCTTAATGTGGCACATTATATCAATTGGAGTGTAGTGGTTTCATGAGCGGAAATTAAGTCTCAGTCTTAAATAGTTATAACGGTCTTATATTAGGTATAACATGCTCAATTGAATGGAGCTGATAGCCTTCTTACATGTTGCATTTGCCGGTTGAAGACATTCCATTTTGATGTTTAGAATTCTTGTAACATCTTCTTTCTGAACACTTATGTGAAGTTACTCTTTTTTATAGACATTACATTTGCTTCTTAGTACCTTCTTGCAGGTTTGGATTGCATTTATAAATTGTATCATCTTGCATTTCTCAACTGCATTTTTCATTCCTACTGTTTGCATGCCGGTTGAGGACATTCCATTTTGATGTTTAGAATTATTTATAAATTCTATGTGATTGAACTTCCTATAATCTTTTGTTGGAAAAAAAGTTCTTTTAATTTTTCCTTGACAAAAAAAAGACTTCTTATCATCTTCTGTATCAAAACATTTTAGAGTTAATACCATAATACCCCTAAATATTTTATCCAAAATTAGCTTATCCCCTTAAACTTTAACCCCGTAAATTTTTTATCTAAAATTAGTTTATCCCCTTAAACTTTAACCCCTCCTAAACTCTTCCAGTCAATAAAAAAACCATATCTATCCAAAGTTCTGTGATAATGGTGTTAACACATTCATCCCAAAGATACCGCAGTTACTTTGAGGAGAGAAATGGATTGTGGGTCAAATTTACACAACACACATATTTCGCACTTCTTCTACAATTTGTTTCTGTTATAATTTTCCTTGAAACTAATCATGTCTAAAGACATTTTTTCTACCAGTTTTAATCTCAATTATTTGTTCACCTTTAATATTTATTAAAAGACATTTATATTATACTGAGCTATATATTCTTTTTGTACCACCGTGACATCGCCATAATGTTTATAAACCAAATACCACTTTAGTAGAATAATTTATTCATACACTATAATGCATATATAATTTCAAGAGTTATCACTTACATACATACTCAAGAGTTGAGTGTATAAAGTTTGATTTTAGAGAATCAATTTATTTTATTTCCACTTGCAACGAGCATTTTTCAATTACAAGAAATATGACATTTTACAAGAAAAGGATATCCCCGTAAAAAGTAATCCACAGGGATTATGCGGCGCCTGTGACAGCCTCTCATATTAAAAGTCCGCGTTTTTTGCGAGGCGCAACGCCTCTTGTGAAGACCCCTGTGGTATTTCACTTTACAGGATTTTTCTATTCCTGTAGAACATTATTTAATAAGATTTTCGGACTCCTGTTGAATGTATTCAACGACTATTTTTAATACTTGTGAATTAAGATTCACAGGTATTTTTGTATTCTATTAATCAGATACCATAATGTGTTTTTTAATCTCTTTGATATAGTTTTTTGTTATAACTTACGCCTCTTATAAAGAGATTTTTCTAGCATTTTATAAATGCTTTTTGGCAATCAATTTATATGCACATATTATGTACCTATTTAAACATTCAAAATTAATAAATTACTAGACTAAAAGGCATTCAAATATCCTTTTATTTTCACAAAATATTATCTAAAAGTATCATCCATAAGTATTATCTAAAATTATTAGTACTTTGTCTACCAATACAACATTCGTTTCGAAAAATAAAAAATATCTAAAAATTTCACAGACACTACAAACTAATTTCGAATTTTCAGTGCTTAACTCTTCAAAATTTGATACCATGTTGAAAACCTTCAAAGGATTGCAGGTTCTACATTTTTAAAGAATAAAATAGTAACTTTAAGATAATTTCACATTGCTCACGTCACCATCTTATACTTTGCGAAAAATAAATGGTTTCCTTTTATGTAAGCTCATAAAATGTTTCCTTTTCAACAAAAAAATGGAATTAGTATATAAAAGTGTACCTGATCATGTACAATCCCTACATGAGCGTAATTTATAGGCACATGTGCAATGCCGCGCCACTTTCATCAACTCTAAAAGGTACTGAGACATTTAATATAAATATGCTCAAGAGAGATATAATAGAAAGAATCAAATATGAGATTCCACTAATCTATAAAAAATAACAGCAAAAACTCCATAGTGTCAAATCCAGCAAAGATTTCATAAAGGACTATTCGGAAGAATGAACTTAATCTTTGTCTTCAACATGAAACAAAGTTAACAAATACAAATACCAACAATCCATTTCAAAATCAATATATTATAGAGTAACCGAAAACGCTAATCTAGTAGTGATTTTCAATGTGAATATTAGATAATCATAGACTTATAAGTTATCAAGTGCTAGAATGTGTGTCTATATAAACAAAACTTGTTATTCACTCTAACTGAATCATGCAAGTAAAATACTTTTGTTTCGAGGCAGATATTTTATTTGACTTGCAATATTGGTGTGAACAAGAGTTTGTAATGTGTTTCGTAAGTTTTATGGTAAGTTAATAAAATTATTTGTTTCTGAGTCTACTTAAATTTAGATTCGGTATTAGAGCTCCATCGTAGTTCCAACATGAAATAGGATCAATATTACTACTGAAAACTGTATAAACATAATTCTAAAATGTTGATACTTCACCTTGAGAAGCTCCATCTCCTCCTTGGTAGGACGAAACTTAATAAGATTTTCCACCTCATCGACATCTAATACTAACTCATCCATTGCTAATAATGCAGCCTACATGATAAATAGACGAAATCACAAAAAGACATAATTAAATTGTCTTTTACTTAGCATTCGCTTCTAAAGCTATGCTTTTAAGAATCCCAGTATACACCAAATAAATTTCTCAGAATTTAAGAGAAAATGAATGAAACAGTACTAGTTTTCTGAGAAAGATCAAGAGAGCTGAACTTAAAAAAGTAAGGGTCACAAGTGATCTTTCGAATAAAAACTCATATACGAACAACTGATCCTAAAGAGACAATTTGGTTGCAGAATCAGCTGTAACATTCAATTTATTCCTCATTCAACCATTGTAAAGTCTTGACTACTAAAAAAAGTACAAGGTTCCAAGCATATTTTGTGCAAAAAAAAAAACTAGTGGTCACTAGGAATTGATTTTTCTAATTCTATAGATTTGTGCATAAGGTGTCAATTTCGGAAACTCATAAAACACATTTAAATCATCTGTCTAATCTTCTGATTTTGAAAAGGTGCTCTACTATCTTTGTTACTCTAGTCCCCTTAAGAGTAAGACCTTTAAGTAGAGTAACACATTCTTAAACGAAGGTAGAAGATAATATGGGATCGTAAACATCAATTACTAACTACATAAGGTTCTTGCAAGTTTTTTACACCATACATGTAAGAAATTAGTTTAGAGTTTTCTCATTAAAAAGAAAAAATTGTGATCAGAGTTCAGTATTTTAACCTGATTTGTTTGTGAAAAGTTGCTTGTGTTGTATTAGTATTATAAGTTAGAGGAAAATATATAAAGTCAGAAAAAGAATGTGCAAAGCTGCTATTTTAAGGCAATTAATAAATCAAAATTAACAAGACAACTATCACCTTGAAAAAACATTGATTTTCATTACTTTTCCAATAAGCTTGAAAGCAAATATTGAACTGTAAAATCAATTAATCAACTTAGCAACTATGTGGCTATTTACATGGCATCCACCCAAGCAAAACAACTGAAAAAGTGGTATCAACTTGAAGCAGGAGTTTCAGTCCGCAAACTATGTGGCTGCTTCATCTACTTCATTTCTCTACGGTAATGGTGAGGGAGGCAGTATGACTAGATGGCAATTTCCTCCTGCTGGTTTTATGAAGGTCGACACTGATACAACTTGTGGGAATGGGGTTGATGGTATCGACCTGGGTGCGGTTTTGCAGAGATTTTGAAGGGAAGCCATTAATGATATTTTCTAAGTTTATCGATAGGAACTTCCCCCTATTATCAGTTGAAGCTTTGGCTGCTTATGAGGGAATTTCTCTTACTTTTCAGATGGGTGCCGAGAAAGTCATTGTGGAGTCTGATTCTCTAAATTTGATTCACCTTCTTATCAGAAAATCTTGTTCTGAAAATGATATTACTAATCTTATTAGTAATATCAAGTTGAAGTGCGAGGGCTTTATAGATATTAGTTTCTCTTTCTGTCATAAAGAAAATCTCGTTAAGCGGGCGATTTCTTTGAAAGAGACTTTCTGTAGTGAAGTAAATTTTCCTTAGTTTATCTTTGTTGTTCGTAGTGATGGAACAAGATGCTTTCATAAACCAACAATACAATTAAATGGAACAAATACAACTTAAATGCAATAGAAATGATTACAACAAAAATTATCAGAACACATACATATGAAAATAAATAGAAAACAAATACAACTGAAATTTCAATAATTAAAGTAGAATTAGATGAAGATCGAGGATTGCTCGTGAGAAATGTTCTAAAGACAATAATCATCCTCCACATGGTGCTTGGAGACTACGACGAATTGCCTCTGCAGGATACGACGATCTACTCCTGAGTATAGCAACCAATTACTCAGAAATCTCTGTATCTCTCTCTCAATATGCAGATTTTTTTTATGGTGAAGAAAACGAGGTTTTCTAATAGTGATAAAAATGAACTATGTTCTGTGTGCTCACACACTACCTTTTAAAAACATGTACCGCTTGCGGAGCAAGTAAAAAATGTTGGTTAGTGCTGAAAAGGTCATGAACGAAAATGAGGATAATGGAGATAATTGATTTTTTAATTAATTATCTTCTACAGATAATCCATCACAAATTCAATGGAGATATTTGTTTAGCTTTGACAAATTTAAAGCTCCAAGCCTTCCTCTCAGGGTAAATAATCAAAAGAAATTTTGTCCAGAAAATAGTTCTTTGATCCGGACCGAACCAAGCCGGACGGACAGTGGCGGCGGCACGCATGTGTGAGGGGAGGACCATGTGCCATCTAGGTCTTCCCTTCCCCATAAAATGTGGGGTGCCCCTTGATGCTAACCCCAAGGCTTGAGAGTTGGGTTTATAAACCCAACATCTTTTCTTTGAGTTTCCAATGTGGGACTAAATTCCACTATATTTCATATCACACACTTTCATTCGCATTTTTTCTTTTATTTCTTTCTTTTGACTTCTCTTTCCTTTATTATCTCCAACAATCTCCCACATGAATGAATGTGTCCTAGCTAGATAACAACATGAGAGAGAGCAGATGACATATGCATCAGGAGAGGTGTCTTTTGAACTTCAACCTTCCGTAGTGAGAATTTATCAGACTTATTCTGAAGAACAGTGAACTACGTTCTTAAACTAAATTTCTTATGAGATAAACTGAGATAACAAATTTCACACATATCTCATCTTAATACATCTAAGTTCATACAATTTTGTTCATTTTGGTCTTGATAATATCCCGCGTTCATGAGAGCTTTAGAAAAGTTAAGCCATTCACACCTCTCATAGAAGCGACCCCAATTCTACTCTCACATAAGTAACGATGATTAAGAGTATTCTGTTTGTACTCCTCTTGTGAGCAAGATATCAACGTCATTAAATACTAAGTATACCATTTTATCGTCGACATACAACACAACATTACATCATAGGATCTCTAGTAAACTAGGTTAGGTTCCCATCTGAATGATTCGTTGAATAAGCTTTAAGCCCATTCCCCTCGATGTTTGTTTTATTTGTTCCCTTTTGGTCAGAGGGTCAACAAGATTCTCCTTTGACCTTATAAATTCTAAAGAAATTACCCCATTGGAGAGCAACTGCTTAATGGTATTATGTCTTTGTTTGATATGCCTAGACTTACCATTATACACATTATTTTTCGCTCTAAAGGTTGTAGCCATATTGTCACAGAGGACACATATTGCTGACACTGGTTTTGGCCACACCTGAATATCTTCCAAGAAATTCATGAGCCATTCTGCTTCTTCACAAGCCTTGTCCAAAGCTATGAATTCTTATTCCATAGTTGAACGAGCTATACAGGTCTACTTAGTAGACATCTATGAGATAGCTCCACCACCTAGAGTAAAAACATATCCACTAGTAGATTTAGTCTCTAAACTGTCTGATATCCAGTTAACATCACTAAATTCTTCTAACACCGGTGGATAGGTTGAGTAGTGCAGTCCATACTTCATAATAAGTTTTAAGTACCTTAGTACTCTTACCAATGCACTACAATGATCACGTCCAGGATTACTCGTATATCTTGCCAGCCTTCCTACTGAATAGGCTATATCAGGCTTGATGCAATTCATGATATACATTAAACTCCCAATTATTTGTGAGTACTCCAATTGAGATACTCCAACTCTATTATTCTTCCTTAACTTACAGTTTGGATATATTCATTTTCAGTTCACTTTACTTTTGAAAATCTTTTCAAAATCTTCCTATTGCCCAAACCTTTTCAAAATATTTTCTATATAATGGAATTGTGTAAGGATATATTCATTTTCAGTTCACTTTACTTGAATTCCAAGAATAACATCTACTTGACTTAAGTCTTTCATGTCAAATTTAGAATTCAACATCTTCTTAGAAGAAGATATTATATCATTATTTCATCCCACTATAAGCATGTCATCTACATATAAACATACTATGACGACACATTTATCACACTCATTTATCTTAAATTCATTAGATAACATTGTGTGATCAAACTTCTAGTGCCATTGCTTTGGCGCTTGTTTTAATCCATAATGAGATTTAACAAGTTTACAAACTTTTCGTTCTTGGCCTTTAACCACGAACCCTTCAGGTTATTCCATGTAGATTTCTTCATCCAATTCTCCATTTAAGAAAGCAGTCTTTACATCCATTTGGTGAATTTCTAAAGTATGCAAAGCTGCTAGTGCAATTAGCATCCTGATAGATGTGATTCTCGTCACTGGAGAATAGGTATCGAAAAAGTCTATACCTTCCTTATGTCGGTATCCTTTAGCTACCAACCGAGCTTTGTACTTTTCAATAGTACCATCAGCTTTCAGCTTTCTTTTGAAGATCTAGTTACAACCTATTGGTTTATTCCTAGGTGGGAGATCTACCAACATCCATGTGTTATTTTACATAATGGAATCTATCTCATTATCGACTGCTGCCTTCCAAAAAGGTTCCTCATGGTTGAACATTACCTCCTTACAGGTTTGAGGTTCGGCCTCCGTTAGATATGTTAGAAACTCTGGACCAAATAAGGTACTTGATTTAGCTCTTTTACTTCTTCTAAGATCAGGTTCAGATTCTTCATTAATCTGAGCTCTAGAAGAACTTTCTTCTAAACCTCATTTGGCAGTTTGGCCATGTCTTCCTTCCTTAAATGGAAACACATTCTCAAAAAATTCAGCATTGACAGACTCCATAATAGTGCTGGTACTTATGTCAGAAATCTCTGACCTAATAACCAATAATCTATATGCAGCACTGTTCAATGCATATCCTATGAAAGTACAGTCTATCGTCTTAGGTCCAAGCTTTACTCTTTTTGACAATAGTACTTATACCTTTGCGAGACACCCACACACTTTTAGGATTTTATAAGAAGATAACTTCACTTTCCACTCTTCATAAGAAGACTTGTTGGTCTTCTTATGTGGAATCCTTTTAGTATGGTGTTTGTTGTAAGTAAGGCCTCCCACCATAAATTTTGGGATAATCCAGAACTGTTCAACATATTGTTCACCATATCTTTTAGAATTTTATTTTTCCTTTCAGCCACCCCATTCTGTTGAGGCGTGTAAGGTGCAGTAGTCTGATGCACAATTCCATGTTGTGTACATAATTCATACAGCATAGTGGAGTCATACTCTCCACCTCGCTCAGATCTAAACACTTTGATATTTTTACCAAGTTGGTTTTCAACTTCGGACTTTATGTCTTAAACATATCTAAAGTCTCATCCTTTGAATGAAGCAGATATACATAGAAATATTTACTAAAATCTTCAATAGATGTAACAAAGTATTTTCTACCTCCCCTACTAGGTGTTAATTTTAAATCACATAAATCTTATGTATCAAATCAAGTAAGACATTTGTTCTTTCTACAGATTTAAATGATTTACTTGCAAATTTAGATTCTACGTATATTTCACATTTATTTCCTTTTTCTAGAGTAAAACTTCTAAGTTAATCTTCCATTGTAAGGATAAAAAATTAACATGTCCTAATCTAGCATACCAAATATTAGACAGTTCAGTGATATAAACAGAAGAAGCATAATTACTATTAATAATAGTAGGATTTACAACATATACATTAAGTTTAAAAATACTACTAGAACTATAACTTTTCCCAACAAACATCTCTCCCTTAATCAATAAACTTGCCAGCATCAAAGACAAGCTTAAATCCACTCTTACATAAAAGAGATCTGAAACCAAATTCCTATGAATTTCAGGCACATCCAGGACGTCCAGGAGAGTGAGTTGTTTTTTGGATGTGAAGTTCAACATAACATTTCCCTTTCCCTTAATAGCAGCTTCTGAGGTGTTCCCCATAAAGAGAACTTTATCCTTTTTAACCTTTGTATAAGTTGAAAAAACATTTCGGTCACTACACACGTGCTTCATCACACCAGTGTCAGCGATCACACAGATCTCATAAATCATAGCCCAGAGATCATCTATCTTTATCATATTTGCTTGATTCAGTTCCCTGCTGTTACGGGATTCGTTACCATCATTCTGATCTTTCTTAAAATGGTAGTCATTTGCCCTATCTCCGGATTTACCACACACCGAACAACTACCCTTAATGCGTTTCTCTAAGTTACCTTTCTGAGCACTACTCAGTGGTGTCTTCATTTTCTTGCTCGGTTGATTGGATTTGTTTCCTTCCACCACGTTAGCTTTCATTCCATCAGTTTTCCACATTGCTTTCTGTTCATTTTTCCGGTTGTCCTCCTCTATCCTCAGCCGAACAATCAGATCATTCATGCTAAGCTCCTTACGCTTGTGCTTCACATAATTCTTGAAGTCCTTCCAGGACGGCGACAGCTTCTCAATGATGGACGGGACTTGGAATGGTTCATTCACGATCATCCCCTCGACTTTCATGTTGTTGAAAATGATCCGCAACTCCTCCACTTGACTGATTACCGTGTTCTTATCATCCATATCGTATTTCAGAAATTTTCCGACGATAAACTTCTTCGTCTTGACATCCTCAGTTTTCTATTTCTTCTCCAAGGCCTGTCACAGCTCCTTTGCTGTCTTGAACGATGAGTAGACGTTGTAGAGGGTGTCTACCAAACCGTTCAAGATATAGTTTCGGCAATGAAAGTCTGAATGAATCTAGGCTTCCCGTGCCGATGCCAGCTCCTTCGATTGTCCTTCCTTCGATGCATGGGAATATCGCCCGTCAGCAGATGTGCTAGATTGGGAGTGGGCAGATAGAAGACCATCTTCTGTTGACATTGTTTGAAGTCGTCCCTCTTGAACTTCTCAAGTCTCTCAATATGCAAAGTCTTGATTCTAACAGATTGTTCCATGATTATTGTCTTTAGAACATTGCTAACAAATAATTCTCGATCTTCATCTAATTCTACTTTAATTATTGAAATTTCAGTTGTATTTGTTTTCTGTTTATTTCTGTATTTCCGTGTATGAGTTCTGATAATTTTCGTTGTATTCATTTTTGTTGATTTAAGTTGTATTCATTTCATTTCATTGTATTGTTGATTTATGAAAACATCTTGTTCCATCACTACAAACAATAATCTTTAGATTTGTTGCATTTTGATTCCGATATAAGTCATATTTCTATTGAATAAATTTCCCTTGCTTAGTTTGCGGGGTTTAAAAAAACAACTGAAAAAGTTAATGAAAATTAATGAATGAACCATATAGAAACATTTCTGAAACTATTTTTATTTATTTGGAAATGTCGTAACCATTTAGAAACTATTAGAAAATTTAAGGAACCAATGATTCCCTACATATAATTAAATAATGTGGTTTTGATTTATTTACGTCCATATTGTGTTAAATTATATATTAATACGCGGAGAGTATATATTCCAAAAACAATGACAGTTGTGTTAAATTGCCCGAAAAATATTTGTATATTAGTATTTAATTAAGAAATGTTTAAATGTAAAAAAGAAGCTGATTTTGCCGTCTATAAACTCACATAAATGGTATAAAATTTCACGCAAAATTTTTTTGAATCAATATGCATAAAAAATTTAAATGTATAAAAGAAGCTGATTTTGTTGTCTTGAAGATGACATGAACAGTATAAAATATCATGCAAACCAAAAAGGTTAGAATCAATATGCTTTGGAGTTTGAGGTGATTGTGATTTTTGCTTCTCTCACGGGGGTTATTTTTATTTAATTTTTCTATTGATGATTTGATTTTTTGAAGGAGATATCGCATCACTAAGATATGAAGAATTTATAATACGGGATTCTGACGGTGTGCATGTGACATCGCTTTCAGATTTCTTGAACTTGAGGACGTGCTCTTTCAAAGATTTGGTTCAGATTATAATTGTTGTGGAAATTAAATTCATGGAGTTTGGACCTTTTCAATGTCCATTAAACAAAGTCAAATAGGTCATCACATGTTTTTTTAATAAGATCGACTAACTTAAAGAAACTTTTTTTAATAAGGTCGACTAACTTAAAGGAAAAATGTCGTATACATATGCTGGAAAGTTTCTCTGACAATACTCATATTAAATGAGAGGGAAAAATATTGTAAGATTTAAAAATAATAAAATAAACGGTACATATAAGCTCAAAAGAAACAATCACATGTGTAAAAAAATAAGATGAGCACGCAAACTCAAAAACGTAAGGCACGTAGACCCATAAATACAATCATCTAAAATGATAGTTAGAATGACTAGTAAAATCATGCACATATAATTATTGCAAAAATCTGAAACATTAAACAACCAGATAATAGTGTATAGAGAATCAGTATGAGAAGCAAGAACATCTTCAACCTGGTTACCTTCGCAATAAATATGAGAAACCAGAAATTTCAACTTAGATATTAAGAAGAAGGCATTGATTCCAAGCTTGATGTTATTTCCACGGAACCATATTAGAACGAGCAATGGGAAGATGAACAACAAAGTTGAGTCACTTTCCAACCATAATCTATTCCATTCATATTTCTAAACATATTCAACAACATAAATAACCGTAAACAATTCTGCCTAAGAAGTAAAAGATCGAGTCGAGCAGGATAGAAAAATATCCTTCTATAAAAAAGCCTACAAGTTTAAAAAATACACCACAACCTATAACACCAGAAAATCTTGAAGAAGTACTATCAATGTTAACCTTGATCCAATTTTGTAATGTAAAATACCAATACAATAGAAAAAAATAACTGGGACATTAGAATGACGACCTTTAATAAGGAAAACTTTCAGAATAATATGATCCTCCACCGTGTTTGATATAGAATCAATATTAAAAATATTAGTTTCTTTTACTGAGCGTCAAAATGAACACAAGGCAAGTTTTGGAATTAATCTTTCGATTTTGAAAACAACTTTTTGCATGAATCTTAAACTATCCAAAATGTTGCAAAGACCATAGAAAGCCATAAAGAGTGAACCTTAGAACTAAATTTCAGATCAAATACTTTCATGAGAAAAGATTTATATCTAATTGAGTAATGATTTGATGAAATGAATAGAAAATCACCTCCCAGAATGAAGAAGCCAAAATACAAGGAACAAATACATGATTTGTTGATTCTTTAAATGACCCTCATAAACTACAATGAGATGTCAAACTAAAACCTGCTTTATAAATGTTATCTTCGGTAGCTAGCCTGTTATATAAAATTCTCCAAATCAACATAAAATGAGATAGGGGAATAAAATATTCTAAACATTCTAATGCCAAGAAACCTCAGCTTAATATCCATCATTTGAGGATAAGCAACTTTGCCAGAGACTAAACCATTTTTTGGAAAATCTCCAGATTAAGTCCTCATGCAACCTCAATTTGAAATCAATAATGAAGTCAGAAATACACGAATTAAGAGATGAACAAGTAGAGTCTGGAATACCAAGAAAAACAATGATAGGAACCTTCCAGAAATCTTTATTAGATTTATCACAAATTACCGAGACGCTATCTTTTTGTAAATCATTACAATTTAAGATAAGGCTAAATAGAAAAGCTAATATATTTTGCATAGAAATGATTCAGACTATCCAAATAACGAGCACAAAGGAAAGAAAAAAAGAGAGAGTATGAAGTTAACAACTTCCAAGGTAACTTTTTAACATGACATTGTTAAAGACATTAATATTTTTCAAACTCAAATCGCCATAAGAAATAGGTTGAAAACATGTTTTCTAAGAAACATGAAGTAGTTTAGACTCATCACAATTACCAGTCCATAGAAAATCACGCGTATTTCTATTCAACAAATTAAGAAGAGAAACATGACAATTACAAACCATGAAAGGGTGAATGAAAGTGCCAATGATGGTTGAATTGATAAGAGCTAAATGACCATCTATAGAGAGAGATATACCTTTCCACTTTGTAAATTTAGAAATAATTTTATTAGAAATAGATTGAAGAATAACACGTGTAGGTTTACCTTTAATTTAAAAAGAACCATGTTTCATACTGCTAAGATGAAGAAGATAAGCATTCCGACTCTGACTAGGATTCATCGAGCTACCAAAATATATATATGATTTGCTCCAATTTAATTAAAAGCATCTATAATAGATTTTGCATTGGAAACAATTCCTCAACAAAAAATAAGAACATCGTCAACATGGAGAACGTGAGTAGGTGCTTGAGAATTGGCATGGGAAAAGATTGGATCTAGTCTATTCATATTAGCCAAGTGAGACAAGTATTTGCTAAATAAATCTTCAACAATACCAAACGTAAGAGGAGATAATGGATCCTCTTGTCAAACCCCACGAGAACAACGAAAATAAGCCTTAAGGATCTCTAAGATAGTCTTAATTCATAGAGTCAAAAGCTTTCAGAATATTAGTTTTCATAGCCAAGTTCTCTCAATAACATTTCTTATGCAATCATGTCAACACAGTTAGAGGAAAAAATAATGCAATCTTCAATATCTGCACACTTTCGTAATCAAATCATTGTCCGAGTGAATAGACATCGCCTACCACATGCAAAGCTTTCTTGAAGAGCCTGGGCTACTTTCTTTTCGGGCTCGCCTTTTTTTATAATTTAGATGTTGGAGCAAGGCAACCCCTAGGAAAGTATAGGTTGGCTTCCAGCTCCATCTCGGCAGGCATCCTACTCTCTAGGGGGTGGATTCTTGGAGCGAACTACTCATTGTTGTCTTGCTCCAATCCAGGGAAGGGCATTTGGTGAGGATCAATGTTTCGAGGGAGGGAAAGCATGGTTGACAAGCCATGTCGATCCTGAATAAAGCCAAATAGATTTGGAGAAATAATTTCAGAATCAATAATTCCTAGATGTCAGGAATAATCTTACTAATAATTTTGAATAAAAAATTACTAAGAACGATAGGACAAAATTGGTCAATTGAGAGATCACCTTTGACTTTAGAAAGAACCACCGTAAAACTTGAATTTAATCGAGGAGCAAGTTTACTCGTAATGAAGAAATTTTGAACCACAAGGGAAACATCAGATTCAATAATATTCCAACAAGATTGAAAAAATTTACCATTAAAACCATTAGGTACAGGAGCAAAAGTAGGATCTATAGAGAAAATTGACTCATGAATCTATAGTAAGCAATATATTGTCTTTAGATGATACCAATGGGTCACCATATCTCATAGACCAATCAGTTTCATTTGACCCATTGACTAATTATCATACATATACTCAAAAGAATGTCATGTACATCATCTTTTACTCGGTCGACCAAATAATATCACCAGATCTTATATGATGGTGATCCATGTTTAAGGAATATTTTCATACTATAAAGGAATATTTCCAAAATTGTCGTATGTATGTATATAGAAAATTTACTGATTATATCTAAAAAGTAAGAGATGGGAAGATATTTTAGAATCATGCTCATTTTTCTTAAAGGATCAATATCATCATCTAAGACAGATTTTGGGATGATCTATTCCAATATCTTCTCTCTAACTTTATAATTACCATAGCACAATTCACATTGAGGTAACTACCATCTAGCTTTTTAAAGTCCTTAATACATTCAATACCTTGATCATATACTAACTTGATTTTATGAGTCTATTTGACTAAGTAGCACACTAGACAATTATTACTATTTTGATCTAATCTTTCTTCTTATTTTATGGTTAATCCTCGATTAACATTGACTCTTGACCTACATCTTATCATTTGATTACGTACCAGAACAAATAATATTCAAGATTATGAAAGATTATAAACAAAACATCATTTTTTTCTCTTGTTATCCTATTATTATTTTTGGGCAACCATTGGAGTTAATGCTTGCACACACAACTAATCCCACCTGAATCATGTATCATGCCCTTAGAAGTTTTCTTATACGACTCAGGATAGATCACTACCTTTAACATTAGGAGGTATCATAAAAAAAATTGCATCCAAAAGAATTTGAACCAAAGACCTCTAAAATCTAAAATAGTAACTACTTGGGCTAACCCATTAGGGTGTTTAGCCCTATTTCTCTTATCATTATGAGGTCTCCTCAATTTTTCTGATTGAGCATGGATACTTCAGAACAACCACGTCATTATGAGATTGTTGGCCAAACTTTGGATAGCCAACCAAAGTCAAGGTTGGTTTAATAAGGGGTAAACGTTTCTTTTACAACACTCATAATAAAAAGCTAGTTGAAAATTACCCATCTCCATAAACAAAAACTATGGACAGGCTTCAAGGGCCGATTTGGATAAGAAAAAGTTATAAAGCTGGCCTGGGTAACTAATTTAGTTATAAAGATTATACATGTGTAACCAATTTATTTACGTTACGCTTGTGTAATTTTTGTAACTAAATTAGTTACTCCGGCCATTTTTGCAATTTTTTTGGACATTTTTGCAAATGGACCTTGATTTTTTGTCATTTTTATAGTTTTTCTTTGCATAAATGGCATAAACTAATATCATCCCACTAACAAACTCAACTAACATACCAAACTTCCTCTTCTTTCTCTCATTCAATACACAACCCATTCATAATCATCTCATATTCTATTCACAAAAGAAACGAATCTAAAAAAAAAGGTATATACAAGATCTATAATCATAAAATGAATAATATCAATCACACTTAATCATTGTTTATGCTAAAATCTCAACAGTACACGTGTCTCACGTTGATGAGTTGTTATCCTGCACACCACATATCAAAGAACCCAAAGAAAGAGGTGAGTATGGGTGGTTTCCTCGCCTCGGGGTCTCTAAAACTTAAGTTAAAAGTGTAGAAGGAATTTGGCTGAGGTTCTTTAAGTTTGATTAAGCTTCCCTGTCATTTTGGAGGAGAGAGATTTATAGTTAAGGCACACTTGTGGGAGGCTTTTATAGGAAGTTTGGAGAAGAAGCCAAATCATTCCCATTGGCTGAGAGGACTTGAGGGAGATGTGTTTTGACATGGAAAGAAGCCATTGGACTGAGGGGTTCTTGATCTAATTATGGGGGCACACAAAAACCTACTTTCGAGTAATAATGATTAAAATGACGTATTCATGTGGACTCTGAGCTATCTAAACCTAAAGACTCACACTTAGGTTCTCAAGATTATGGTCTCATGTTAACAACTTTGAGGTGTCCCTCCTTTAGCTCATGGTCATTCTGTCCTAACATCCAAATTTGGTCTGGGTAACCCAACCTCGGGCTTGACTACTGGGCCATGTGGTAACTTTTCTAATCCCAACCTTTACTAAAGGATATGGATTTGGGAGAGGCCCTTAAGGTCTTGATAGGAGGTAAATGACGTGTGTCCCTTTTTTAGGGGGTTTAGAAAATACCCATAACAATTGCCCCCAGTTAAGGAGCCTACACAGGATTAAGCCGTTCAGCTCTGATGACTTGCTTCATTCTTGTTCCGAAGTTGTGGTCCTAATCTAACTTAAAAGCTTAGTGATCCGAGAAACTAATACTTGTGAATACAAATCTTCAGAAAAATTGTTTTAGGAGAATCAAATGCAAAAGTAGTCTTCGAAATGCTTGTCTATGTGAGGCTTAACTTCTCAAAATTTTAATTTGACGCCCCTTAAAACTTGTGCTAATGATGAGCCGTGGGGATGGGTATCGAAGCGTCGCCAATCGTGTCAGCGTACGCATGAAGCAACATTTGAGTTCCTAAGCTTATTGTTTGTTTATGGAGCAGGCAATCTCATCTATTGGATCCTTTGTACGGCCGAGATCGAGTCTTGAAAAAGGTTAATAAATAAGTGAGTGCTTCCTCCCTTCTACCATTTTTTCTCAACTCTCGGAAACCCTCGCGCTAAAATTCTTTCAACTTCCTCTTTTCACAAACACACTCATTCAACTCTCTCTTCTCCCTAACATTCTCCTTCACCTCCCTCTTCTCCTTAAACATTCTCTCTCTCTCAACTCCCTTTTCTTTTACAACAGTTTTTAATGCACCCTTTTTTTCCCAAACACTCTTTCTTAGGCTTCCTTTCATTCAGCGTTGTAAGCATGTTCTTTAGGCTATCTACTGCAGCTCGCGCATCTTGCACCTCCGTGTTATTGTCGCATGTGACTCGTACCTTAGTAGGTTTTGGTTTTTTGTTTTTAGTTTTACCTTCTTTTTTATTTTTTAAAGCTATGTCAGGAATTTTGAATTTCAGAGTAGGGAGAGGGCTGTACTTATCGTGGCTATAGACTCCTACGCCTACTTGGGTAGAAGCAAGCTCGAGCTGATCTACTATGTACTAAGATGATAACGTGTATCCTTTTCCTTCCTTTGTCAAATGATTACCTGATTGCAAGGAAGAGGGTGTCTCACATTCATTATTATGTCCTACTAAGGATGTAAGAGGAGGGTGAACTAATTAGCGCTCATAGGCATGGGGGCACAGTGTGGTACCTGGACGCTCTAGAGTGTGGGCTAAGGCTTCCTTTACACCATTTTCTCACATAATGGTTTTCTATAACTAGGATTGTCTTAACCCAGCTCTAACCTGATTCATGGAGTCTGATAGAATGTCTAGTCCCCTGGTGGATGAAATGTAATGAGGACTTCACCATGGACAAGTTTCACTACATCTTCCAGCTGAAGATTTCTCCTAAAGGCAAGAGCAACAAAGCTCCTCCTCGATGCAAGGGTTGGTACTATGTCAACAGTCGAGCTCAAAGAGTGAAAGGGATCGTTAGTCGCATCCCGTCTTGGAACAAAGAATGGAAGGACATCTTGTTCTTCATCTCTGGGACTTGGAAAGTCTGGGGATTCAGAGCTTGCATTTTCTATCCTCTTAGCTTTCAGAACTGCATGTTAACTTTTACTATTGAAATGGGGAGATTTCTTGTGATTAGGTAGTGTATTGATATGCTATGTTATATTTGTGTAGTTGGGAAGAAGAAACCAAAGAACTTTTTTGTCCACCTTGAGTCCCAAATCTTGAGTTTGGCTAAGGTGCCAGTCAAGGAGAGGGACAATGCTTTGCTTTAGTGAAATGAGTCTCTGTAAAGGGGTGGGTTGTACTTAGACCCTTTAGAGGAAATCGAAGATAAGCTAGAGGCCTTGGCCCGACCAAAGGAGTCTGGCTCAGACAGTATCAGTTCACACGATTAAAAGGATCTTGAGTCAGACTTATGATAGCCACTTTTTGGATGCAGACATGGCTGGAGATGTTCCACCTCCCAAGAAGTCTAAACTAGAGCTCGAGGAGGCTAAAAAGAAAAAATAGGAGGAGCTTCAGGCCAAGAAAATGAAGTAGATGAGGACAAAGAAGAAGACAACATATCCCCCTCCTTTAATCCAATCAACTCATTCTCCGTAAGTCCAATAATCTCCTTATCCTCTTCTTCATACTCCACCTCTTATTCATTATACTTCTTTGGTGATCGCTCCCCTTATTTTGGTCCATTTGATCACTAGCGCATTGCCCAAGAGGACTTTAACTCATTTTCCTATTTTATAGTAGGGTCATCTGTAGCTTGGTTCGAGCCGCAGAGCTACTTGAGGCTCCCATTCCACTGGGGTCCTATTCCAATCTTCTCAACCTTCAAAGTCAATGATTAACTTGAAGGTGGAAAAGTCCAAATCTTGGTCTCGTAGATTAGCTTAGTCGGCACCTGACTAGCAAGGCTCTCATTCTAGTTAGAAATGTAAGGTGTAGACGACTCCTCCTGAAACCCACAAGGGCTGAGCAACCTAACCTCCAATCTCATGCTTGGAACGAGTTAGAAAGTCTGATGGCTTGTGGTCCAAGCACGCAGACCCCGAGAAAGGTTGTCGCCTTCTCGAGAGGCCAGGAATTGGTCTTCCTGACAGTTTCATGGAGTACACCTTAGACATGAGTATCTTCCTTTGTTCATTCTTTTTATACTTTTCCTTTTATCGTGTTTCTAGAGACATTCTTTTTACAGATTCTAGCCTATAACTTGACGATGCTGCTCAACTTGACTACTGCGAGGACCAAGTGATAGCGGTTACTCAAGCTCTCTAGGCAACTAAGTCTAGGCTCAAGAAGGAGGATTAGAAGGTGGATTCCCTCAACCATGCTTATAATAAGTCTCTTCAGGAGGTCGAACGGTTGAGGAATGTCGTAGGGAAGCCCACTGCTTTGCTAGAGGAGTTGGCTTTAGCTAAGGAAGAGTTGCTCTGATGCAACAACTCTTAAAAAAACATGGAGCTCCAGATCAGTGAGTGCGAGAAGGTCATCATGAACCTTCATCGTCAGGAGAAACGCATGACATAGAAGTGCCAACTTCTAGAAGAGAAGCTATCGCGAGAAGTCTACTCTTGAACTCTGGTTGAAGGGTGCGAGAGGGATGCTCTAAGGAAGTTGGCCATGGCAGAGGCATTCCTGAATGAGAGGTATGATCGTTATACTGAAGGGCATGCAAAAGGCATGGAGGACTACAATGAGTCTTCCTAAGATAAGAAAACTTTGCTCTAGGAATTCTCCTTGGGTTATGATAGTTGTTGGGACAAGGTGATTGAAGCCCATCTTAAATGGGACATAAGCTTACTCAGTTTCCTTTCTGAGGATGAGGATGTCTCTAAGCAGCCATCAGTCTCCCCCACATAGGAATAAGTTAGGCGAGGAGCCATCTACCACAAAGTCATAATAGTCGGTTCTCGTGTTGTTGATGCAACTCCTCAAGATGCTGAGCTTCCACCTCTTCATTGAGCCTGAAGGGAATTACGGAGTAGCAATATGTCCCTCTGCTGATGATAAAATAGGATTTCTCTCAGTCAGATGGATGCATCAGCTTCTTGTTATACCCTGAGTAGGCATCCATGAAGCTAAGCAGGTCATATCCCCACCGTGGTGTTCACCAACTGATCTATTATGGGGAGGGGGAAGCTGTCCTTAGGGAATGCCTTGTTCAAGTCTATAAAGTCAATGCAAGCCCTCTACTACCCATTGACCTTCTTGACTAGGACGATGGTGGCCAATCATTTAGGGTAGTGGATTTCTTGGATGAAACCCGCCCGAGCAGTTTCTCCACCTCCTAATTGATAGCTTCATCCCTGGTCTAATTAGCACTCTTCATTTATGTTTGAAATTTGGGTCGACATTTAAGCGGTGGAAGTTAATGACCTTTGCATCAATACTCGACATGTTTTAGTGAGTCCAATCGAAACCATCTTCGTTCCTACGTATGAACGAAATAAACTCTTCTTTTTTCTCTAGGAAGAGCAACGATCCAATCTACAATATTCTATCTCGGTCTTCCAAAACTAAGACGGCTGACTTGAAATACTCTACTATTTCTCCATGGAGCTGATCTTCAGAGGTTGTTCTTATCATTGAAACCAACTCATTTTTCCCCTTTAGAGTGGTAGTTTAGCAGTCCATGTCAATTTTCTGATCTCTTCAAACCTGTCCTACACCTGCTCAGGTATGGAACTTGATGACCTAGTGATAAGTGGAGGGCACTGCTTTGAATTTATGTATTGTAGGTCGACCAAGAATGGCATTGCAAGACCTCAGTGGATCTCACAACTATAAACTCGATCAGTTTAGTGGTAAGATGGCATGCCTCTCCTAAGGTCACTCGTAGCTCAACTACTCTCTCGAGTGTCACATTGTGTCCTCCAAACCCTACCAATAGGTCCAAACAGGGATGGGGATGCTTGAGCTCTAAGTCATTGGGAAGAATTCTGAATGGCTCAGGATTCAGCCGAGCTTCTGTCGTCAATTAAAGTTCTCCGCATCTTGATGTTGGCTATAAGGAGTGAAATAAATAGTACACCAGTGTAAGGCTGGTAAACCTAGTGTGATTCTTCTTCTGAGAACTAAATGACCACATCTGTTTGGAGCTTGGTTACGGGATAACAGTGAAGATGATGATGTGCATAGCTTTTCGGGAAGAGGCCATTTGCTTGCGGTTGGAATTGAAATCACTTGGCTCTTAAAAATCATCTTAATTTCCCTTACGGGGTTGCGTGGTCAGGTCTGCTTCTACTCAGATGGCTTTTCCATTCTTCTTTCTTGTTCCCCATGAATTCTTTGAGGTACCCTATCTAAATAAGGGCTTTAATATGTTCCCAAAAGTCAAAGAATCCCTTTGTGGTGTGCCCAATATTGCGACGGTACCTGCAACACTTGGTGGTATCTTTCTTCTCATTAAGACTCTGCGCTACTTCAACATGTTCAAGTCCGTGAACACATTGTAGATTTCTTCCCTTTTCGCTGTGACGGGGTGTAGGTGATAAACTGGATGCTCAGGTAGAGGCTCTTCCCTTCGTGCTTGATCAGGAAAGACGGGCCAGGCACGTATGCGGGATGAGTTAGTTCAGTGGGTCAGGGAGGTCGACCTCACTTATCTTCTCAGACCTCTTTTCCCTTCTAGTGGGTCGGCTTATGAGATCTCTCCATTTATCTCTCGGCTCGGATTACCTCCTCGACACTAATGTGCTTTTGTATCTTTGTCTACAACTCTACAAGGGAGAGAAGATAGTACTTGGGTATGTACCGCCTCATTTTTTTATTGGTGATTTTGCTCTAAGTGTAGCTATGAGTGTGTCTTCACTCATGTTGTCAACATGTATGGTTTCTAGGTTAAAATGAGTCACGTAGTCCTTTAGGGCCTCACCAGACCTTTGACTTACGATCATCAAATAAGATGCAGGTCTTATATTTTTGTCCTCCCAAAAGTTTCCAGCAAATAACTTTGATAGCTTGATAAAGGAGTGGATGGAGTCTGGCTTCAGTTGTCTTATCCATTTCTAAGAAGGCTCACTGAGCGTCAGACAGAATAGCTTGCACGTTACAGGCTTCTAGATGTGGTGTAGGTTCATCCGTACCTTAAAAGTATCCAGATGATCAAACAAGTGTTTTTTACCATCATAGGTGATAAGGGTGGACATCTTAAACTTGGGCGACAACTCGACCTATTGTATTTCTACAGAAAATGGGGACTTCGTCTATCATAAAATCATTTCTATAGAGACTCAGGTAGTCTGTTTTTACTCTCTTTTTAGCTCTTTAATCTGTTATGACAACTTTTATATTTGAGGCCATAGCTGTTACCCATCAAGTCCACTATCTTGGTCACCTTCACCGACCCATCTTCTCTAGTTTGCTTTCGCTCCTCAATGTCCGGGGCCTCTTTATTCTTCTTTTATCGAGGATCTGTTGGGATAACCTCTCTTCTTTTTGGATATTGTCCTTTCCCCATCTCTCATGTCTAGGAAGAAAAGGAAGAGAGAGGCTGATGATGAGGAGGGATAATGTGCGTAGGTAGTAGGGAATGTCTCTAGTCATGTGGTTACTATTTAGATAAGGGTTTCATGTCTTTCCTCATTCTTCTGACTATTTTGGAGAGTGAGGACATGAAGTCTTTCTTTCTTCTTCTCATAACAGTTATGGTGGTGGTAGGTCTCTTCGCGGATCTAATTACGCAGGGGCACAAGAAAACCTACTTTTGACTGGTGATTATTAGAATGACATGTCAGTGTGGTCTCCCAAGTGTCCAAACCAGAAGACTCAGACCTGTAGGCTCCCGAGCTTATAGTCTCATGCTAGCAACACTGAGGTGTCCGTTCTTTAGCTCTTGGTCAGTCTTTCATGACTTCCAGCTTTTGATTGGGTAATTAACTTGACCTCGGGCCTGGTTGCTCGGCCATGTGGCAGCTCTGTCGAGCCTAACCTGTGATCGCAAAGATGGATTTGGGAGAGGCATCTGAGGTCATGATAGGAGGAATACCCATAACAATCACATTTTTATACCTAAAAAGAATCTATAATATCTAAAATCTGTTGTGGAAAACTAGAAGATAAAAAACTGTTAATTTCCAAAATCAACCATAATATTAGCATAAGTTCTTTATAAGAACATGAAAATTTCTTGCAATAACAAAAAAAAAAGAACCTCAACAATCTAGCTTCAAAATATGTTAAATGATTTTTCATATCAAGATCTCAAACTGAAAATGATCCGATTTAACACTCATGGAACTCGAATCAATGTGATCGTGATACTGACTGTTGACGATTATGTCTATTTTTCTAGAGAAACAGCTTCACCTGTCGCGTGAACATGTTATCTCAGATTTGCCACTTAAGAAAATTTGTTGAATTGCCATAAGTTTAACGTGTAAACTAACACACAGTCTGTTGGAATAAGGACATAACATTCAAAACATCTATAAATTATGCTCAACCTCACCTAAAACTGGACTTTCGTGCAAGCTTATTTATATCAAGTTGGGTATGTAGTTCTCATATTACGTTAGGTGTCAATTTTCATTAGTTTTCATTCCCCATTTGTCAAACAATATTTAATAATCTATTGAATCTTTTTTAATCTATTAAATATATAAAATATAATAATTGCAATTAATGCATAGTTTAGAGAAAGTTATGATTTCAAAAAATAATTTGATGTATCATTTTATTAGCTACATAATAAATAATATAAATATTTTTTGTGAAATCAAAGCCATTATTAATTCATGTTAAAAACATTTTAAAAAATCATCAAATAAAGTTTAATTTGTATGAAAAATTACACTTTACTTCTTTAAACTGTCACTAATAGATAATTTAAACCCTAAACTTTAAAACATTATAGTTTAAACCTTAAATTATCTAAAACTCATAATTTTAACCCTATATATAACTTCATCTACTATACTATAGTTTTTTTAACAAAACGACGTCATTTTTGCCTATCTGAGACGACATCATTTTATCTATTAAGGATAAAATAATCAAGAACGACGTCGTCTCAAAAAACTAACTTAAGTAGACAGAGTTACATCTAAAGTTAAAATTGTGACATTCATATAGTTCAGAGTTTAAATCGTAATATTTTAAAATTTAAGGTTAAAAATGTCTATTAGTGATAGTTTGAGGAGGTAAAGTGTAAATTCTCTTAATTTATATATAAATACGTACACATAAAAAAATTGTAACATCTTTATATATATTAACAAATATAAAAGCACCAAATTTTGAGAAACTTTTTTAGACTACAATACCCTTCACACTTTAATTTTTTTTTACGGATTTATCCTTTTGCACCTTAATTTTTTATTATCATTAGAAACGGCACATTGATTAGCATTAATGAAAATAAGGAAAAATTATTGAATAGTTTTGTATAGCCTGTAACAGAGGGTTTATCCTTTCAATCTACATTGATTAGCATTATAAAGATAAGGAAAAAACAATTGAATAGTTTTGCATAACGAGTAATAGAGGGTTTATCCCTTCAATCTTTATAAAATTCAATAAAGCTGCGAGGGAAATGGCATTGGAGATACTCCATTGAAAAGAATAGCTTGACCTACATACAAAGAATTATTCAAAACAATAAAACTAATAAAAATTAAAAATAACTAGCAAATGATATTAATTAAGATAAGTATTTTAAAAAAAATTAATATTTCAATGTGCATGGAATACAAATAGGCTTTCTCATATTATTGAGGCGGGTACAATAAACTACTCGAAATTATAAAAAAAAAACTAGCAATTAGGCTTTCTCATATCTATGCACTTATTTATCTTTATTATTAATAGTAAAGATAGTTAGACCAAAAACAAAAGAAAGAAAGAAAAATAATTTATGCATTCCGAGAAATAAAAAAGAAATTACTGAGAAATAAAAAAATAGTTAAACGTTTATCAGAAAATAGTTAAACAAACAAAAATAACCGCAATCAAGATTTACACTAAAGAATTCTAAGAGACCCATCTTCTCAACCATTTAAATCATTCATAAACATTGCTTATGCACAATGCTAAGCCATTTTTCATCTTAGAATTTACGCTCATTTTACAATTTTACAATCTTCTTTGTAGTCATTATTTCTGTAGAAGAGAATCCACATGTTACTATAAAAATTCTTGAGATATATCAAAAAGAGTGGATTATAAAAGTTAAGGTGATTCAAAAAGAAAATGTCAAGACGTATGTAAATAATTGATGACTAATTGAAAATTTAAAGCTCATTTTTATCGACGAAGAGATATGTACTTTTATATGTTTCATTTTAAAGATTATTCTAATATGTACATAAAGTCACATTAAGATTATATTTTAATAATTATTTTTATTTAATAGGAAATAAAAATACAAGTTGTGATGTATAACGAAACTATCTTGAGATTGGAAGACATATTAGAGAAGGACAATACATGCTTCATTCACAATGGAACTGTGAAACTAGTTAATACTAGATAACTTAATGTCCATGTAGAAATAAGAGTTGATAATTCATGTAATTCAGTGAGAAGACATATTATCCACATTATATCTTTAGTTGCCTTGGTGAGGGCATGGTACTCACTCTCTGTGCTTGAACAAGCAACAACCTGTTGTTTCTTGGAAGACTAAGAGATGACAGAAGACTCCAAGAGGATATAGCATATCCACTAGTTAACTTACAACCATCAAGGTTTGAAGCGCAGTCAGCATCAATGTCAGCTTCATTGTGTAAAGATGAAGAATATAATTAGGGGTAGTATTGTCTAAAAATATTTTTTCAACTTCTACACTTTTATATATAGTATAGATTTAAATGAAAAATTACTATTCTTCCAAGTCTTTTCAAGCGGCATTAACTTGCTACAAAAAATTGACTATATACAATAACTACTATTTCAGTAATCCTAATAAATAGTGTTAATTTAAGAGTAGACCTTATTAAATGGATAGGTTTTTATTGAATGGAGGCTAAATTAGAACTCAGTCTAAAGAAAATCACAGACATTCCAAACTAATATATAAAAGCACCAGCACCCGAAACTTGCATCTATCTCATCCAAAATGCAATTAACTACATATATGCGTGATAAGACTAAGTATGATAGAAAACTATACATATATATAAGAAGAGGAGAGAATGAGGAGTAATTGCCACTACAAGAAACAAGGGTTTTAGCGACCAACATTTTGGTCGCTAAAACCCAAAAGAGTCATCACGAATGCCTTTCGGGACGAACAAAAGTTCGTCGCGAGCTTCGTCAGCAAAAATCTTTCGCGATGAATTTTTAGATCGTCGCATTAGCCTTTCGCGACAAAAAAAATCTGGTCGCGAAAACCCTTTAGCGACCAAAAAATAATCTAGTCGTGAAAACCCTTCCGTGACCAAAAAGATTTTCGCGACCAAAAAATTGCCGACGACATTGCCGACCTGTGTCGTTTTGATTTTTAACAGTGCATTAATTTTGTTAGAGAGAGAGAGAGAGCGAGAGAGAGAGAGAGAGAGAGAGAGAGAGAGAGAGAGAGAGAGAGATTAGCGTAGAGGTAGAGGGGATTGTTCCAAAATTAGTTGTTCCATTAGGTCTCTGAACTGGAATTGGAACCCTTGGTTGTCTACAAGAACGCAGTAAATAGATAGATGTTCAACCTATTTCAAACAACAACAAGCTAAGATTAATGTAACTTGTCCAAATATTAAGTAACAGGACAACCAGCAGTAATCAATATAGACATAGACACTATTGAATGGCATGTATGATAGTTGGCATAGAAAAGCATGTTAGTATTACCTTCCTTGATCTTCTCCAAAGAAGCAAAGAGAGCATTCCTCCTAGTCTTCTTTAACCACTGGAAGGAAGAAACATAAAAAACCCACTTCAACTTCCTAGACCTGCAAACAAGACAACTATCACAATTGAAACCAACAAGACATTCTTCTTCTTTGGTTGATTTGGGAGTGGCCATGGAACAACAACAGAGAAATGGCCTTGATCGTTTGCCACACACAAAATGAATTTGACACACAAAGAGAGAGCACTGCCTAAAACAATTTTCAATAGAGGAAAACATGCATGATTTGATGCCTAAGAAATAATCATAGGCATATTCACATGGAAAAGTTTACAATTCAATCGACATTTTAGCTAAATATGCTTAAGTCCATTCAAATTGAGTGGAACTAGAACTTCTGTAGACAATTTTGAAACAAGTCACCAATTTGTAAACTTTGGACCCTTGGAGTTGAATAAACATATTTTATTGTCTAACAGAAACTGCAGAAGCAAACATCATAACATAGAGAATGCAAGATGTGGTAATGCTAGTTTTAAATTATAGGAATAACCTGTGAATAACATAAAAAATTATTGGATATAAGAACTTAAATAATCTATTTGCGGAAAAATCCTGATAATTATTACCTAAATGGTGTTTCGAGCCAAAAACACTCGCCATGTAAGCATCCTCCATCAGTGTCTTTATGTACCGAGCCAAAACACTCGCCATGTAAGCATCCTTATCACCGGTGAACTCATTGTTGACATCAAGCTCTGTCACAGACAAACACGTGGTGTGCACATTCCTGCCTAGCACAATCTCTCTCCCACCTTTCCTGATTGCTTCAACTCCTTCTCCTAGCTTGCCGTTTGTCTCAACCACTGGAGATAAAGGCTCGACAATCACATCAGTCGGATGAAAATCCTCGGTCAACATCTCCACTAACCCGTTGTTCTCCTCTACTTCCATGACGCTCCCAACCATTTCTACTTTCTCAACAAATTTCCTTTCTTCCTAATTTAAGAATTAACTTAAATTATAAAAACGATATAAAAAATTGACCATCAGAAATGGATGAGAGAGAGAGAACCTCAATGGTGGGGCGAGGCGATGAATTCGCTCGAAGGGGAAATATATGCTTAGGGTCAATACCCACGGAGGTGAGGAAGGCAATGGAAGAGCAGGGCAGAACAACGATGGAGAAGAGCAGCACGGCGGCAAACGGCTACAACGAACGAGATTTGTCGTGGGGGTCAGAAGGGAAAGGGGATTATGAGGTGCGAGGTGAGGGCTTGTTCGTAGCAGAGGTGAGAGGGGAAAGGGGATCCTGGGAGCGGGGTGGAGAAGCTGAGAAGAAGAGGGTTTTATTGTCTTCGTTAAATTGTGTCATTTTGGTCGCAAGTTTTAATGGTGACTTGTGTAGTTAGTCGGGAAAATGACTGGTTTTAGCGACGATTCATTTTATTCATCGATAAAAGTGGGTTTTTACCGACTAAAAAATTATTTGGTCAGTAAAACCTTACTCTTTGCCGACGAAATTTTTTATTGGTCGGCAAAAACCTTACAAAAATTTAGCGTGCCACCTATTTTGTCTTTCCCGGGTAAAAATTAAATCTTTTAGCGACCAAGAAAAATGTTGGCCGCTAAAGGTGGCTTTTAGTCACAAATTTCATTTCGTGGCTAAAGGTTTGGTTGCTAAAGGCCTTGTTTCTTGTAGTGTGCTCAATTGTTTGAAGAAGAAGAGCAGGGGGGTCGAAGAGAACTGAGAGGGATGAGTTGTTGAAGAAGAGAGCTGAGAGCTGGGATGAGATGTTGAAGAAGAGAGCTGAGACAATGAAGGAAATAGGATGCAATTTAAAATTATCTAGGGCGCGAGCGAAACGACTCTTTTCACTCGTGAGAATGAAGTAGTTGTTGCGATGGTTCACAAAAGCATCGCACTTGGACCGGTTTTGCGACGGTTTACATACGATGTCTCTAAATATATTAACTGAATGTATCCAAACACCAATTTATCGAACATCAATAAACAGTTTTTGGGGTGGTTAATAAAACCATCATTGCACCTATAAAGATTGTGACATTTTTTTAAATCGTCGCATTATAACCACAGAGAAACTATGGTTTTCTTATAGTGTAAAAATGAATCCCCTGGGAGAGAATACTGACTTACCTAAACATCAAATGCATTACTCATAAAAATTTTGTCATTAAGAAATGAAATGGGTGTTTCCGTTTGCGTTTCCATATTATTGTCCGTCACGGCGCTGACTCTTATTCTAAAATTAAAAGATTGTTTACGTGATGAAAATTTCACCAATTACGGCTAACCTGCAAGACACAAAAGAAGTAAACAAAAATCATTTTAATTTATAGTAGAATCAAAACATGCATGTGAAGATGATCTATCAATGGATAACTAATTGTTTCCAAAAAGTATAGATAACTAACTAGGAACATATAATTTTTATTGTAATTAATAATAATTCTAAAATGTAAGAAATTATTTAAAAAAAGTGTAATGAAATAACATGAAATAAAAAGCCTATAATCAAGCAAGAAATAACACAAATTTAACTCACCTCTCTCAGAGAATTCATTTCTCCAATTTATAAATCGAAACCCATATGAATATATTAGATCTTGAATCAATGTCTTGGAGCCCGTTTCAGTGTAAACTTGATTCTAGGATATAAATGCATAACCTCTATCCCCCATTCTTCTCCATATGAATTTCTTATAGTCCAGTATCGACCATCTCTTCCATCACATCCTTATCCCACCACTAACACTGAATGTGGCGGGGCCTTGTTCAATTTTGTTGGGTCGTCTGTACCAAAATACGCATCCTGCAACAAATGAATAAGTAAAAGGATATAACAATCATTCAATCAATTTTAAATAAATGTATAACCTGTCCCGTTAGATTCATGAATTCTTCAGTGGCTTGAATGCTAGTAATCACTGGATGCTTGATGAGACGGTTTTGTAAAGTTTGCATTCTTGGCAGCCGATAATCTCCAATCCTTAATTTCCATACTAGAAACATGTAGACATAATTGTTAATAAAATTCTCATTGTTATTTTCACTAACTAAATATAGTAATGCAGATTAACTTTACTACCTCATTGGTGCACCGACAAGCTCCTTTCCAACCTCTATATGGGTAGAAAGATTCTTCAACGATGCCACATCTTCTTATCCATTCGAAAGCATCCGCCTCACATGCCGCATAAGCACCTGTTGAATCAATTTTATGCTTGCGTGGAATATAAAAGCAATCCACCAAATATTGTGATGAAAACTCTACCAGCTCCCCGTCTCCGAATCGATAGAGTACGTTGCATGATGCTCCAATCGCATCAGCGGCTGTCATAGCCCAAAACAGATTGCTAAACCAATATATTTAATTAGGAAATTTTTTAAGTTTAGAAAACAACTTAAATTCATAAATTCACTACTATTTCATGAAGTCAAACTATATAATTTTATCAAATTCATCAAATCAAATATATTCACTGGAATACATATCTACACACTTACTTTTTAGTATAACTTTAATCTATAACATATATAAAAATATCAAATTTGGAGAAATACTTTTGGATGATAATGTCCTTATTGATATTTTAAATTATCTTATTTTCATGTCCATTAGTACGGTGCGTTTCACATGTTTCATACCAAAATGAATTCAAATTCATCCTCATAAAAATGAAAATTATTTTTTTCTAACAATTTCTTAATTTCAACGAGCTATATCATATCACTAGACTAGGTTCCTCTCGTTAAGAAAGTTTAGGCTCATTATTGAAATCCTACTCAAAGAATATGAAAAAAATTTCTTTAAATATTTAATTGATTTAAAAAATATTACTTATGTTAAAAACTTATGAGTAAATTTATATAACCTCATGCAGCGCACGTGATAAAAAATTAGTTTCTCTAAGTTGTTGCCGTTATTAAGGATTAAGTACAGTAAGTTCCATTCAACTCTGGCTATGATATATGTCAATAAAGAATCAATTTTTATCATTTCTCATGGCTAATATCCTGGGTTTAGCTAAATAGTGCAACTACTTTATAGATTTGTAATAATTAGTAGAACTTTAAATGTAACTAGCACATGATAAAGTAAATAATAAACATGAAATGAAAACGGTATTATATTTCATTTAAATATATAATTGCTTCAAATTTTAGTGATTTTATTCTGATATTTTAACTAATGAAATTGCATTTGATTTATTTTTGTGTTTTTAATATGTATTAATTTCATTTCATACATTTTATGTTATGTTATCTTAGTAAAATTAAATTATACATTTTATTATATTAAAAACTTTAGTGCAGTCAAATAAATGATGATATGAGATGAATTAAAAATAAAAATTATACAAACTTTTACTGCATAACTATTCAAGGAGATACATAAATAACTTAAAATATTTAATTGTTACTAGAGGATAATTTATGAACTAAAAAAAATAGTTTAAGCAAATATTGTCTAAAAAGTTAAAATATTTAATTGATGAGCTTCTCAATATACTTCAAACAATAATTTTAAAGTTACAAATTTTATATGAAGTATCCCTTTCTTTGAAGAAATCAAGACTCAACAAGTTCATGCCATAAACTTTGTGACTTAAAACTTCAACTGTATTGTTGAGTACGATATATCAGTTTTCATTCATTTAAAGTCGATTGATTTAAGATTCTTATTTTGTTTGATCACTTTTTTCTTATTATATTTTTACCTTTCATAGGTTTTTATCATTTATATAGAATAACTATTTATTTATGATTCATCATTATTACTTATTCCATGTGAGACTATAGGACTGCTCAAGTAGTATGACAATTTAAATTATAATTCAGGTTTGTAAATTTACGTTTTCCTTTTTACAATTAAGATTTTAATATTTAAATAAAGTTATCATGAAAATAAACATTAAGTATTCAAAGTATCGAGGAGGAGATGATAATGATCATTTTTTGACAATTTTAAGTTTTAACTATCTATTATTCCTACAGTTCCCAGAATATACTTTTATTTTACTGAATGTTATAGTTCCTTGCTTCAAATTACAATAAATTGTCTTTTAGATTCAATTAATTAATAGTTTCTAAGTTATTTAATACTGACACACGAATTTCAACAGTTATCTAATTATTATTATTATTTTTTTTTTAAATAAAGTTATCTAATAAGAATATTGAGAAAAAATTTCTACTAATTTGTCTGAACATAAAGAAAAAATGAAATTATATCTATAAATTTTATAAATAGAAATTAAAATATAGTTAAACTATAATAAACTCTTAAAAACTTTAGTTATGTATTATTTATAACTAATATATTATATAAATGTAATTCCACAAAATTTATAAAGAAAAAACTGAATTTACAATATCAACAATAAAGGAAGCAATCGATTTAAAAAAAAACTTGAGAAAGCTACAAGTTCCGGTTAATTTGTCTCAATGTAAATTATATAATAAATTTTAAAACATAATTCAATTACAACATACTTTTAGAAACTTTAACTTTATATGTGTTATATGTTAATTAGTATAATTACTGTGTTTTCACAAATACAATTGCATAATATTTTAAAAAATAAATTTATATTACATAAAAAAAAAGATCGTTTAATTTTATAACATTAATTTTTCTTTTATTGCACGTTTACTTAATTCCAACGGAGAGATTATGTGGAATCCGATTCTAAATTATCGTATCAATTGTTACGACTTTGGAATCCTATTCTAAGTAGGTCTCATAACTTTGATCAATATTGATTCCATTGACTAGTTGGTTTAAGATTTCTAGAGAAATTGGCAGAAATATGATTCCACATTTCTGCTTCATTTAGAGTAAACTATAAGGAGTCCAATATGTTATCGAAATCTTATGGTATAGAGATTGATAAACCTTTTTTTAAAGTATATTTTAGTAACGTCATATAGTTTAATTTCAATTCTTTGATTAGTAAAATAAATAATCATTCTTATTTCAAATTATTCGATTCTTGATTTTGATTCCTAAAAGTTAGTAAACACATTAAATTTGACTCTAAATTGTGATTCTTGATCATTTCATTTTTATTCCAATTCATAGGAAGAACGATTCCAAAGAAAGTTCATACGATTTTAAATGCAAGTACGCATGTCCTATTAGTTAGGGTCTTGGAGAACATTTTTACTATATGTTCTTACCCTTTCTGCTGCAAACATTATGTTCAACAACTTAGTTGAAATAATAGTATATCAACAAACACAATAATGACATAGTTTTTCTCACATAAATTGAAAATGCAAAATCAGTCAAGATGCATTTCTTTTTTATTAATATCACAACATAATTATATGTTATTATTCAACTAAAAATATAATAAATTAAATTACGCTTGGATTACATGTGCGTATTGGCTAATACTATAAAAATCATTAAATCAAACTTTTTTCAAACTTGCTTATTATGTACTTTTAGTAGCATCAGAAAGTCTTTAGATGAATACTCTATAAATGTATTTTAAAATTTTAACGGTGCGTAAAATTTTTAATATCTAAATGTACTAACTATAAATATTAGTATTTAAAATTTTGATTTATTTGTTAAAATATATTAAAATCTCTAATAGAAAGTTCTCATATTATTAGTATACATAATAATATTTGTGTGCTTATATCAATAAAGTCAAAAAGATTAGGTGAATAAGAAGTTAATTGTAACTAGATGAATATAAAATTTATATCTTCCAGTAAACGAAATAAATTCCTAAACCCAAAATCTTTTACAGTATACTTTATGCATACCTGTTGATGGATGCTATTTTTCCGGATTGAGAAAGAGAGTCGGTGATTGACGTATTAGTTAAGGCTATCAACAAGAATGTACATTTAAATTTTAAACCTGTTGTTGTAATTTTTGATGAAAATTAATATTTAACTATTTTACTAAATCATTATCTTTTTAATAAACTATTTATTAGATAACTTAATGAGTATTGTATCTATGAATAAAATAACTATTAGTATAGTTTTCATTTTAATTTTTTTATTTAACTAAAAATATTTATACGCGTAGTTAAAACTTCATGTTTGTACCATACTGTTGTTTATGAAGAAATCCTACTTTAAGTTTAAAAAAATCCTCAAGTAAAAAAGTTAATATGTATTATGAAGTTGCTTATATAAATAAAAAATCAAAGAAAATAACCAATTAACACATAAACAAAATCTTATTATACTTTTATATTTTAACTCATTTTGTAATGTCTCTATGTGATATCATATAATCCAAATATGTTTTTTTAGTTTCATACTTTCTTTTTTACTATTCTTAGTTAAATGCAAATAGAAAAAAAAAGATGTAAAAGAGAGAGTAATCACCTTTGTAATGATATAAACAAATTGATAGCATATTACAAAAGTAAATTTTCATTCCATTATATTTCAAAAATAACATTTTAAGAAAGACACTTTTTTATTGATACATTTTAACATATTTTTATTTGGTGAACAAACAAAAATCAACGATATGTACATTTTAATGACTTTTAGAAATGAAGGTAGACAAGATTATTCAAAAATATTTCTTCCTTGCTTTCATATTTTAATATATTATAGATTATATATATTTTGAAATCTTGTGCAAATTTTGAAAATTTCACAAAATTTGAAATTCAAGCTCGACTTTTCAAGTTGCTCCTTCCTTTTAAAAAAGTAATATTTTATGCGTTGATCTATTTTTATGATTTTTTTATCTATGCCATTTTTATGATATTATAAAAAGTAACCTATTTATCATTTTTATTCATTGTTGTCTAACACCAAACTTGTTTGATCTGACACAAAAATTATAGTTTCAGTTGTTACTGCCTTTTGAGCTTAGAGTTTGTACGGTGTTGAACTCAAATTCTAAATGGTGTAATATAGAGTAGTACTATCAGTATATGAAAAGTATCATTAACTCATAATTTGTTCCTTGCGCTCACTAGGATATTGTGTAATATTAAATTTTTCAATTATGAATACAAGTTATACCGATGATATTCGTTTTGAATGTAAATATATAATTCGTGTATACTTTAATAGGTTCGGAATTAATGTATATTTCAATAATTTCAAAATTATTTGAAAATATTTATGTAATTTACTTACAATAATTTCCTTGGTTCCTAACGCTGGTGAGGACATTATGCTCCCTCCAATCGAAATGTGTGGGAAGCTAGTAACATAAAAAATAATTTAAATAATTGCCGAGAAAATATATATACCAATATGAAAACGTAAAAAAAGTGCATTATTTAAATAAATGAGAAAAAGTATAATTTTTTACATCTAAACTAAACTCCTCTGTAGATCTGTGTCAATTTAAACACTAAAGTTTCAAAAAGTCAAAATTGGACTTTTGTCAATTTTCCATTTAAGTTCGCAGTCAAAAAGCAGTCACATGCATGCTCAAGACATTTTCATTTCTCATTATTTCGCTCTTAATACCCTTCTACCCGATTGTGCTCAGAATCATCTCCCTTCGCTAATCATCTTTGTATCTCTAAAATTCCGCCAGTTACTCCCCTCTCAATCCTACATCCTTCTGCAGCTTCTAAATTAGTACCACTTGTCTCTCTATCAATCTTCAACAACTCCACAGAACTTTGTAATATCGAACCAACACTATCTCTCACTTTGGTATGCATGCTTGAAGACAACCTAAATCAGCTAGCTCCACATCTACGGCTATAATCAAAATTTTCTCCTATACTCCTAAGTCTACTCTAGGAGTGTATTGGTGGTTTAAGGTAAGATATATTGGTTTCACCCCAATAGTGTAGGGGTACATATTATACTTTTTTCTGAATAATATTTGAATAAAACATGAAATATGTAGAGATCATCACTGCTCTTCTTCTTCCTTTACGTATGTGGCATGCTTTTTACGCTTAAGGAAGCTGCTACGGTTACTCTGTGAAAATAAATAAATAAATAAAAAATCAGTCAGTAGTTATAAAGAGATGGTTTCTCCGTTGGGGGGAAAAGATGGTTCTCATTGATACTACAATAAGCTGTTCACTATTGAATGAATAAGAAATTATTGAACGAAGAATACTTTATTAGCTAAACCACATTTTAGTAGTTCACAATCTGATTGAATGTTTAGATTTATTTTTCAAAATGTGTTTGAAGGTGGAACCCTCAAATACCATAGCGCAAAGTAGAGATTTATTTTGTAGTTTACCCATATTTTATTCAATACTAACAACAACTAATAAGAACGTGACACGTCTACTTTTAAATGGTGTTATTGGATTAGTTAAGAAATATATTGACAAAGTTGTCCAAAAATAACTTTCTCAAGTACGTCACTTTTAGTATATTATAGATATAGATTATAGATGTGTATTTGGACCAACTTATGTGCATATCAACTAAACTATTCACCATATCCAACATGGAGAAAATATAAAGAAAAAGCTTTTGATGATGCAAGTGATTTTGAGAGCTTACATCTCTTTTTGAGATTTCCTACATTATCCTTAAAATATCATATGAAGAGTTTGTCAACCATTTTGTATAAATGATCATTTTTAAATATGTTTTCTCCTCATTATTATAATGAAATAGCATAAAACAAACTTAAGTGAATAACTAGTCTCAAGTTAATTTAGTATATCCTTAACTAATTTATTTTAGGTAGAACACATGTAAAACTATCTTAAACCTCATCAAATAAAATTAGTACTAAGCACATAATGCGAAACTCTTTTTCATTGATTCACTTAGTTAGTTCGAATTATTTTTTCATTAATCGTGTATAACATTTTATTTATATCCTCAAATAGCACGTTCATATACCTACTATGAGTACTTCTCACCTTACTCCTGACACTTTTTTTGTTTTGAACTTTTGATGAATAACCGTCGATTTTCTTGATATTGATGGACTTTTTAATCTAAATCTAACAAGAGTTCTACCATTACAAATTTTATATGAAATTTGTCTTTCTTAGCAAAGCTTAAAAATTGACAAGTTTGAGCCTTAAACTTTGGAACTTCAAATTTCTAATGTGTTAGTTTTTAAGCTTGTTAGATGCACATATAAAATTTGGGACTTAGAATTTCTAATGTGTCAGTTTTTAAGCTTGTTAGATGCTAGTTTTATTGAATTTAAACTATGTGTATCACATGTGACCTCAATCACATGTAAGGCATGTATTGCATATCCAGTAATGTATATCTATATTGAGACAAAAAAATAACCGTCCATAAAGTCATAATTTATGACGAAAATAAAATAATAAAACCATTTGTAACTCTTCAAAATAGATATAACAATTTAATTTCGAAGTTGTAACTCACAACACAATAAATGATTATAATATAGTTTTTGAAACTTATCATTTATTTTGTAACACGCAACTTCTAAATGACCAACAATGTTTATGCTTCCGATTCATTAATAAAATAGACAAAATAGTCATGAAAGAATATATAATACAGATGAGGCAAAAACTAAGATGGGAATGTAATTCTCAGATGATTACTGTTAAGCCTATTCTCCTACGTTGTTCTCCAGTTGAGCTTACTATTTGTCGCATTTAGGTTTCCTCTACATTTTACATTCTTATGAATAGGAAAATATTTTCACCTCAGTTAGCTAGATGTTAACTAGTTATCTTCTTTTTAATAAAAAGAAATGACTTCTCATAACAAAAAAGAGGAACTACAGAGGGGTCGGATCCGGTCGAGGTCTGGGTCAGTGTCAGGGTCAGGGTCGGGGTCTGGGTTGGGGCCATGGTCAGAGTCTGGGTTGGGGCCATGGTCAGAGTCTGGGTCCAGGTCAGATTCTGGGTGTCCAGATCAGAGTCCGGTTCTGAGGTCAGGTTCGGGTTTGGGTTTCGGGGTCGAGGTCAGGTCTGGATCCGGTTCTGGGGTTCAGGTATTCGGATCGGGGTCAGGTTTAGGTCTGGGTCTACGTCAGGCTTGGTATTGGGTCCAAGGCTGGGGACGAGGCCGGGTTATGGGTCTGGCCTGGATCGAGGTCAGGTTCGGGTCTGAATCCGGGTTCCGATTCTAGGTTCTGGTTCTGGGGTCGGGGACCGGGGCCAATTTCGGGGTCGTCGTCAAGGTCGGATTTTGGTTCCAAGATAGAGTTCAATTTTAGGGTTTGGGTTCATGTCTGAGCTCGGGTCGAAGTCAGGGTCGAGGTCGGGGTTTGGGGTTGAGGGTTGGGGGTCAGGGTCTAGTCGGGTCGGAAAAAACGAGTATTTTTACCCACGAATATTTTTGTCATTCTTATTTAGAGGCGAAATGACACTATAATTTAAAAACTTTAGAAATGGTATTTTTGACTTTTAACATTAAAACCAACAAAGATTTGTATTACAGTTTGTAATCCCCCATTTTGATTTGGATTATAAATCCTGTTATGAATTACAAATCTAATTATGTGACAGATCCCACATAAATTTTCTAATCCAAATTTCAGTAAACTTGAATTTGGATTGTATATACAAATACTTTAGATTTGTAATCTAAATCCACCAAATAAATATGTCATTAAATGTAATTTCTTTCTGTCTTACTGCTCAAAAGAAGGATATCAACAACCACATAATCTACTATGGTGCTTGAAGTAGATTTTAACTACTTATCTCACCTAGATATATTCGTTATGTTTTTCATTCATTATCTTGAAACATTGACTAAGTAGAGAAGTTTAATGGTTTATTTTATTCTGCTTAGGTGAGTTTGAGATCAAAGCATTTTAATGCATTAAAAAATACTAATTCAAATCATATATATTTGAGAAATATTATCGTTTGAAACACATTTCAATATATAGATCACTTCTACAAAAATATACGTGTTCAAATGCGTCCCAAAATGATTCTATATGCATATGAATATATCTTAAAATATCTACAAATGATTAGGAGAAAAATGCATGACATAATTTTGAACAAGAATAATATTATTTAAATGTATAAGTACACAAAAAAGCTCCCCCTTAATCTTTTGAGTTGTATTTTCATCAATAGAAATTGAACATTAATTGAAGCTATATAGTTCTTGAATAACATGTTTTCTTGGATAGGAAAATTTATAATCAATAATCACATCATATTATAATTTACTATATATAAAAATTGGTAATGTGGGAAAACTCTATTGACAATAAGTTTTTCTGCGTTGTTTTTGGACATTTTTAGGCCTTTCAATAAGGAATTGGTAGAAGGTCATTAAGTTTTTCTCCGTTGTTTCTCCAAAAACAAATTCGAAATTCTAATTTTTTAATTTGAATTTGCATCATTTTAGCAGTAACTTATTGCATCTTATTGTATCCTCTCATATTTTATCTTATTTCATCGTTATTCTTCATTATTTTGAATTTGAGTTCAAATTTTGAATTTAAATTTAAAATTTAAATTTTCAGTGTTTTAGCATCTTATCTTCTATTATCCATATCTTTATGTTACCTTATCTTTCCATTATCCATATCTTTCTATGTTATCTTTATCCTTCTGTTATTCTTATCTTTGAATTTGAATTTGAATTCAATTTTGAATTTGAATTTAAATTCAATTTTGAATTTGAATTTAAATTGAAATTGAAATTTAAATTTTCATCACTTTAGCAGATTATCTTTCTGTTATCCTTGCTTTTAATTTGAATTTGAATTACTTTAGCAGAGAGTCCAAGTGGATGAGAATATAGGCGGTGGGAGACCGGTATGCAGACTAAAATATCAGAATTTCATAGCAGTCTTCAGGCTGAAAAGTTCCTTGACTGGTTGGGACTATTGAGGAGATTTTAGAGTTCAAAGGAGTGCCAGAGAACAAACGAGTACCTTTGGCGGTGGCTAAGTTAGGCGATAGGGCTATGGCGTGGTGGCAACAATTGAAGCTATCTCGTACTAGGTTGGGTAAGTCAAACATTTCTTCCTGGGAAATGATGAAGAAACATATGCGAGCTGCGCTTTTGCCTTATAATTATCAGCGGATTTTGTATCAAATGTTGCAGAATCTGAAATAGGGTTCGAGATCGGTGGATAATTATACTACAGAATTTTACCAGCTGATGGCCAGAAACGAGATCCAAGAAACAAAGGAACAATTGGTGGCGAAATACATTAGAGGATTAAGGGTTTAGATTCAGGATACCCTTAACATGTTTGATTCAGGATACCCTCAACATGTTCGATTCAGGATACCCTTAACATGTTCCATCCAGGGCCTTGATGGTGGAGAAACAGTCACGTCGTGTTAATGGTGGGAGTAGATTGAGCGGCACCAATAACACTAAAACATAAGGCATGGGTAGCAAATTCATGGGAAGTCGGTTTAACAAAGTTGTGAGCAGTAGTACCATGAAGTGTTTTGCTTATGGTGAACCAGGACATAGGCAGTCCGATTGTAAAATGGCTGGTAAGAGGGAATTTTTTGCTGAGACTGATGAGGGTGGTGATGAGGACGTTGAAATTGTTGAACATCCAACTTTTGACGATGAGTAGCTGGATGATAATGAGGTTGTTATATGAGATGTGGGGATTGCTTTGGTTGTCAGGAGATCATATTTGACACCTAAAGCAGTAGCTAATGATGATTGGTTGAGGAGTAACATTTTCCAGTCCACTTGTACCATCCTGGGCAAGGTATGTCGTTTCGTGATTGACCCGGCAGTTGTGAAAATTATCGTCTCAGAAGAGGCAGTGCAGAAGCTGGCTATTAAGACGGAGAAATGTCTCTTACCTTACAAACTAGCCTGGCTTAAGAAATGTGGTGAGGTAATAGTTTCTAAACGTGCTCTTGTTACATTTTCTATTGGAACAAAGTATAGAGATGATGTTTGGTGCGATATGGTTGCCATTGATACTTGTCATTTGTCATTAGGTGGACCTTGGGAGTATGATCGCGCGGCGATCCATGACGGACGAGCTAACACTTACAGTTTTTTGTTTGATGGGACTAAAATTGTGTTGGTGCCTGATAAACCAGTAGATAAACCCTTAGCTGGAGGGATTAGTATGAATTTATTATCTTTGACTCAATTAGATGAGGAGTTGCAAGATTCAAAGACAATATTCGTGTTGATTGGGAAGGAGGCAGTGGAGACTACGGCAGTTCCAAATGCGGTGATTCCTTTATTAACAAAATTTTTCAGTGTATTTCCAGATGAATTACCAGATGGACTGCCACGACTACGTGATATACAACACCATATAGATCTGGTCCCAAGAGCATTTTTACTGAACCGAACTCACTACAGGATGAGTCCCAACGAGCATGAGGAGCTGCGCAGACAAGTCGAGGAATTGTTGGCCAGGGGACATATCATAGAGAGTATGAGTCCATGTGTTGTGCTAGCCTTATTGACACGAAAGAAGGATGGTTCTTGACGGATGTGTGTGGATAGGAGGGCTATCAATAAAATTACTGTCAGGTATCGGTTTCTTATTCTCCGCTTGGATGATTTATTAAATTAGATTAATGGAGCTATTGTGTTTACTAAACTTGATTTAAAGAGTGGCTACTACCAGATTCGGGTTAGGCCTGAGATGAGTGGAAAATAGCTTCTAAGACTCGTGAGGGGTTGTATGAGTGGTTTATAATGCCATTTGGGTTGTCTAACGCACCTAGTACTTTTATGCGAGTGATGCATCATCTATTGAGATCTTTTATTGGTAGATTTGTGGTTGTATATTTCGATGATATTCTGATTTATAGCACAAACTCAAAGGAACATCTGTAGCATGTAAGAGAGGTTTTAGTTGTACTCTGCAGAGAACAATTTTATGCAGAAAAGGAATGCATGTTTATGACACCAAAGGTGCTGTTTTTTTGGGTATGTGGTTTCGGGAGACGGATTGCAGATAGATGAGACTAAAGTTGAGGCAGTGAGACAGTGACATAGACAAAAAATGATTAATGAGGTTAGGAGTTTTCATGATATAATTTTGCATGTTATTTTTCTCTATTTTTATTAACTGTGCAAGAAGACGTCTTTTTATGAGATTTATCCTTTCATTTTTCCAATGACAAAATTTGACTATAATTTATGAGGTGCTCCAATCATTTTTTACTGCATATTGTGATATTACTTAATCTCCTTCCTCATTAATCTATTATGGTCCTACAAGAATTGTAATTAATGTTAATTTAATTCGAGAAAATTAACTCATTTATTGTATACGTTGTCTCAAACAACTTATTTCACTTTTATTTTACCGTAAGAAAAGATAACAATTTTTTTTCTTTTGTCAATCAAAACATCTATCATTCATCCGTAATTGAAATTTGATAAAATTATGGATAAAAACAAACAATAAAATGTTCTAGGCTAAGGCTCTCCTTTGGCAAAAATGTATCCCAACATTAGTTGTTTCGGGCAGAAACAATTTAGATGTCATCCATTTTACTTGAACAAAATTTGTTAAGTTAATAACTTCTCTTTCAAAATAAATGAGGAATATCAAGTTGTATTTGTTCTTTGACTTTATACAATAAATTTTAATATTTTATATTTATATCACTAATATATTTTAATTTTTAGTTTATTCTATTTATTGTTTCATTATTTACAGAACAGGGCAAAATATAATTTTAAGAAATAAGAAATGAAGAAAGTTGTTTAAAAGATTTCTAACAGAAAAAATGGAAAAAATTAAAAAAAAATGGAAACTCAAATAAATGAATAACACTAGAGAAATTAAAAGGCAAATTGACAACTGAAATCTCAACAATTAATAAAAAAGTAATTATTTTTTAGAGTGAATATTAAAAGAGAATTGAAAAATAACATTTATTGTCATTTTTGTAGATGAAATGTATGATCAAATTATTGGACAATCTTATTGATCATAAAATATCATTGACTTGATCATGAGTCAAGTTGTCATTTTTCGAATGGAAATGACAAAATTGCGTCGGTATATGTTACGGTTCGGTACAGTTTGAAAACTCATGTTTTTTAACCAAACCAAAAGCTTCGGTTCGATAGAAATTCTGAACCAAATCAAGGAAACTTGTATAATTGATTGAACCAACCACTTTGAGTTAAGTTCAATTGGGTTTAATTTATTCGGTAACATTTTTTTCACCCCTAGTGTTTTAAATTTATATTATGGACTATATAAAGCAAGCTGGTGCTCAAAAAAACTAAGCTGAAAAGATATTAAGAGATACAGGTTAACATCGATGTAAGAATGTGGCTTGATCTTTAAAAATTGCCAACTGCTATGAACAGATTTGCTACTACCACGTAAGAGAGATTAAGCTATTAATCAACACGACCTCAATGTAATGATCATGAAAAAAAAAATTGCACATACGACACCAAAATTGGATCAATCTATGTCCATATATATGGGATTGTGGCGCAAATATATGTACAATGATATGCCAGAACTGAAATCAAAATCTGTTTTAGAATTCATAAATCTGTGAGAAATACCATACCTCAATTTCAGGGTTTTGGGTTGCATAATTTGATAAAAGTACCCTTTGGTGAATTTAAGGATAACACTTGAAAAGATGTGGTTGGATAGTCAGCAGGTGTGAAAGCCGGCTGAACCTTGCAAGTGATGTAATAAAGAGCACCGTAAGATGCCTGAGTATTTGCCTTCTCAATCTCCACAACCTCATAATTTGTACCCTTTAAAAGAAAAAAAATTTACATCAGTACAGTAGAGGTCAAATAGATGAAAGATATGAAAACCCTTTGTTGTTTATATTTTCAAAGACAGATAAATTTTTTACATTTTTCTGGTTGAAATCTTGGATGCCCATCACCGCAGACTTCATCAAAATCGCAGGACATCCATCAGCGAGGCCGGGAATTAGAAAAATTCTACCATTAATCCTGGTCCCAGGAAATTCCCCAATATCAAAGCCCTGTGTGCATATAGAATTTTAAAATTAGATCGAAGGTAGAAGGTAAAAAAGAAACAAAATTAAAAAACTTCACCACCAAGAGGAGTATTAAAACAAACCTCGCTCTCCCTAACTTGATGAAGGTATTCAGACCGTTCTTCATCAGTCATCACACGCAACCTGTTGTTACCACCGCCGTAGGCATAGTTATCTGCAAGAGGATCCCATTCCTCCTCTTCATCCTCAGAAGAATAGTCCATTACCATCTCATATTCCTCATCGTTGGAAGAATAATCCGTCACTGACTCATAATCCTCATGATCGGGGAAGTGCACTGGGAATCTGAAAATCTGCCAGCAGGGTGCGGAAGCGAATCCATCAAGTCTGCTTCGAACTGTCACTAGAGAACCCTATTCAATTATCTATGAACCCTAAAAGTTGCGTTATATTTATAGAGAGATGAGAGATGAAAGGCAACTATACATTGTAGGGGTGTAAACTATGGATGTAATCGGTGCGGTTAAGTTTAAGAGGTTTTTTTAAACCGAAATGAAACTGTGGTTTTTTTAATATCAAAACTGAACCGAACCACCTAATGTACATAAACTGAACCGAACCGAACTAGTTTCAATTCAGTTTTTGCAGTTCCCCCTGCCAGGAAAAAAATCCTCAATCGAAAAACAATTCTGCCAAAATAAACCTCATAAGCAACATTAAAATCATCAACCCATATAAAAAAACATGATTTTACGAACATTGCAAATTCCTCAATCCAAAAACACTTCAAAAAAACCAAAACAGACTTCAAAGTTCAAAATATCAAATTTCAATCATCTCAAACCACCTTAGCAAGAACCAACCACATAAACATAATATTGTCCAAAAGTTGCATAAAATGCAAAATAATAAAACAACTAAACGTATACAAACTTCCAATATCTAATTTCTTGGAAACCAAACAGAGGGGAAATTGGAAATTATAACGAGTTATTCTTACCGAAACAGAAAAATATACTAAGAGCTCAACTGAAATAATCTAGCTTGTGAAAGAAAGAATTCATATGGAAGCTTAAATGACTCTATGTTACGGATTTCTTCCATCAAGGGATATAGTTACACTCGGTACTATATTACAAGAAACTATAAAATCCAAAATCTTGGTGATGAATCTTAAATCAAAGAGCACCAAAATCATTGATTCCCAATGTCACAAATTTAACAAACCGACAGAATAGCAAACAATTATATATATATATATATATATATATTTAGAGAGAGAGAGATACTAGTTACAATCCATTGAAGGAGCTGTGAGCACTGAGTANTATATATATATATATAATGATTGGTTGATGACCTCCTCATTCGATTTCACTGGCCTGTTGTAAAATCAAAATCTTGAATGATTGGTTGATGGCCAATTGTGGGTCAAATGGTTTAGAAACTGCAAAATGGTCAAATTGATTGACTAAAGCATTTTGGTAATTAGGTCTGGTGGACCCAAGAACCGTTACATGTTTCAAATACTTGACAAATATTTGAAAGGTGACATTTCTGACCATATTTGAAACATGTAATATTAGTCTTATCAAATTTTTTATTAAATCTTTTTCTTGAATAATTTTTATTCCTAGAAAAGTTTTGATCAGAATTTTTATTCTTATGTTTGTGGTAATTTTTCCTATAGGGCTTCTAGGATTTAAATGAGAATGTTTTCTATTCTTTTCAGAAGGGACAATAGAGGGTAAACCATATTGTTCACAAAAATTACCTAACTCATATTTAGCAGTTTTTCTTTTTTAATGTGTTTGTTGATTTTCATATCAACACACATTTTTAATTCTTCCTTTTATATTATAGTAATTATGGTTTCATAGGTTAGACTATCATAGTCTATATTTCATAGGTCATTACTAAGGACTGTCAAATTTTTTAATAATAACTATCCCTACACCTCATAGTGATGTTAGGAGAATCGCTGTTAGAACTTGATGATTCAGTTTTAGAGGATTCAGGAATTTCATATTCTTCTAAATCTTCACTATTACTGTCATAATAATCTATTGTTTCTAAGATTCTAAACAATTCATGTTTATCTTCTTCAGAAATTTTTAATTGGTTAATTTTATTCTTGAAAGGTGACCTTTCTGACAAGTGGAATATTGATGGTCTTTCTGAACAAGAAGTCCTCAATAGATTACAACACATGGCAATGGTAGATAATAGCTACATTACCTCTCACAGTTTACTTCATGAAGAAGTAATAAATCTTCTAGTCACAGGATTCACAGGAATGCTTCATCCCTGGTGGGAAAAACATCTCACACATGAATCCAAAATTGCCATCCTCTCAGCAGTTAAGATTGATACTAAAGGAAACCCAATTATTGGAGAAAATCAGGAAACAATATTTGATGGTATAAATACGCTCCTTTATACAATAATTGAACATTTCATTAGTACGTCAAGTAATATTACTTCGTGTATACATGATCAATTAACAAATCTTAGGTCCAACATTAAGTGATTTTAATTGGTAGTAATCAACCCTTTTGGAAAAGAAAAATTTATTAATGGATTATCCAATCACTCAGATAGTCATAGATCAGTATCAACTTACGAATCTTCTACAATAGATGAATTTTCAAATATTAACAATATTGAAAAAAAATTTAAAAATTTAGAAATTAATAAATTAGAAAGAAAATGGCATAAGAAGCCCATGCCTCATGATATTCAAACTACTGAATCATCTCTTGTTAATCAATTTTTTATTTCTGCAGAAGAATAACTTAGTTTAATTAAGCAGATTATGAAGTAGAAACAGTAAATGAACAGTAATGATCCCCACCAGGTTTGACTCTGATACCAAAAGGCGCGTAATTGAACAGTATTTACGATGAGGTATTAAGAGGCAAGAAGATAAACAGTAAAAACTATATTAATAAATAGTAAAAATAGTTACTGTATTATGGTGTAAGATTAAAGACTTACACAAACAGAGTTTATTGGCAACAATAAATTAGTGCTCCCGCTCACTAATTTACGTTGAAGAAAAAAAAGAAGAAAAGATTTACAAAAGAGGAGTAGAAGAAGAAAGCTTTGTTTCACAAAACAGATTTTAGCTTTCAAAAGGTAAGAGTTGTAAAACGAGTTCTGCTTCACAAATGAGAGAGGCTGCCTATTTATAGCTAGGAAAGTGGAGTTCACCGGGAACCCATCACTAACCTCAACTATTCTATTCTACAAAAGTAAAAAATATTTTACATTTCTACTTTTGACTAAAAACAGTAAAAAGTACAATGATTACAAAGAGACATATTACAAAGAATCTTTGGTAGGCGAAGTCCTTTGTAGTCGTCATGATTGGCTGAGACTGTTGGTGGATAATTGTTATCCTGATCTCATCCTTTGATTGTGTTGAAGAGCATAATAGTCATTGCATTGTGCTTTTTATCTTGTTCTCTTAAATATCTCATTGGCATTGTGCCAATAATGAAATAATTCATCTTCATCTTCACTGAGGTCCACATCCTCAAAAAGGTCTTGAGAATCTTGGAAGGGATCATGGGCCCATCGGGGAAGAGACCGAACATGAGATTTTCCCTTTGATTTTGAGGATTGATTATTTTTTATTGGGTGACTTGATTCTACTGAGGATTTAGAGTTAGAACTAGAATTTTCCAGAAGGAGGAGCGTTTTTTGAATTAACTCCTACTTTTCTTTGGATTTTTTAGATTTATTTTTGCTTTTTGAAGAAGGTCTTGTGGTGGATTTGAATTTTGGGAGGAGTCTGATGATTGCTTAATTTGTAGAGCCTGATTATCTGGTTCTTTAATTTTTAAGGAGGCCACTGGAGGCTTGGGAGATTTTGTCTGAGGGTGAGATTTTGCCAATTCTTCATATATGGAGGCATATATTTGAGTGTACTAAATTTGTCCCACCATTTTACATAGTATTGTCTGGTGAGGATTTCTTCTTCAATGGCGTATTGCCATTTAAGGATCCAAGGGATTTTGAATTTATTTACAAAATAAATTATTGTAGGAAAATAGGCCTCAATTGTTGAGGGTTTAAATCATTTTAAAAATAAACTATAATTTTGTTGTAAATAAATTGGAAAAATCTCAAAGACAGGACCATGGATTGACCACCATCTTAAAAACTATTTTGGTAAATTAATTTTGAATTTTTTTTCAAAATTTAAAAACCAAGAGTGGTTAAATTCACTATTTTGATGCAAGTAAATTGTTTGCCATGCATCAATATAGTCAAAATAATTATATTTTTTCTATTTAAAAGTGGTTTTAACCCTGAGGGATGGATTTTTCATTCCTCCAAAGTTATTATTTTAATGATATAGAAGGAATGATAAAGGATTTTTCTTTCTGCACTGTTTATTGGTTTGATATTTATTGATTTTGTCTATAGGAGAATGTCTCTATAGAAACTAAGGGTTTTATCCTTGTGTCCAGGGACAAAATGAGAATTAGGAAGGAAATGAGCCTTCACTATTTCAATCGGATTTTTGAAATGGGTAAATGGGTGTTCAATATAGAAGAGATTTTTACTGGGGGTTTTCTGTAATAAGGAGAAGATTTTTTATAATTGGTGAATCATTGGTTGATGACCAATTGTGGGTCAAATGGTTTAGAAACTGCAAAAGGGTCAAATTGATTGACCAAAGCATTTTGGTAATTAAGTCTGGTGGACCCAAGAACCGTTAACTGGATATTTTTAGGAGTAGAAGACTCCTCTTTGATTTGGGCCTTAAGGGCCAATTGGTGTGTGGAGGTTTCTCCTTTGGTCATCTTCCCGGAAGCTTGGGGCTTAGACCCCATCCTTTTGTTGCCCCTGCAGGAATTCACGTGTTAAAAAGTCAGGGACTGAATTATCAATTCCTTTAATAAATTCAATATTGAAATCAAATATACTAAGTATAGATTACCATCTGGAAAAGATTTGTTTGGAGGCTATATTTTTAACATCCTTTTATAAAACATGCTTAGCAGATTTGCAATCAATTTTTAACAAGAATTTTTGGTTTAGCAAGTCATCCTGAAATTTATGTATGCATAAAACAACAGATAGAATTTCTTTCTTAATAGTACTGTAATTAATTTGTGATTGAGACCACGTTCCAGATGTAAACCTAACAATTTGTTCGGGTGCTTCTGGGGAAATCTTTTGTAACAGGATGCCTCCATATCCAAACTCAGAGGCATCAGTTTGGACAATTTAAAAAAATTATTAGTGGGAATGCCAAGACAAGGAAGTGTCTTAACATGGGTTTTAATTCTTTTGATTAAATCAGTGTGGACAGTTGTCCAAGGAGGAGGATTCTTTTTAAGCCTGTCAAAGAGAGGCTTATAATCAATTCTCATTTTATTGTAAAAATCATATATGTAATTTAAAAATTCTAGAAACCTTTGTAATTGTGTTTTATCTAGAATTTCATTGGGGAATTTGTCAGCAAATTGTATTACCTTGTCAATTGGCTTGATTATAGAATGGTGTATTTCGAATCTAATCTTAGATTGAAATAATTTAATTTTGCTTGCAGAGATAATTAGACCATTTCATTTTATTATCCTAACAAACGATTCAAGGTGCCTCCAATGTTGTTCTATTATTTTTGAGAAAATAAGAACATCATTAATGTAAACAATTGAGAAATCAGTAAATTGATTAAAGATTTCATTCATTATATTTTGAAATTCATGAGGAGCATTTTTAAGGCCAAAAGGCATTACATTCCACTCATAATGGCCAAATGGAGTTACGAATATTGTTTTATATTTATCACTTTCATTTATCTGGATTTGCCAAAATCCAGATTTCATATCAAATTTAGAGAATATTACTGCATCTCCAAGTCTATTTATTAAATCTCTTTTGTTTGGTATTAGATATCTTATCCATTCTAAAATATTATTAAGGGGCTTATAATTGATTACTAAACGAGGAACTCCTCGTTCGATTTCACTGGCCTTCTGGACATAAAAGGTCGAGCAGGACCAAGGAGATTTGTTTCTAATAATATTCTTATTGAGAAGTTCCATAATTTCCTTTTTACAAAACACAAGCATTTCTGTATTCATCTGAATTGGTCTTACCTTTGTTGGGATATTCTTCTCATCAAATCCCTTAATATAGGGAAGATTGACAGTATGATGCTTTCTGTGCCAGAAAGCATTGGGAATATCAGAACATAATTCTTTACAGATTTTTTGTTCAAATATTTTAATTTTGTTTTGAAGAATAGAACTTTGAAGCCGTTCTTCAATTTTGTTAAATTTTAATTCATTTTGTAAAAAACATAATTGTTTTTCTTTACATGATATGAGATTTATTGATTTTGAGATATATTTTTCTTTAAAAGTTTTTAATTTTTCATTACTGGGAAAAGAGAGGAATTTAAATTTTATTGGTTTATTCATGACATAGGTAATTATTCCATCATACTCTGTTGAAAATGGATATAGCAGAGCAATAAATGGTAGACCTAGGATAATTTTGTCAATCATATTTTTTACTAAGACAAATGATGTTTTAAAACATACATTGTCTTGGTAAATATGAACTGTGGGTATTTCATAATTAATATGCATACTAGTACCATTAGCAGATGACAAAGATTCTTTTATCTTTCTAAAGTACTTGGTTGGAACTAGTCATTCCTGCATACAATTCAAATCTGGTCCCGAATCTACAAGAGTCATTGTTGTAAAATCGAAATCTTAAATGATTATTCTAACCATTATATCCCATTTTTTTAATTTTATATGATTGAGGGTTTGGATGAAATGTTAATCTCCTTCTTGATAGTTTATGTGTTTTTCACCCTCATTATCCGAGATTAGTAATTTACTAGGTTCACATAATTCTTGTTTGTTAATTAGATTTTCTATTTTTAAAAGATTTAATTCTTCTTTTATTTCAGTGTTTGAATTCTTCAAATCTTTTATTTCAATCTTGATATCTTTAATTTCCTTTTGAATTTCCTGTAGGGTAACTTCATTTTCTTTCCCTTATATCTTATTGAATTTTTCAAGGGTCTGTAAAAGACTTATAGTATTATTATTATTAGATTTCGTACTTTCTTTCTTTAGAACTATTTTCTTAAGTATTTCAAGGTATTCTTGTTTTAATTCAGGATTTTTTGCAAATTAAATATAACAAGAGGCTTTCTTGTTCTTCATTTTTATTTAGCACATTGATTTTTTGACAACAACTATCCCTACACCCTATAGTGATGTTAGGAGAATCACTGTCAGAACTTGACGATTCAGTTTCAGAGGATTCAGGGGTTTCCTATTCTCCTAAATCTTCACTATAACTGTCATAATAATCTATTGTTTCTAAGATTCTAAACAATTCTTGTTTATATTCTTCAGAAATTTTTAATTGGTTAATTTTTTCTTGACTTGACAAGTATTTGAAAGGTGACCTTTCTGACCACATTTGAAACATGTAATATTAGTCTTATCGTCTTATCAAATTTTTTATTAAACCTTTTTCTTGAATAATTTTTATTCCTAGAAAAGTTTTTATTCTTAGGAAAATTTTGATCAGAATTTTTATTCTTATGTTTGTGGTAATTTTTCCTATAGGGCTTATGAGACCTTCTAGGATGTAAATGAGAATGTTTTCTATTTTTTGAGAAGGGGCAATAGTGAGTAAACCGTATTGTTCACAGAAATTACATAACTCATATTTAACAGTTTTACTTTCTTTTTTAATTTATTTGTTGATTTTCATATCAACACACATTTTTAATCCTTCCTTTTGTATTATAGTAATTATGGTTCCATAGGTTAGACTATCATAGTCTATATTTCCTAGGTCATTACTAATGACTGTCCTTATTTTATGGGCAAAAAGATTGGGTAATCCATTAATAAATTTTTCTTTCCACAAGGGTTGATTACTATCATCCCTTGATATTACTCTAGATAAGAATATATTCTTATACCAATTAAAATCACTTAATGTTGGAAACCTAAGATTTGTTAATTGAACATATATACACGAAGTAATATTACTTGGCGTACCAATGAAATGTTCAATTATTGTATAAATGAGCGTATTTATACCATCAGGTATTGCTTCCTGATTTTCTCCAATAATTGAGTTTCCTTCAGCATCAATCTTAACTGCTGAGAGGATGGCAATTTTTGATTCATGTGTGAGATGTTTTTCCCACCAAGAATGAAGCATTCCTGTAAATCCTGTGACTAGAAGATTTATTACTTCTTCATGAAGTAAACCGTGAGAGGTAATGTAGCTATTAGCTACCATTGTCATGTGTTGTAATCTATTGAGGACTTCCTGTTCAAAAAGACCATCAAAATTCCACTCATATAATTTTTTTACAAAAACAGAAAATTGATTAACAAGAGATGAGTCAGTAATTTGAATATCAGGAGGCATGAGCTTCTTATGCCATTTTCTTTCTAATTTATTAATTTCTAAATTTTTAAATGTTCTTTCAATATTGTTAATATTTGAAAATTCATCTATTGTAGAAGATTCGTAAGTTGATTCTGACCTATGACTATCTGAGTCAGTATTATCGTCTTGGTTAATTACTTTTAATTCTTGAAATATTTCATCAATTATTTTAGACTTAGAATCTAAACTATTGTCTTGGTTAACAACCTTAAAAGTGGAAGATGACTCAGTAGATTCATTTTTTAATTCCTGAATCATTTTATCAATTTTTATTATTAATTGGAATAATTTTTAAAGTGGTCTTATCTGAAAGATTTATTAAAGGTTTTTCTTTCACGGTCTCACTAGGCTTAGGTTCATTGAGAACATCAACCTTAGTTTCTATTTTGTCTAATTGTTTTCCTATTGTAATTAGACTCCGGTTAGTATAGTTGAGTTGTTCAACTACTTTTTTGTTTGGTTCTTCTTCCTTTGTAATTTTGAAAGGAGAAACAGTGATTAAAATTTTTTTATGATTAATCATAATTTTTTCAGGAGGAGGATGACTAGTAGAAACTACACTAGAGTCTTCCTTAACCCATTTATACTTTGAAATTACTTTGATATTTCTTTCGTAAATATCTTCAACATAATCTAGGAAAAATATATCAATTTTAAATCTTGCATAAATTCCTTCCATTCAGAAAGTATGACTTTTCTTTGATCCATATCATATGAAGCTCTGAATTTATTACGTCTGTCTAAATTATTTGGGTCATTATTGTGTTGGGCTAGACCTTCCCAATCTAATTCATATTCTTGACTCAAGGTTCCTATATTCAGAACTAAGAGCTGAGGATTGACAGAATTAAAGCTTCCTTGGAAATCTGATCCAGTGGGTGCTTCAATTTTATCAGATTGTTTAGACTTATTATCAAAGACTGGCTGACTAACTTGAGAATTTGTGGCTATGCCTTTAAATTTTAAATTTTAAATTTGTAATTTCTTTAATTCCTGTTCTAAGTGTTGAATCCTAAAACTTTGATCATTACCAATGGATGATTCAGAAAAGGAATTTCTAGGGGTACTAGACTAGCTATATTCCCTAATATGTGGACTAGAAGATGATTGAAAGTTAATTTTTACAGTACCATCCATGTACTACTGGATGTAATTTACATCTTCAATTGGTCTTTGAATTTGGGTAGGTTGACTTTCATTAGTTAAAAGCCAATTTGTTGGTAAATTAATTTCAGTCCACCTAATTGTTTTAGGAACTCTAATATCTGCATTACTTTGACTAGATTGTACCAATAGAGTTTGATTCTTAGGACTCCTATTGATGGCTTGAAAGTTCATATTTGTTTTAGTTACTTTGTAATGTATTCTAAAGATTAAAGCTAGGGGCTGAGTACCTTCTAGGACTTGGTAACCACTAGTTTTAATATTTAAAATTAATGATTTTAAGATATGAGGATCTGCTAAACTAACAGACAGATCAAAAAAATAAGCAAAATGAATTGGACCATTACAAAGTGAAGATCCAGTTAAACCTAATATACTATCATTAAAATTTGTAAATATTGCATCTCACAAGGCTAATAAGACAGAGGTATTTAGGCCTCTTCTCGTGAGTGGTTTTACTCTAATCTGGACTAAACCAAAATGAAGGAAATTATATCCTTCTTGGATATGATGCTTTATTACATCAGAGGAAAGTAATTGACATGTTTCATGCTCTTTTCCAAGAGCATATATTTTTTCAATTATTTTTACATGATGCTGAGGCTTGAAAGAAGCAACAGACCATGTTGATTTATAAATATTTTTATTGGAGATTTTAGGTATATTCCATACCCTATGATCTACTTGATCATCTGTTAATTCTATGTGTTCATCATTTATTATGTCAGGTATTGAGGTTATTGTTGACCTATTACTACTAGAAGAATTACTCCTAAATAATTTACTCATTGCTCAATTAACTAAGTTATTCTTATTATCGAGAATTTCATATTGTATGTTTGTTACTAAACTTGTGGTGACTTCTACAACCACTTATTAGGCTTCACTCTTCTCCCTTTCGCCTCTACAACAACCCTACCCTCAGGATTTACGTATCTAAGAGGTCTTACCTAGGTCCCTGAAACTAAACAAATAGAAGCTGATACGTCAGCCTCTGATAAACAGATTCACAGATTAGGTATACAAATAATACAGAGAAATAATCAATTGTAAGAATAACCAGTCATTTGGGCGGAGAGTAAGATTATATATAAGCAATTATTCATGTAAGCAATTATTCATGTAAGCAATTATTCATGTAAGCAAATAAGTAAACAATTTTATCAATAACCAGCCATAATAGGCGGTGAACAGTTTAATTAAGCAGATTATGAAGTAGAAACAGTAAATGAACAGTAATTATCCCCACCAGGTTTGGCTCTGATACCAAAAGATCCAGAATTAAACAGTATTTAAGAGGGGGTATTAAGAGGTAAGAAGATAAACAATAAAAACTGTATTAATAAATAGTAAAAACAGTTACTAATTTATTGTGTAAGATATATATATGTGGTTCAGTTCAATTCAGTTCAGTTCGGTTGTTTCACATAAACCGTAAACCGAACCAAACCGCACTTATTTTCAACTACTGCATGAACCAAACCGTAAGAAATGACAAACCCGGTCGAACCACATCGGTTTGGCTCGATCAGTTGGTTCGTACAGTTTTTTTGTTCTACTTACATCCCAATAAACAGTCTGGTTCAGTGCGGTTTAGAGGCTATTGACGAACCAAACCGCAAATGTGGTTTATCACTTATAGAAACTGAACCGAATAGTAAATACTATAGAAACCGAACAGGACCCAACCACAGAAATTTGAAAAGAACCGAACCGATATGGAATGGACCGACGAATGAACAAAAAAACTCAAGTCTTAACTAGAAAGAATGAAGGGGGAGAATGAAAGAAAAGTGAGTCACATATTTTTCCATCAATGAAATTCAAGTCCAAATCTTGTACACAAAGTTTGATAGATCTTTCATTTGATAAATTAAAATGATCACAGAACTGAACCGATCTGGACTGGACCGACGAATGAACAAAAACTCAAGCCCTAACTAGAAAGAATGAAGGTGAAATGTGTATTTAACCATCAATGAAATTCAAGTCCAGATCTTGTACACAAAGTTTGATAGATCTTTAATTTGATAAATTAAAATTATCATAGAACTCTTACTATTACAAAAGACTTGAAGAAAAAAAATCAAATATAAACACAACTCACCAATCTTTTATAAATCCATACAAGAGAAATTTAAATGATAAATCCAAATAGATATCCTCTTTCTTTGAGGAATCCTAACAGAAACATTAAATACAAACAGATAAAGGCCCAAAGCTCTCTGTTTTTATAGAAAGAATAATCCAAAGACGTCACATTTCTTTTATTTTGGCATCAGAAATAGACGCTCGTAATGAGTCTTGTTCATCTTCAACGCGTGCAGCAGACAACTATGTGTGATGACCGTCTTGATCGATCAACAGCAGGGATTGAAAGTCTGTTGGTTTATGCTGATAGAGAGAGGTAGAGAACGATGAGATGAAAAGACTAAAGGGAGAGCCTGAGTCGAGAGATGAAAGAATCCGTGACTAAGATAGGGTTTACTAAGCCGCGACGGTAATAGCTTCAAAAGGTCCAAGGGGTGAGAAAGAGAGATGGAGCAGCTAATAAAGTGTGTTTCTTTTTAGGGTTTTCAATTGAAATCTAAAGAAGAGAGTGAAAAAAGTTAGGAGAGAGAAAAGAGAAGAGAAAAAGAGGCAAAAGCGGTTCGGCGAATGAATGGAATGCATTAAATTTAAAGCACTTCTTATATTTTCCCTATTTTCTATAAGGGAAAATAGCAAGAAAGCTCAGGTTTCGGGGGTGGAGTTGCAAAAATGGCTGAAATTTTTTTATTTGCAAATGGCCGAATACGACCATGGTGAATAATCTATTTACCAATAAAAAAATTTCTGGACATTTTTGCAATAAAACAATTTCTGGACATTTTCGGCACTTGAGCTAGGAAACGGGCCATTTTTGCCATTCACCATTTCTATAATATATAAATCATGTGGTTTGGTTTGGTTCGGTCCCATATCTGTGGAGAAACGACAACCGAACCGTGACTTTAATCCAAATCTAAAATTGAACTGCATCGTATGAAACACTCAGAGCGACTAAACTACTCCGGTTCAGCTCGGTTCAATCAGTTTAATCAGTTTTTCCGGTTTGGCTTACACCCCTACTATACAGTGAGAATAAATTATTAATTTTCATAATATAATAATAATTAGCGAAAATTTAACTTACACACCCCTATAAGTTTTATTAAAATACACTTACAATCTCCAGTTTTAAAAATGACACTCACGCTTCCTCTCTTAGTATTTCTGTTATTTGATGTGGAAAGACAACAATACTCTTATCTCTGTCTGTTTGTGTTCGAGGAAAAAAATTCCAATAAAAATAATTGTTATCCTCACTTCCATCTCTCTACCAGCTCAACTAAACAATTTTTTTTATCAACGACACCATCGTGCAAAACAGTCTTCTGCTCCATTGCTATTTAATTTAACCAAAATCAGGGCAGGTTTATGGTGAAAAGGGCACCTAGGAAAAATTTTTAAGGCCACTTATAAATGCAAAAGATTTATTATGTTTATATCGCAAAATATTTCAAAATTACATTTACATCTTTCGATGCAAAACTACATATTGAATTAATTAGGTTTATGAAACATACTTTTATTGATTTTATAGTCCCTCATGAACAAACAAATTTTTATATGACACATGACAAGATTTAGACTGAAGACTCCATCAAAGAGAAGATAGAGCAGGGATTGTAGGATCAACTCAGTTATGAAGAAGAGACCAATTAGATGAAAATACATGACTTGTCAACATGGCAATCTAAAGAGAAAATAATCAAGATCATAGAATTGATCTGATGATAAGGATTTAGTTAATTGCTAGTGTCGAGAAAGGAAAAGAAAACAAGGAAAAAATGTCTTGAGAAAGGAAAAGAAAAATAAAAAAAGGAAGAAAATGTCTTGAGAAAGGAAAAGAAAAATAAAAAAAGGAAGAAAATGTCTTGAGAAAGGAAAAAGTCAAGACAACGGGAAAGAAATTTCTTGAGAAAGGAAAAGAAAACAAAAAACAAGGAAGGATATATCTTAAGAAAGGAAAAAGTCATGACAACGGGAAAAATCTTGAGAACGGGAAAGTAATGCCTTGAGAACTGAAAAAAAAAGGAAAACAAGGAAAGAAATGTGTTGAGAAAGAAAAAGGAAAAGAAAAACAAGGAAAGAAATGTCTTGAGAAAAGAAAAGAAAACGAAAAATAGGAAAAGAAGTGTCTTGAGAAAGGGAAAAGAATAATCCGTTACCGACTCATTATCCACATATTTGGGGAAATGCACTGGTGAATCTGAAAATCTGTTGGCATGGTGGGGAAGAAAATCCATCAAGTTTGCTTCGTACTGTCAATAGAGAAGCCTATTCAATTATCTATATCAATAGAGAACCTAAAAATTATGCAATATTGATAGAGAGATGAGAGGTGGAAGGCAATTATACAGTGAGAATAAATTACAAATTTTCAGAATAAAATAATAATTAGAGAAAACTTAACTTACACCCCTAGAAGTTTTATTAAAACACACTTTCACTCTCTAGTTTTAAAAATGACACTCACACCTCCTCTCTTAGTATTTCAATTACTTTGATGTGGAAAGACAACAATACACTTATTCAATTATCTCTGTCTGTTTGTGTTCGAGGAAAAAATTCCAATAAAAAATTTTGTTGTCCTCACATCCATCTCTCAACCAGCTCAACTAAAGAAATTTTTCTACAAACGACACCATCGTGCGAAACAGTCCTCTGCTCCGTTGCTATTTAATTTAACCAAAACCAGGGCAGATCTAAGGTGAAAATGGCACCTAGGCAAAATATTTAAGGCCTCTTATTAATGAAAAAGATTTATTATGTTTATATAGCAAAATATTTCAAAATTACTACAATCTACATATTAAATCTTAATTAGGTTTATGAAACATATTTTGTATTGATTTTATAATCCATCCTGAGCAGACAAATTTTTACATGACATGTGGTAAGATTAAGACTGAAGACTCCATCAAAGAGAAGATAGAACAATGACTGTAGGATCAACTAGATAGTTTGAAGAAGAGACCAATCAGAGGAAAGTACATGACTTGTCAACGTGGCAATCTAAATAGAAGCTAATCAATACAATTGGATTGATCTGAGGGTCAAGATTTACTTAGTTGTTAGTGTTGAGAAAGGAAAAGAAAAACAAGGAAGGAAATGTCTTGAGAAAGGAAAATGTCATGACAGCGGGAAAAGTCTTGAGAACGGGAAATAAATGTCTTGAGAAATGAAAACAAAAAGAAAAACAAGGAAGGAAATGTCTTGAGAAAGGAAAAAGTCATGACAACAGAAAAAGTTTTGAGAACGGTAAAGTAATGTCTTTGAGAAAGGAAAAAAAAACAAGGAAAGAAATATCTAAAGAAAAGAAAAGAAAAATAGGGAAAGAGGTGTCTTGAGAAACGGAAAAGAATAATCCGTTACCGACTCATTATCCTCATGATCTGGGAAATGCATTGGCGAATCTGAAAATTTGTTGGCAGGGTGGGGAAGCGAATTCATCAAGTTTACTCTAAACTGTCAATAGAAACCCTATTCAATTATCTCTATCAATAGAGAACCCTAAAAGTTGTGCAATATTTATAGAGAGATGAGAGGTGGAAGGTAACTATACAGTGAGAATAAATTACAAATTTTATGAATGTAATAATAATTAGAGAAAATTTAACTTACACCCCCATAAGTTTTATTAAAATACACTAACACCCTCTAGTTTTAAAAATGACACTCACACCTCTTCTCTTAGAACTTCAATTAATTTGATATGGAAAGACAACAATACCCTTATTCAATTATCTCTGTTTGTTTGTCTTCGAGGAAAAAATTCCAACAAATTTTTTTGTTACCCTCACTTCCATCTCTCAACCAGCTCAGCTAAATAATTTTTTCTGCCAACGACACCATCGTGCGAAACGGTCATCTTCTCCATTGCTATTTAATTTAACTAAAATCTATCAGTTTTAAAGTGAAAAGGGCACCTAGGAAAAATATTTAAGGCCTCTTATAAATGCAAAAGATTTATTATGTTTATATAGCAAAATATTTCAAAATTACATTTACGTCTTTCGATACAAAACTACATATTAAATCTTAATTAGGTTTATTAACATACTTTTATTGATTTTATAGTCCGTCGTGAACAAACAAATTTTTATATGACACGTGGTAAAATCTAGACCGAAGACTCCATTGAAGAGAAGATAGAACAATGGCTATAGGATTGACTAGGCATTTATGAAGAAGAGACCAATCAGACGAAAATACATGACTTATGAACATGACAATTTAAAGAGAGGGTAATCGATATCATTAGATTTATCTAACAGTCAGGATTTACTTAGTTGTTAGTGTTGAGAAAGGAAAAGAAAAACAAGGAAAGAAATGTCTTGAGAAAGGAAAAGAAAAAGAAAAACAAGGAAGGAAATATCTTGAGAAAAGAAAAAGACATGACAACGGGAAAAGTGTTGAGAACGGGAAAGAAATGTCTTCAGAACGGGAAAAAATGTCTTGTGAAAGGAAAAGAAAAAGAAAAACAAGAAAGGAAATGTCTTGAGAAAGGAAAAAGTCACGACAACGGGAAAAGTCTTGAGAACGGGAAAGTAATGTCTTGAGAAAGGAAAAAAATCTTGAGAAAAGAAAAAGAAAAATAGGAAAAGAAGTGTCTTGAGAAATGGAAAAGAATAATCCGTTACCGACTCATTATCCTCATGATCGGGGAAATGCATTGGCGAATCTGAAAATCTATTGGCAGGGTGGGGAAGCGAATTCATCAAGTTTGCTCGGAACTGTCAATAGAGAACCATATTCAATTATCTCTGTCAATAGAGAACCCTAAAAGTTACGCAATATTTATAGAGAGATGAGAGGTGGAAGGTAACTAACTATACAGTGAGAATAAATTACAAATTTTCAGAATATAATAATAATTAGAGAAAATTTAACTTACACCCCTATAGGTTTTATTAAAATACACTAACACCCTCTAGCTTTAAAAATTAGAACTTCAATTAAATTGATGTGGAAAGACAACAATACCTTTATTCAATTATCTCTGTCTGTTTGTGTTCGAGGAAAAAATTCCAACAAAAAATTTTGTTATCCTCACTTCCATCTCTCAACCAGCTCAGTTAAACAATTTTTTCTGCCAACGACACCATCGTGCGAAACAGTCATCTGCTCCATTGCTATTTAATTTAACCAAAATCTGGACAGCTTTAAGGGGAAAAGGACACCTAGGAAAAATATTTAAGGCATGTTATAAATGCAAAAGATTTATTATGTTTATATAGCAAACTATTTCAAAATTACATTTACGTCTTTCGATACAAAAGTAAATATTAAATCTTAATTAGGTTTATGAAACATACTTTTATTGATTGTATAGTCCCTCATGAACAAACAAATTTTTAAATGACCCATGGCAAGATCTAGACCGAAAACTCCATCGAAGAGAAGATAGAGCAGTCACTATAGGATCAACTAGGTGGTTATGAAGAAGAGACCAATCAGACGAAAGTACATGACTTACGAACATGACAATTTAAAGAGAGGCTAATCAATACCATTAGATTGATTTAACGGTCAGAATTTACTTAGTTGTTAGTGTTGAGAAAGGAAAAGAAAAACAAGGAAAGAAATGTCTTGAGAAAGGAAAAGAAAAAGAAAAACAAGGAAGGAATTGTCTTAAGAAAGGAAAATGTTATGACAACGGGAAAAGTCTTGAGAACGGGAAAGAAATGTCTTGAGAAAGGAAAAGAAAAACAAGAAAAGAAATGTCTTGAGAAAGGAAAAAGTCACGACAACGGGAAAAATCTTGAGAATGGGAAAGTAATGTCTTGAGAAAGGAAAAAAAAATAGGGAAAGAAATGTCTTGAGAAAAAGTCAAGGACAAGAAAAACAAGAAAATAAATGTCTTGAGAAAAGAAAAGAAAATAGGAAAAGAAGTGTCTTGAGAAAGGGAAAAGAATAATCTGTTGTTGACTCATTATCCTCATGATTGGGGAAGTGCACTAGCGATTCTAAAAATCTGTTGGCAGGGTGGGGAAGCAAATCCATTAAGTTTGTTTCGAACCGTCAATAGAGAACCCTATGCAATTATCTTTACCAATAGAGAACCCTAAAAGTTGTGTAATATTTATAGAGAGATGAGAGGTGGAAGGAACTATACTGTGAGAATAAATTACAAATTTTTAAAATATAATAATAATTAGAGAAAATTTTACTTATACCCCCATAAATTTTATTAAAATACACTTACACCCTCTAGTTTTAAAAATAATACTCACATCTCATCTTTTAGTATTTCAGTTAATTTGATGCGGAAAGATAACAATACCCTTATTCAATTATTTCTGTCTGTTTGTGTTCGTGGAAAAAAATCCCAATAAAAAATTTTGTTATCCTCCATTCCATCTCTCAACCAGCTCAACTAAACAATTTTTTCTGTCAACGACACTAATCGTGCAAAACAGTCTACTACTCCATTGCTATTTAATTTAACCAAAATAGGGCAGGTTTAAGATGAATAGGACACCTAGGCAAATAGTTAGGGCCTCTTCTAAATGCAAAACATTTATTGTGTTTTTATAGTAAAATATTTCAAAATTACATTTACGTCTTTCAATGCCAAACTATATATTAAATTTTAGTTAGGTTTATGGAACATATTTTTATTGATTATATAGTGCATCCGTTAATTATGTGTTTGCATTATTGATTTTGTCACATAATTGAATAAGTAGTATTGTACTAGTTTGATTAATCTAAAACTTTAAAAATACATATTATGGTAAATAATGTTTTCTACACAATGTAACATATTCTTTTAGGATTTTATGTTTTCGATAAATATTTTTTAGGATTATAGTTTCAGCCAACCACATTCTCTGAGAATCCGTGCGACAAAAGAAAAATAAAACTTGACAATGAAAGATAAAAATGAGAAGCCACCTTATAATTTTTCAAACACATATAGACCATACAGATTAATATAACCAACAACTAATTTATAAATCATGTCCATATTAATTTATATTTCCAGATAATATTCCATTTTATAGTTCAAATCTTGGAAGAAAAAAATTACAATCTTAGAAAAGAAAAGAATTGAGAGAGATTATTTACAAGAAACAAAGTAACTTGCAATGGATAATGAACAAACCAAAATCTTATCTTACACGTGGTAAAATTTAGGTCGGTGATTCAATACAAGGGGAAGAAGGAACAAGGGATCCTATCCAAGAATATTATCTTTAGAAGTTTATCAATTCCCTATTATTAGCTACGGGGTAATAATAATTCGTTGTAATCTCATTGTGAAATTTATCTATAAATAGGGATATGAATCACCTCAAAAAATCAATCAAATACAAGCCAACTTAAGCTCTTGAGTGACTATTCTTTTTACTCTCTAAATTTGTTATTTCTATTCATTCGTAATTTGAGTGACTATTCTTGAGTGACTATTTTTGAGTGACTATTCTTGAGTAACTATTCTTGTTTGTGCGCGAAGTAACACAATTCTAGGTAGACACAAAGTTTAAACCTCAAATGCAGGATATCAACATTCAATGTCTTAGCAAACTTAACATATATAAAGAAATGTGTAGATCTAGAATCAATCAATAGAAAAGTAACAACACCTTGAATAAGGATAGACCTGACACCATGTTGGAAGCATTATCCATGTCATCCTTAGCCATAGCCTAAATTTTCCCTTGCAACTTGGGCTTGTTTTCAGACATCTGGTCGACTGGCTTCTCTTTCGTTTCTAGGCAATCCTTTAGAAAATGGCCGGTTTTACCACAATGAAAGCATGCTCTTATAGCCTTCTAACACTGCCCTGAATAAGGCTCCCACACGTAGTGCATGCTTTGGCTTCAGACTTGGTGTAAGTTTTATTTGAATGATCAACCCTTAGATTGGTACCTCTTGAAATTTCCTCTCATGGGGGTTGGAGCTTTGGCAGTCAGCAGAATTCGATGTTCTAAGATTTTCTGATAAAATTCGTGCATCTTGTAAAAACTCCATTTTTTTCCTTTTCAACACACCAACATCCTCGCAAATATCTAACCTAAGACCTTGTTCAAACTGTGAGCCTTGTGTTCCTCAATATCAAGAAGATGTGGAGCGAACCGCGATAAATCTTTTAATTTCTTCTCATACTGCATGAAAGTCATAGCACCCTGAATAAGTTGAATAAATTATGCTTCCTTTTTTTGCCTCACGGTGATGGGAAGTATTTCTCATACTATAACACCACAAAGAAAGAAACAAAAATATTAGAAAGTCGGTTCATGTTTTCTACTTCTATAATAGTTGGAAGCTCAATGTCATTTTTAACTGATTATTCCCGTTGAGATCAAATATTAGAAAGTCGGTTCGTGTTATCTGCTTCCATGTATGCTCTTCACGTGGCTCAAGTGAAATGGTACTGTTGACAACCCATTATCTACTATCTCGAGTTGGTTAAGTTGAACGATATTGTAGAGAACCATTGTAGACATTTTCTCGCAGACGCTCATCTTCTTGTGCATTTTTAACTTGTCTCATGGTAATGGATCACCGCAAATGTTATCTTCCTAAGAGCAGTATTTCGACTTGAACAACCGCTGCATGAAAGACATTAGTGAAGAAAACTATCAACAACGAGGATAAAGATCTTGTTCAGCTTCACTAAACAAATCATAAAAAATGTCTAATATCTCTTCATGTAGATTTATTCTATCAGTATTTTCATCTCCAACATGTTCACCATTTATTTCCACCACTCTAACTACACATATTCTAACATTTCCTTCATCTCATCATCATCACCATCACACCACCACCACCACCAGCATCAAGGTGAGATGTAGTACTATCCATCCCTATATTTGGTTAATAGTGATATCTTTATGTCTCATCAATGCCATTTCATATTGTCACAAATGCAGTTTGACTTGTTTTAAAGACAATTGTATTGAGTTAAGATAATTTCTACATGGACAAGGGGTCGTCTCCTCTTCATTGAGATAATTACTTGTGACGCTCATAAATTATGAAATATCAGCAACATAGTCCTTGGACAATCTATTCGAACTTTTTGTCCTAACTCTTGTCCATTGTGTGTCGGTCTGTAAATTAAAAAACTATTTAAAGCAATTTCAAATTAATACCAATTTTATAAACTCTACAAAATGTTCATTTTTATTCATCATTTGTAAAGAAAAAGTAACACAATAGTAGCTATAAGCGTCACATTGTTTCACACATGGTGATATGTCAATATAAGTTCTTATCGTCCACAGCACAGCAACATAGCATATAGGGACAAAATCAACATAATATGTTTGGAAAAACTAATAATATGGACATACGGGTAGAAAAAAGTCATAATATCTTTAGTCATCTTTATATTTTTATTGCTCTTCTAATTAAAACTCATAACATGATAAAATGCACAACATTATATTTTTATTGCTCTTCTAATTCATGTCTAGAAATTAATTGTAGAGATCAATGAAATAATAGAAGAAGGCTAAAGCCAAACAAGGGATTAGTATACGATAGTTTTATATGGACCAGATTTAATAAAAAAAAAAAGAAATTAGTGGATTTTCCTATCTTGTATTAATATAATGCTTATGAGAACCAGTAAAATTAAACAATTAATATGTGGATAATATTAAATTGGGATGAGCAAGGGATGAACGATCTCTTCACAAATACTAAAAGAGTAGCTTCCGTTGTGCTAAAAAGCTCTATCAGCCATGAAAACAGAGGGCACGGCTACTTAATTTATCAATAGTTTATAATCTAATGATTTGATTTCTCCATTAATATGGAGGAAATAATTTGAAAAATAAAAACTAATAGCATCCATGAAAATAAAAAAGATGTTTGAGGCGAATCGTCTGTTCTGGAAGCAAAACAGATTTCTCTTGAAAATCAAGAGAACTGATTCCAGAATGAATTAAACTACTTATATTTCAGCAGGTCCTTCATTCTCATTCAAGAATATTAAGCACCATTACAAACAACATGCTCTAGCCTAGGGCAACGGAGAACTACGGTGATGGCGATTCACGGCTATGGACACCCACGATGACGGAGACACTCGGCAAACCCTCAGCAACGGCGAACAAAGATTGTGTTGTGGACTATTGTGCTAAGTTTTGAGGGAAATAGGAGATAGTGACAAAACCTTTTTAAGATGACATCATTTTAACAAGGTTTGCCATGCTTATACTGACTGAATTTAAATTTGTCGGTAAAAGTTTAAGGGTTATTTGTAATTATGTACAATTTTCATATTGGGTTAAGAAATATGTACTCATTTAAAAAAAAAGAATTTTATATCCTGGACCCACACAATTCAATTAAATATTAATAATTTCATCAATCTCTTCATCCCTTCTTCTTCTTCATATTCTTCTTCTTCTTCTTCTCTTTTATTCAACGAATCTCATATTTCACCTTCATCATCATCATCATCATCATCATCATCTTCTTCTTCTTCTTCTTCTTCTTCTTCTTCATATCTCTTCATATCTCTTCATCTCCTCTTCTTCTTCTTCATCTTTTTCATCTACTTGAATGGTTCACCTGGTATATGAGTGTTGACTGTCAAGAAAAAATAATTACTTGAAGGGTTCGAGTAGTAAAAAAAACTACTTGAACCTTACAAGTAGACGAAAAAGTTTCGTTGAAAAATAAAGACAGAGAATAAAATATAACTACTTGAACTCTTCAAATTATCATAAACAACTACTTGAAAGGTTCAAATAGGCATAAAATAACTACTTGAACTCTTCAAGTAGTTGTTTATGACAACTTGAAAGGTTCAAACAGTCACAAAAAATAACTTGAACCCTTCAAGTAGAAGAAAAAACTTCGTGAAAAATAAAGAATAAGAAGAATAGTAAAATATTATTAGATTGATTTGGCATATGCATTGAGAAAGAAAAAGAAATGATGAGGGAAGAGAGAGATGATAAGGGGTGATGCGAAGTTGGTGGGCAATGGATATAAAAAATTTTTATTTTGAAAAATGGGTATAAAAATTCTTAAGGGAAATGGAAATGGTATATTTATCAAAATAACCCAAAGTTTAACTTCTACCGACCAATTTAATTTTTGGTGAGTAAAGGCACCCTTTTCACCTACGAAACTTTAAAGTAGTTGGAAAAAGCATATTTTTATTGATAAATTTGTTTTTCGAGGATAATAATTGGGATTCTACTAACAAATAATTAAAATTGTCATATGCTTTTTCTAACCAATTTATTATTTTGTCAGTAAAATCCAAAAGAAATTAGCGCACACACTTTTTCCTTATAGGGAAACTTTGTGCAATGAATAAACATGTCGTAATATGTGTATTTTAGCGACCAACCATTTATTTGGCCCTAAAAGGGGATTTCTTGTAGTGATGGGCTTAGACTTAGGCCCAAGAGAAGAAACTTGCATCACATTCACATTAGGTGGAACCTTCAGTATATTATATGTCACCTAAATTTGTCTCATGAACTCGGTTAAGGTCTACACATACGTTTTCATGACATGTTGACGTTGAACTGGTTAAATGGGTCTGACAGATATGCCAATACCATATCAATATGGGTTGTTCCATCGATTTCAGCACCTAAGATCTCCATCACGTTAAGGTAGCCAACCACCTCAATAAATCATCCCTAAAAGGAGATCCAACTTTCACCTTAGCGTTCATGAGAGCTTTTATGGCTTTCATCTTTGTTGGTCGCCCTTGGTTTCCCTACATTTTCTAAAGGTTAAAACATAATTTTTACAGTTGTGTACATAGATCGATGTTGATGTTGCAACACATCAGACATAGAAGCCAACATGTAACAATGTGCCAACTCATATTTCTGACTCCATAGGAAATATGCATTTATCTCCTCCTTAGAGGAAAGTTTAGTAGGAGTTAGAGGACAAGGATCCGTAAGAACATGCTTAATTCCCTTAGAAGTCAGGCTTATTTCCAGTTAACATAGTTTGTGTCATCAAGTTTATTTTCTTTCAATATAGATGTTAATGAGCTCATAGATGACATTTTGATTACAAAGCAAATAATAAAAGCTTAGTTCTTACATGCATATCAATTTAAGCGCAAAGTATGCAACGATGGCTCTCAGAAATATAAACACGTTTAGGTAGAACATACATTTATAAGTTAAATAGGATAATTCAATCCAATTAACTACTAATATGATATTAGTACCTAGTGTTCCACTAATCTGGTTTTAATGCCTAATAATTAACTAACGTTTTACTTTAGTCTCGAAATAAGTAATATGACTGCTTAGGCTAGATACTACAAAATCAAGTCAAGTGTACACCATTATTTCACGCTCCGACTCGTACTAAATGGATAACACCTGCATAAGCAGGTCGTTCCCAGTTATACACTTTATAAGGTGATCATTCTGAAGATCATACTCATGATCAATATTTCGAATACCCTCCTTGAGGGAGATTCCCAGATTGAAGACGAGGTATCCTAGCATCTTACTATGTATGATCTAATAATGGAGATTGTGAGTTTTGATAAAATATTACTCTTACTTGAATTTTTGAGACATGAGTTTTTATTAATGTGAGTTACAAAGTGTCATTAGATAATTAACCAACATAATATTTAGCAACCAACTTTGCTTAGTTAATTATGCTAAATATACAGCAATATTATTATAATTTTATATAAATTCTAATAATCCCAAAATTTAATTACAATAGTTAGATATATAGCAAGATTATTAAATTATAAATAATATTTTTTACTAAACTAATTAAATAACTTAACAACATGCTTCTAGGGTTAGCCATTTTATGCCCTAATTGATTATGCTTAATTTTATTTTTCATTATACAAGCACACATGCTTATCCATCTAAAAACCTAAAGTCACATGGTATCTAAAAGCGATTGTGCATAAAATAAAATTATGTAACTGTGCTTCGGCATAAAACATTATATATATAAAGGGCAAAAAATTCAAGAAATAAAATCTTTAAGATAGGTTAAGACATGATCCACCGGCCTTGCAACTGTCTACCGCCCCACCATCACTGACCTGAAGGAATTAGCGCAGCTAAAACTGTCCTAATGTAAAATATTTGTATGAAACAATTTAATCTATGTTAAAACAAACATAGAAATCTTACCCTTGATGCATGAACCCAAAAAATCGAAACATTTACATCACGATCCGTTCCTTAATCTACTCACGAACAGTGTCCTCAATCTATGCCCTAAACTATTGACCCCTTGAGAAGCTAATGTTGTCCACACCACCGTCGACCGCCGTGAGCCACTATCGACCGCCATGAACCGTTGTAAATTGTTGCTACCGACCATCATGTATTGTCATGGACCAACTTGAATTACCGCGAACCACCATGAATCAACACCTCATGATCATCCTCGGTATTTCTCTGGCCGTCAACTAAATTTTAGTTTGTGGGCACTTGGAAGAAAAATATCATTTCGTTTTCTCTCTAATTTTCAGCTAGGAAGAATAATTAGACTCCCTATGGTTTTCTCTTCTCTCACTAACCCTGCCAAAAGGCTTCTACATAACCTCTAAAAGAATACTCATAGTTATAGTGAAATTCAACGGTCAGCTGTCGCAATGTGCGCGCGACGCGGAACGGCGATTAAAAAAATTATTTTTTGAAGGAAAAAAGAAATTTGGAGTCGCCACCAATCATTTTAGGGCGTGATTGGTCACCCAATTTTAATATGAAAATTTTGGTCTATGAAAACTCAAAGTTGATTCGGGAGTAGTTTGTGTGTAGGGAAGGTATTAGCACCTCACAACACCCACTATAAAATGGTTACCAAATTTAATCAAATGCTATCCAATTTTTTATTTTAAGGCAAAAGTTAAATAGATTCATTTTTTGAATGTCCCATTTGATGCATTTATTATCATAAAAATGAACAAAATAAATTACTTTTAATGGGTGGTTCAAAGACCATTGAAAAATTATTATTTTTTTATTCTTATATCTTTTTTAAATCGAAGCATTATTAGAGTTATTCTCGGTATCCCAAGAATAACTCATCACCTCAATAGTTCGAGAAGTTTGATATCCTGAAAATCTCAAAGTCCATCTTTGGTTTTGTTTAGTGAAAATTAAATAATGGAAGTAACAAAATCTAAATCTAATTGTTAAAATTATAATCCACACATACATGAACATTAATTATAATAATAAGGGAATAATGCAAGAATCGCATTATAAGCATGACGGTGTAAGAATGCTAAATAAATAAACATGTAAAGGAAATCAATGTTAATAATTACAACAAAAGGGAAGTAAAAGATTAGAGATAAAGTTATAGGATGTCAAATTATAGAAAACATAAAATGTTGAGATTATATAAAAACATGCATAAAAAGCAATAATGCAAGCATAAAGTAAAAACAATACTATGTAATAAATGAAAGAAAAAAATTCAAATATATATATATATATATATATATATATATAGGGTAAGAGCTGCAGCAGAGGAAGCTTTCCTCTGTTGCTTTTTTTTAATAATATAATATATTATAATATAATATAATAGTAGTAATAATAATAATATTATTAAATAAATAAAGAAATTGAAAGAAAAATGATGAAAACAAACAATAGATTTTTTTAACATAAATATGTCCATTTTTTTATTTTTGACTACTTAGTCTACTAATTACCATTTTTCTTTCTTTCTCTCATTAGTCATTGCTAATCAAATAGCAAAGGGGATGATCATGGATGATAATTAGTTCAAACAAATGTCACAAAATGATGAACATAATATTTTAAAAAGAAAAGACTTGTAGGAAAATTAAAAATTTCAAAACTTAGATATTTGCATAATCTTGTATAGAAGTTTTACTCTCTATTTTATGCATTGTTATGTGTGAGAAATTATCTTAGGGGATCTTTACATCAAATGTACACTTTCAACCCATTAAAGGGTTGATTCACATTGGGTTAATTTTTCCACCCCTCAAAAGCTTTATCATCATCCTCATTAATTGAGTTGATGACAAAGACATCTCATTATCCAACTTGTAAAGAAATCATCAATGCATAAAATTAAAAGGTTAAGATTTAAAGGAGGAGAAATGATAAAGAATGAACAATCCACTTATGTATGAAAAAAAATATAAAAGATATCAACTACATGAATATGAAGAAGAGAGATGAACAAAATATATTATGATCAAATGTACCAAACATTTAAGCTACCTTGGGAAAAATAATGGAAGAAGATGAAAATAATAGAAGTGTAGAACCCTCTTCCTTTCTCTAAAATCACATCTTTTTCTCACTCTAAAAAAATGGCTTCCTTTTTTCCACTCCAAAAAGACCCCCTTAAGTGAAGACCACATCCCTATTTATAGGCAAAATTAGGGTTTGCCTTTTTTACTTTTAGTCTTTTTTTCAATTTTTACTTTTTAGTCCTTGGACCACTTTTCTTATTTTAGTATTGGATTAGTTTTCAAATTATACATATAGTCTTGGATTATTATATGAGCTAAAATATAAAGTATGTATATTTCATGTATTAGACCGGATAAAATACGGTATCTACAGCTTTTACATAACCTCTGAGAGAATACTCGTATCTTTAGTGAAATTCAATGGTCAGGATTGGTTGGAAGTTAAATCTTTATTAAAATTGATTAAATTAATTTTATTAATAATTATCATCACTAAAATTAGGACTGACATCATTGTCTACTAGGTATCCATGCGTACCTATTTATTATTGTTAAGATAATACCTATAACTCATAGCCTAGCTCAAGGATCATAAGGAAAAAATAACCATGGCTAAATAATTAATAAAATCTACCAATCAAACCATACTCAGATTTAGTAATTATTATTACAATTTATTTCACTATAAAATTATAATTGAACTCAATTTATGTTTTATATTACTTGAATTAATTATCCTCGTCCTATTATTCTTAATGTGGTGCCTCTCCTTAATATAACATCGTGTATAATTAGATAAAATATTATCTAATGAATATATACACCTTTGTTCCTTAAGTATCGAATTTCGTTCTATTGATCAACCATGATAACTTCTTTACTTGATGTCTCAAGTGAAATTATAAAATCTCTAATAATCCATTAGAGATACTAAGCACACGGTTTACTATGATCACATAGACCGACTGTGTTAAGGGGTACTATGTCCCTTAATGAAAGTGTCTATGGACTCTATAATTAGGAACCTAAGCATCCTCACTATCTAACAACTTAGTCATTCAAACTATAAATATATTGACTCATTGAATTTCAACCATAATGGTTCAAACAACTGAACAATTAAATATATGTTCATAAGTCTCTCAAGATTAAGAGCACACATAATGTAATAGAAATGACTAATGATTTTCTAAAATAGTAATTTTTTTGAAAATGAAACTCATTAGTCCACTCAATGCATTCCAAATGTGCTAACACGTTAACCAGGTCTAGACTTGTGGCCACGACCACCCAGAGCGACGCTGGCGCAACAACCCACTACAGTCGCAAGGCAACAATTCATCCTTATTACCATGCAAGGAAGTAGCATCACTGTTGGTGCCTTGCGCACAATAAGTGTGTGCGGTGCAATCACCAGCTGCATCGCTGTGTGGGTCGTCTTCCATTCTGCAACTTCTCTCTTGCCAAGAAAGGCATTCGTTTTGACACGCCAGGAAGCTGATGATTGAAAATTAGTTGTTGTCGGTACACTTCTTGGTCTTGGGAATTTAATTTTCGCATTCGTTGAATCTGGATAGTCATTTTCTTTATTATCTACTTAAATGTGTTTTGTGTTTCACTATTAGTTGTATCTTGAGTCCATATTATGTGTGTCCATTGTTTTGAATGAGGCGCCTCCCTTTGGAGGATGAATGTTCTTAAGTAGGGGAAAACGTAATATCCTAAAACTTTAAAGGGTAATTGTGTAGTTTTTAGGTTCACACACACAAAACGTATACACCCAAAGCAAATCCTAACCTAATGTTATATATATATCTCTCACGCAGCCACCATCTCTCCATGCGTTTCTTCATCTTCATCTCTAGTGAAGCCTCTTATTCATCATCCTCTTTGTCGTTCATCTTTCATTTATCTCTTCGACAATTTTAGGTATATCTCCTTCTTCCTTATTCTTTCTTCATTCTCTCTCTTTTCTTTCTCTCTTAAGGTGTTAATGTAAACAATTATGAAAATGTTCTCCAATTTCAGCAAATTTCATCCTCTTTTTTCTTGGGAGTCGTCATCATATCATCGTCGTCCCTTTGTTCCGGTAAACATCTTCTTTTTCTTCTCTCTTTCCTTTCGGTCTCTTTAAGCTCTTTGTTCCGGTAAACATCTTCTTTTTCTTCTCTCTTTCTCTTTCTCTCTCTCTCTATGCTTTTGTCATCATCACCAATGATGGAATCGCCGACGAGATCCTCCTTCCCCTTCCTCCTCTTACTTTCTTCCTCTCTGATTTACAGGTTGCAAATGAGTCTTGTGACCCAGGTTGTTATTGACCCGACCCGACCTAGGGAGCACCCAGCCTGAGTTGGTTCAGTTTAACAGAAGCGATATAATTAGACTAGATCAAAGCGGTCCATCCCAACCAGACCAAACCGATTCAGACCAACCGGACCAAGCTGAACTGGTCTAGACAGCTTTGATCAGAATATTACCCATTTTATCTTTACCATTTTTTACCATGTTCGCCCTCTTAATTTATTGGCAATAATACTTAAATAATGCGTTATTATTTGAACATTTAGTGACACGGACTCGCTGATGTTATGTGTGATATATACGCAAGTCTACGTGTCATTAACAAGTAATAAAGTGATAAATGAGTGTCGATCTCCACAGGGACTGGTGAGCAATTAAGCCATTGAATTAACCAAATTAAATTTAATTGAAAACATGGTAACTACAAATAAGTGATTTCAAGTAATTCAAGGTTAAATTTAATGTTAAGTAAAATGGCTTAGAGTGACACTTACAGGATATGTGATTTCAGTTTAGTAACATTGGTGTATTCAATAATAAAGTGAGCTAGCATGGTGAGTTCCCTTTTTCCATTAATATTCCTAGTTAAATATGTTTATGTTGCTATAGTATCTTGATTGCATTAACCTTAGCTCATTAGCACAATAGATTCCATCCTTGCGATCATTAACTCTAAACTTAATTAAATTATTGCTAAGCCTAATTTAGTTAAGAGTTGGCTCTTATTAGTTCCAACCGATTGGTTTACAAGGTGAGCATAATTGTCTATACCTCTCACTAAAAACTTAGATCTATATGATTTAAGCATCCAAGTATAATTGAAGTTATATCAATTAGATTAAACCCTTCAAGTATTTAATCTAACTTGTATCTTATTAGAGATGACCAGACAACAATAAAATCTAAACATTAAGTAACCTTGAATAAAATGCTAACAAGAGATGCACAAAAGAAACTTCATTAACTAGAAATAACAACTTCAAGGTTCATTACCTATACTGTTTAAACATTTTAGCTCATAATGAGCTTAAGAACATATTCGAATACAACCATTTTCGTATTCACCTTACAGAAAATGAGCTAAGAATAGAAAATACAGTAAAGCAAATAAGGTTAAGAAAGGAGAAAAAAAGAAGGGAATAAACGAATATCCTCTTCCACGCCTTCTTCCTTGCGTCATTCATTCTCTTTCTATCCTTTTTTCACATTCTTTCTCTATAAAATGTTTCCTTATTTTCAGCAAGGGAGTTGGCCCCTCGTCAAAAGGGTGTACTTACTATATAAAGGAGCCTTGGAGTTAGGACTTCAATCTTCTAGCATCGACGCATGTCGAGCAACTACAACGGCGAGGAACGTGAAAAAGGCGCTAATGCCATGTGGATAACTAACTTTGAGCGCACGAGCATCTTCTCTCTTGTTAGCGCCAGCTGAGACACGACAAAATCTTTTACCCAGTGTGCATGGCCAGTGCTATAACAGCAAAGGAATCCGCACTATAGTAATTTCTCCAATTACCAATCTCCCAAGGGATCCAGCACAGAAACACGACTTATGAATAAAAACTGCTTAAAACTACTAGGAATGCTAGCAAGGTAGCTAAACTGAACAAAATGCTAAACTAAAAGGAAAATGACACAAATAAAGTTATAAAATGCTACATCACCCTATTAACCAATAATTTAGACTCAGAAATGTAAAGATAACTCTAAGAATTTAGTGTTATAACACCCCAAAACTTAAAGCATTACTCATCTTCGAGTGATGTTAACCAAAACAAAAGACTCACTAAAGAAGTGACCATATACACTACCACCTCCAAACTCATCCTGCTCTACTTTTCAATGCAAGTCTGAAATTTAAGCCCATTGACCAACCTGCTCAACACTTTAATGCAACAATGAACAAAGCAATTTAATTATCATTCTCAAACTTGTTGAAGTGAGGTGCTATCCAAATTCCTTTTAGTGTGTGTGTGCTAGAAGTTAGATTTGCTCTTTCAAATTGCTTAAGATACTTTAAACCAAGGTCATAGACTTAACTTATGCACTCTACCTAGGCAACTTATCTCATCAGCAAACAGCATGCAACAAGAAGATTACAAAACAAATGGGACAAGCAATTACATGAAGATCACAAGAGAATTTAAAACACTGAGCTGCAATTCTCTTATTATATTGGCTTTTTTTAACTAGATTAGAATACCTCTTATTTTATACTAGCTTTTTACGCGGATAGTCAACACTTATGGTGAAGATACCTGGTTACTCAGTAATAAAACTAGAAAGGTTGCTATCTTTTTAATTTTCTATTGCTTTTGTTGTTGCTGTAGCAAGCTCATATCTCGAGCTGCCTTATTACGTGAATAGTCAACACTTGTGGTGAAGATACCCGGTTACTCAGTAGCCTAAGATAGTGGAGCTTTTCTAAATTCTTTTATTCATGAAAATTTTCTTTGAAGCCAACAAAACAGCAACGTTACATACAAAACAATTCTAATAGAAATCCCCCCCCCCCAAACTTGAATATTTTCCAAGATGAACAGCTATAATACTGCCTTTGAGATGCTCTAGTGCCCAAAAATAGTATTAAAACTTATTCAAAGTTAAAATATCCTAAACTTTCCAAAAATAGCTAACTCCATGTATAACCCCTTAACCCTAAACCGTAAAAATCCTCAAACCCTAAACCATAAACCCTAAAAAACCTAGACCTTGTACCCTAAACTCTAAAAACCTAAAAACTTTAAACACTAAACCTTAAATCCTAAATCATTAAACCCTAAACCATAAACCCTAAAACCCTAAACACAAAACCCAAAACCCAAAATAAAAAATCCTAAACCATAAAACTCTACACCCTAAAATCCTAAACCCTAAAACCTAAATCCTAAAGCATAAACCCTAAAAGCCTCAAACCCTAAAGCCATAAACCCTCAACCCAAAACCTTAAAACCATAAACCCAAAATCCCAAATCCTAAAACCATAAACCCTAAACTCTAAAATACCTAAACCTTGAACTCTAAACCCTAAATCCTAAACACTAAAACCCTAAAGCCTAAACCCAAAACCCAAAACCCTAAACTTTAAAGAACTAATCCCTAAACTTCTAAACCCTAAAACCCTAAATCCTAAAACCTAAACCCTAAACATTAAACAACCTAAAACCCTAACTACTTAAAACCTAAACCCTAATATCTTAAACCTTTAAAACCCTAAACTCTAAAACCCTAAAACCCCAAACCGTCAAACCTTAAACCATAAACAATCAAACCCTAAAAAACCATAAACCCTAAACCCTAAAAACTCTAAACCCTAAAATCCTAAACCCTAAACCCTAAAACCCTAATCCTAAACCCTAAAACCTAAACAATAAAACACTAAAACTCTAAACCCTAAACCCTAAACTTTAAACCTCAAACCCTAAAATCCATGAACCCTAAAACCCTAAATGCAAATGCTTAAACCCTAAACCCTAAAACCCAAAACATTAAACCCTAAACCCTACACTTAAGCCCTAAATTTCTAAAACCATAAACCATAAACCCTAAATCCTAAAATCCTTAACCTTAAATTCAAAGAAGAAATATCTATTCTTAGGGGGTGTTGTATAATTTGTGTATACGCTAGTTCATGTATCGTTAACAAGTAATAAAGTAGTAAGTGAGTGTCGATCTCCACGGGGACTCGTATGAATATGTACTAAATATATTGAACCAAATAAGATTTGACGTGCGAATAGGGTAGTAATAATAATAATGAATCAATATGGTTAAAACTAACTTGAAATTAAGATGACTAATAAAGTAGTATGAGATAATATTTACAAAGTAGCAAACCCTAAAACCCTAAAACCCAAAACCCTAACCCATTAACCCCAAACCCTAAACCTAAAACACTAAAACCTTAAAACATGAAACCCTAAATCCTAAAAACCTAGGCCCTAAACTCTAAACCCAAAAACCCTAAAACCTTAATCACTAAACCCTATATCCGAAACCTAAAACCATAAAACCCTAAACCCTAAACCCTAAACCTTAAACCCAAAACGCTAAACCCTAAACTTTAAAACAATAAAGCCTAAAGCTTTAAACCCTAAATCCTTTATATCTAATTCCTAAACCCCAAACAACCCTAAACCATAAACCATAAAAGTCTTAAACCATAAAATCCTAAAACCCTAAACCCAAACCCTAAATCTTAAACCTTAAAACCCTAAACCCCAAACATTAAAACCCGAAAACCAAAAACCCAAAACACTCAACCGATAACCCTAAACCCTGAACCCTGAACCTAAACATAAAACCCTAAAATCATAAACCCTAAACCCTAAATCCATAAACCATTGACCCTAAACCCTAAAAAACCTAAAAGCCTAAACCCTTGAAATCCATAAACACTAAACATTAAATCCTAAACCTTAAACCCCAAAACCCTAACCCCTAAACCATAAACCCTAAAACCCTAAACGTAAAATCCTAAACCCAAAACCCAAAACCTAAAATCCTGAACCATAAAACTCTAAACCTTAAAAAACTCTAAATCCTAAACCTTAAATCCTAAACCCTAAACCCTAAACACCCTGAACCTAAAATCATAAACCCTAAAATCCTAAACCCTAAAACCTTAAAACCATAAACCCTCAAACCCAAAATCCTAAAACCATAAACTCAAAACCCCAAAACCCCAAATCCTAAAACAATAAACCCTAAACCCTAAAATACCTAAACCTTGAACACTAAACACTAAAACCCTAATCCCTAAACCTAAAACCCTAAACCCAAAACCATAAATCCTAAACTTTAAAGAACTATTCCCTCAACCTCTAAACCCCAAAACCTAAACACTAAACCCTAAATCCTAAACCCTAAATCCTAAAACCTAAACCCTAAACATTAATCAACCAAAACCCTAAATGCTTAAAACCTAAACCCTAAAACCCCAAACCATTAAACCCTAAACCCGAAACCTTAAAACCCTAAAACCCAAACCCTGAACCATAAACAACCATAAACCCTAAACCATAAAAATCCTAAACCATAAACCCTAAAATTCTAAACCTAAAACCATAAACCCTAAAACTCTGAAACCCTAAACCCTTAAACACTAAACCCTAAATCTTAAAACCCTAAACCCCAAACCCTGAAACCATAAACCCGAAACCCAAAAAATCCTAAACCCTAAAATCTTAAACCCTTATCCCTAAAACCCTAAACCCCAAAACCCCAACCCTAGACCTTAAAAACCTAAACCCTAAACCCTAAACCTGAGGGTTTGCTACTTTGTAATTATTATCTCATACTGCTTTTTTATTCATCTTAATCTCATACTACTTTGTTATAATTATTATCTCATATTGATTCATCATTATTATTACTACCTTATTTGTAAGTTAAATCCTATTTGGTTCAATATATTTATTACATATTCCTACTAGTCCCCGTGGAGATGGACACTCACTTACTAGTTTATTACTTGTTAACGATATGTGCACTAGCATATACAAAAAACATACAATACCCCCTAAAAATATATCTATCTTCTTTGAAGTTAGGATTTGAGGTTTTAGGATTTAAAAGTTTTAGGGTTTAGGTTTTAGGGTTTAGTGATTTGGATTTAAGGGTTTATGGTTTTAGGATTTATGGTTTAGGGTTTAATGGATTAGGGTTTTAGGGTTTAGGGTTTAGGATCTTTGGGTTTAGGGTTTTAAGGCGTAGGGTTTAAAGTTTTAGGGTTTATGGTTTATGTTTTAGGGTTGTAGGGTTTAGGGTTTTAAAATATAGGATTTAAAGTTTAGTGTTTTGGGTTTTCAGGGTTTTAACTAGTCTAAACACTCAAATTCAGCATAATTTGAGAATAACCAAAATTTTATCAGTCTTTATTCCATTTTTCAGTCCATTTTTTAGATGTTTTTACTTTTCATAGACTAAGCAGATTATGAAGAGACTTAGACTAAAAAATTGCATAAAAGAAAAACAGAACTAGCATCCTAAAGATTGACAATCATCGAAAGAAATTTTCAAAGATAATTCTAAAGAAAAAGGCATATACCCTCTCCCCTAAAGTTAACACTTGCAGTGTCCCCACTGCGGCAAAATGATAACCAAAATGAAATCAGAAACATAAATTTTAAATGCTTAACCTAATCACCCAAACAAAAACCATAGTCAGAAATTTCACCAGCAATCAAAAATAAAATAGAAGCAACAAGAAAGGGGCCAGAAAGGTACTCCACAATAAGAGCTCGTAAGCTCAGCTCTCCCTTTAGAGGCTGCTTTAATGTGTGAAAGTCTTTTCTACACTGACTGCAATTCCTCTTGAAATTGATCCTCCAAAGACTGCTCCTTCTCAGCTATTTTGAGTTTCTTCTTGGCACTTGCATTAGATCTCGCTTTTACTATCTACTTCTTTTTATCAGTTGATTTCCCTTTAGACTTGACAGTTTAGGTGGATTCTTCTTCTTTCTTAAAATGCTGCTTGTATAGATTAGGGGTAATTTCCTTTGTCCTTTTGTTTCTTGGGTGATGGCATGGGTAGTGATGTCGGCAATACTTCCTCCTCACTCTCTTCAACTTCCTCTTCTTGTTGCTCTCCTTCCTCATCCTCACTCTCTTCTTTTTCCTCTTCAGCCTCATCTTGTTCATCCTCACTTTCAAATCTTCTTCCTCATCCTCAAATTCTACCCCGACTTCTTCCTCTCCTTCTATTTCTTCCTCATTCTGGGGGCGTCATCCTCTTGGGAAAATTGTTCTTCCTTGCCCTGCTCTACCTCAGTTTCTCCTTTTCTTCTGCCTTCTAGAGGTGCATAATGACCTCTAAAAATGGACACAAAGGCCAAGTGGGATTCATAATTCTTTTTTCTATAGGCTCTTTTACAGCGCACGATCTCTTGCTTGAGCATATTCCCAATATGCTCGACTTTGGTGCTCTAGTTGCTACTGCAATTTCCAGGCCTCTCCTTGCAGGGATTCTTGTTGGACTATCTTATCATGTAGCATCACCAACATTAGGTTAATGTCAGTGGTGTCTACATCATTTTGCTTACTCGCCTGCTTGGAGGATGATTGCTTACTTGAAATCACTGGATCCCTACCCTTCTCTACAAGAAATCTTGCTATAGCAGTTAAAGTAATAGCACCACAATTTATCAGCATTTCCTTAGCACTCATTACAAGAACTAGATTAACAAAACACAATTTAGATATTAAGCAAGGGAAAAACAGGCAACCTATTTTCTTGCCAACACAGACTCATATTTCCTTAGAAATAATGTGACCAAGATTAATAGATATACCAGATAATAGAGCATGCAACAAAATAACCGTTCTGGTGTTATCGTTTGTGTGTGTTTTGTGGGCATGATAGCAATATGAATAAAATGGTACCAGACCTTAGCCCTAGGCTTAAGTGCCAACCTAAGACAAGTCCTAACACCATCTGCAGACACATTATGCCATTTGTACCAAGAACAATCAATTCTTTCAAGATTGCATTTAACTTAACCTCAGAAATTTCTTTCGCTAGCACAGAGTATTCATCATCTTCATCTTCCAGATCAATAATAGATTTATGGCTTCAATATTGAAAGAAACTAGGTTACCTCTTATTGAAACATCAGTCTACTCAGGATTTAAAAGATTAACGTAAAATTATCTTACCAAAGAAACCACGATAATATCTGAATGTGCACAAAACATTTCCCATCATCTTTGCCTAATGATTGTTGTAATGTCCTTCGAGAGGCCAAGAGAGGGAATGAGCTCTATCATGAAGTCTTTTCTTCATGGAGTTTCTTCACACGAATTTCCTCATTTCTTTTCTCAGCATCCTCGTTGATGAATTTTTCAAAAGCCACGAACCTCTTAGGTTGCCTTTTTTATTTTGTCTTGCTCATTTTCTTTTGTTGTAGAAAAATGAAGGAGAGGGTTTGAGTGAGAAATAGAATGAGATTAAGGGTTCTTAGGACAAATAAGGGCTTCTCACTAAGGTTATTTAGGAAGAAGGGTTTTGAATTTGAAGAGGTTGCATGTTGAAAGCATCAAAGGGCTTTTGAATTTAAATCCTATGGAGCATTTCCATGATGTGCCATGTGTTAGCTCCACCACTGAATCAGCCCAAAATTTTCCAAAACCAAGATATTTCGTGGGGGAATTTGAAATTTCGCAAACTTTCAACGATTCGTTGATTTGAGCACGAATACTGGAAAATATTTTACCTGAACTGGCACGATCTTGCAATAGCTTTCATTTTTACAACGCTACAACCATTAGCAACCAAGAATGCTTTTCTTCAGTTGCCGACTGTCCTCTCGGTGGACCCGTCCTATTGTACCTTCCTGCAAAATAAATCGTACAAGATCTCCTTAGCTAAGATACCAAAATTAAATGAGGATATTTTATTAGGATATTAGATTAAATGAGGAATATTCGCTCATTATGTTAGGAATAAAGGAGTAAACTGTGAGATATTCTTGTTTAGAGTGAGATATTCTAGCTTAACTTAAACAAAGATAAATAATAACAATATAAAATCCACTAAAATGAAATTGAAAACTTCCTGGGATGCCTCCCATAAGCGCTTGTTTTTTAGTCTTCAGCATGAGTTGGACTTGCTCTTCACGGATCACTAAGTTGGGTTCAGGTCTTCAATCTATCCACATTATTTCCCCTATAGCGCTTCACCTTCTGCCCATTAAATTTAAACTCTCTCCCAGTCTATTCATTCAATAGGTCCATGACTCCATATCGATAGACTTTGATCAATTTAAACAGCCCAAAATATCATGACTTTAACTTTTCAGGAAATATCTTAAGTTTTGAATTGAATAATTGAACTCGGGCCCTTGTCTTCAATTCTCGATCCACATTCCATCTATCAAGCCACTTCTTGGTCTTATCTTTATAGAATCTTGCACTCTCATATGAAAATAGCCAGAATTCATCCAATTCATTCAATTTTAGGGCTTTATTCTCTCCTGCAGCTTGCAACTCCAAATTCAACTTCTTAACAGCCTAGAAGCTTTGTGCTATAGCTCTAATGGTAAGTGGCATGCCTTACCAAAGAATAACTGATGGGGAGACATTCCCAAAGGAGTCATGAAGGCAATTCTATAAGCTCATAGTGAATTATCAAGTCTAGACCAATCCTTTCTACTAGGTTGACAACCATTTCCAAAATCATCTTTATCTTTCTATTAGATAGCTCCACTTGCCCACTTGTTTGTGGGTGATATGTTGTAGCAACCTTGTGTTTTAACCCATACTTAACCAAGAGTCCTTTGAATAGCCTGTTGTAAAAATGTGTTCCTTCATCACTTATGATGGCTTTAGGAATCTCAAATCTTGTGAAAATGTTCTTCTGGATGAATTTTAGCACTGCCTTTGCATCATTTGTTTCCAATGCTGAAGCTTAAACCCACTTGAAGACATAATCTACAATCAGTAAGATGTATGTGTTCCAAAATGAAGGTGAGAATGGCCCCATGAAGTCTATCCCTCATACATCATAAAGTTCAACTTCCAAGATGTTATTAAATGGAATCTTTTTCCTCCGGGATATGTTCCCAGTCCTCTGACTTTTATCACACTCTTTGCAACTTCATGTGCATCCTTAAAAATGTAAGGACAAAAATAGCAAGACTGGAGCACTTTGGCAGCTATCCTTAATCCTAAAAAAATGTCCTTTATAGGGTGAAGAATGACATTGTTGCAATAAGTTGTGAATTTCCTCTTCTGGGACACATCATCTAAAGATCTGATCAGGGTCTTTCTTATAGATATGGGGGTCATCCTAGTAGTAGGCCTTGATTTGTTGAAAGAATTTTTTCAATTACTGTGAATTGAGCTCAGGAGATAACACTCCACTTGCTAAATAATTCACAATATCAGTATGCCAATGGGCTTCTACTTTTTAGATTGCCAGCAACTGTTCATCTGGAAATGTTTATGCAATGGATGATTTGATGTAGCATTGTTCCCTTCTTCCAATCTTGGCAAATGATCTACCACTTAATTTTCTGTGTCATTCTTATCTTTAATCTCAAGGGTAAATTCTTGAAGTAACAAAATCCATCTAATAAGCTTAGGCTTTGCATCTTTTTTAGAAATTAAATACCTAATGGCAGAATGGTTAGTGTAAACTCACTTTAGTGCCTATAAGATATGCTAAAACTTTACAAAAGCAAACACAACAACTAATAGCTCCTTCTCAGCGGTGGTGTAATTCAATTGTGAATCAATTAGTGTCCTACGATCATAATAGATAGAGTGAAAAATTTTACATTTCCTTTTCCCTTAGATTGCTCTAACTATAGTCACTAGCATCACACATTAGTTCAAATGGTAACTCTCAATTGGGTGCTACAGTGATAGGTGCTGAGACTAAAGCCTTTTTCAATTCAATACAATAATGTCTACATTCATCAATAAGTTCAAAAGCTCTATTATTTTTTAGTAACATGAATAAGAGTTTTGATATTTTACACCTTTCATAAACCTCCTATAAAATCCAGCATGTCCTAGAAAACTTCTAATGCCTTTCACTGTGGTGGGGGCAGAGGGTTTTTCAATGACTTCTATATTTCCTCTATCTACTTCAATTCCTTTCAAAGACACTCTATGTCCTAACACTATCCCTTTGTGCACCATAAAATGACATTTCTCCTAACTCAGAACCAAGTTAGTTTCTTCACATCTTTCTAACACTTTTTTAAGGTTAGATAAACATTTCAAATATGATTCACCAAAAATTCAAAAAGTCAACCACAAATACCTCAAGTGTTTTCTCCACCATGTCTATGAATATTATCATCATGCATCTCTGAAATGTTCTTGGAGCATTGTATAGCCCAAAAGGCATCCTTCTGAAGTAAATGTGAGGTTAAGGGTAAGTGAAAGTGGTCTTCTCCTGATCCTCTAGTGCTATAGCTATTTGGTTGTAACCTGAGTAGCCATCCAAAAAACAATAGTATTCTTTTCTAGCAAGTCTGTCCAACATTTGGTTAATAAAGGGCAAAGGGAAATGATCCTTTCTAGAAGCTTTGTTTAGCTTCATGTAATCCATTCATACCCTCCAACCATTGTTCCCGTGGGGATCAATTCATTGTTCTCATTGGTTATAATTGTTACTCCTCCCTTTTTAGGCATACATTGTACAAGGCTAACTCATGCACTATTAGAAATGGGATAAATTATTCCAGCATCAAGCCATTTAATTATCTCTTTCTTGACAACCTCTTTAATGATTGGATTCAACATTCTTTGTTGCTCTATGAAATTTCCACTCCCCTCTTTCAAAAATATCTTATGCATGCAAATAGAAGGGCTTATCCCCTTGATATCATCCATCTGCCAGCCAATTGCTCCTTTATACCTTCCCAATACTTCCAATAGTAAGTTCTCATTTTCATTGCTTAGGGAAGAAGAAATAATAATAGGCGAAGTGTTGTTCACACATGGGTAAGCATAGGTTTTAATTCAAGCAAAGGTGGTGATTCAATAGAAGGTAATGTTGGCTTGAATGTCATTTCAGATAAATATAATGATTCAATTTATTTTCCAAACCTGGGAGTATTTTGCGTAGCATCCATCCAGGTGATTACTACTTCCTCCAACTGCTATCTTCTTCCAGAATCTTCAAAGTTGACTCTGATTGGGTTGCCTTGCTATAACTTATACACATATTTTCCATAACTACGGAGTGCATCATGAAAATAGCTGCACATTCTTCTATTTCTTCACCAAGGTTATCTTTTTATCATTAACTCTCATGGTAAGCTCTCCTTTTGCACATTAATTATTGTTCTTTCTATGGCTAAGAAGGGTCTTATCGGTATGATAGGAACTTCTCTGTCTGCTTCATAATCTAGAATGATGAAATCTGTTGGAAATATGAACTTATCCACTTATACCAGAACATCCTCTATCTTACCTTCTAGATAGACATAAGACCTGTCAGGCAGCTGCAAAGTAATGGTTGTTGGCCTGGCTTCTCCTATTCCCATCTTTTTGAAGATGGATAGGGGCATAAGGTTGATACCTACTACTAAGTCACATAAACTCTCCCACAGTGAGTTTTTCTAATTGCACACGATATGGTGAAGCTCCCTTGATCTTTAAGCTTTGGGGGAATCTTGTTCTGTAAAATCAAGCTGCATTCTTGGATGAATGTTATAGTCTCGAATTCTCCAAGACTACTCCTTCCTTTCTAGGACTTTCAATACTGCTAGGTAAAGCACCTTGAGGTCTGGTATTTAATGCATTGGCTAATTATCTAACTTAGTTTTTCAAATTTATCAGAGACACTTCTTGACTCTGGATCATTGCAGATTAGATCTGGATTACTGATTCATTTTTGGTTATGTATTCTTTCAAGAGTTTCTCTAATATGCCAGGTTGTTTGGTTGGTACTTACTTCTGTCCTTGAGCTTGTTGTGCAAAGCTAGGCGGATAGGTTGGCATGTTTTGTAAGTTTGAAGGACCTTGGTTACTCTAAGAGAAATTAGGGTGTTGTTTCCAACCAGGGTTGTAAGTGTTGGAGTAGGGATTGTTTTTATTATTTTTGTTAAAATTTTCTAAATAATTCATAGAAGCTGGATTTCCTAGGAAACTTTCAAACAAATGTTCTTCATCACATAGACACAAGATACATCCATTACTTGATTCATAGATTGATGTATGCCTTGATATTGATTCAGATTTATTGTGGGTGCCATACTTAGATTTTTTATAATGTTTGTTAATGAATACACTTGAGCTGTTAAGGCTGTCATAGCATCCAGATCATGTATCCTAGTAATCTCCTTTACTTATTGTTATTCTAGCAGTTGGCCATGGTAATTGTTACTTGTTATCCTCTCTAAAATTTTGTAAGCCTCATTATAAGACTTAGACAAATGACTCCACTCGTTGAAGCATCAACCATCAATCTTGTAGAAGAGTTTAGCCCATTATAAAAGGTTTCCATTTGGATGTAATGTGGGATACCATGGTGTGGGAATTTTCTTAGAAACTACTTAAATCTTTTCCATGCCTCATATAAAGACTTATTCTCCAATTGATGAAATGATGTGATCTCATTTCTTAGTTTGGCATTCTTTGTAGGTGGGAAATACTTCATCAAAAAATTCTTAGCAAGGTCATTCCAGGTGTTGATAAAATCATGAGGTAAAGAATTTAACCAAGGTCTAGCTCCATCTCTTAAGGAATAAGGAAATAGCCCCATCCTTAGTGCATCCTTTGAAGCTCCAGGTATTTTGAATGCATCACTGACTTCCATGAAAAGTCTTAAGTGCAGTTGGGGATCTTCATTGGGCAGTCCATTAAATTGCCCAACAGTTTACAACATCTGGAACATGAGAGGCTTCAACTCAAATTGAGGAGCTTGAATCTCTAGCCTTACTATTCCAAGGTCCATTGCATGTGGTTAAAGAATGGCATAGTCTCTAATTGATCTTTCCATGTCATCAGTCATGACTATGACATTGTTGCCATTATTAGCTTGATTGTCATTTTGATTCCTATTCTCATTTAAAACCACTTCATCTTCATGGGAAGCCTTCTCTCTCAAAGCGGTCGATCCTCTATGTTCTCTTCTCAACTGTCTTAGAGTTTTGTATATTTTTGGGTCAAAATTGAATTCGCATAGTTGCTGCCTGCGTATAAAATGAGTCCCAACTTCCTTAAACAGAGCAGTAGTAATAACATTAGCAATGTAGCTCACTAATTAGATTTATGTTGATTTTTATATTGAAATTTCTCCTTCAGTCCTCGGCAACGACGCCGAAAACTTATTGTGTGTGATAAATACGCAAGTGTACATGTCATTAACAAGTAATAAAGTGATAAATGAGTATCGATCTTCATAGGGACTGATGAGAAATTAAGTAATTAACAGACAATATTAAATCTAATTGAAACATAGCAACCGCAATAAGTGATTTCAAGTAACTCAAGGTAAAATAGAAATATTAATGTTAAGTAAAATGGCTTAGAGTGACACTTGCAGAATATGGAATTTAAATTTAGTAACACTAGTGTATTCAATAATAAAGTGAGCTAGCATGCTTAATTCCCCTTTCCATTAATATTCCTAGTTCAATCTGTTTATATTGCTACAATATCCTCATAACATTAACCTCAACTGATTAGCATAATAGATTTTTATTCTTGCGATCATTAACTCTAAACTTAATTAACTTATTCATAAGCCTAATTTAGATTAGAATTGTCTCTTATTAGTTCCAACCGATTGGTTTACAAGGTGAGCATATATGTCTATACTACTCACTGAACACTTAGATCTACAAGATTTAAGCATCCAAGTACCATTCAAGCTATATCCATTAGATCAAACCCTTCCAGTATTTAATCTAACTTGTATCTTATTAGAGATGGCCAATCAATAATAAAATCTAAATATTAAGTAACCTTGAATGAAATTTTAAGAAGAGATGTGCAACAAAAACTTCATTAACTAGAAATAACAACTTCAAGGTTCATTATCCATACTAGTTTAAACGTTTTAGCTCATTATGAACTTAAGAACAAATTCAAATACAACCATTTCCGCATTCACCTTACAAAAACTGAGCTAAGAATAGAAAATATAGTAAAGCAAATAAGGTTAAGAAATAAGAAAGAGAGAAGGGAATAAACGATATCTTCTTCCTTGTTTTCTTCATTGCGTCTTTCTTTCCTTTTCTACCCTTTTTCTCTGTAAAATGTTTCCTTACTCTCAGCAAGGATGTCGGATCCCTCCTCAAAATGGTGTACTTACTATATTAAGGAGCCTTGAAATTAGGGATTCAATCTTCTAGCAGCGATGTGTGTCGAGCAGCTACAACGATAGGGACCATGAAAAAGGCGTTATTGGCAGGCGAATGGCTAACTCTGAGTTCACGAGCATCTTCTCTTTTTAGAGCCAGCTGGAATACACGACAAAATCTTCTACCAAGTGTTTATGGATAGTGCTATAGTAGCAAAGGAGTCCACGTTGCAGCATTTTCTCCAATTGCCAAGCTCCCAAGGGATCCTGCACAGAAACACGGCTTATGCATAAAGATGCTTAAAACTACTGCAAATGCTAGCAACGTAGGTAAACTCAATAGAAAGCTAAACTAAAAGGAAAATGACATAAATAAAGTAAAAAAATGCTATATCACCCGAAGATAAGCAATAATTTAGTCCAATAAGTGGGCTTACATAGTAATGTGAACTATGATATTGTAATTGTATTATGTATTTACATTTAATTTTGATAAACTATTTTTCTATAATGTTTATATTCTTGAACATGTTTGTAATTATTTATTTGTATTGTTCAATTAGTACTATAATTATCATGAGATGTTAATTTGGGTATGACTGATTATATGTTAATATGTCACCATACACTATTAAGTTAAGCATGTTTGATCTTGTTATATGTACTAGTATGAATTATATGTTTACATGTCAACCATATGATCAATTATTATCATGCATTGGATTTTATGAATTATGAAGCTAAATCAAGTTAATGTGCCAAATAAGTAAGATATGACCTAAAGTACTTCCCTTAGTTAAAAAGAAATCAAATTGTTCACGTTTTATTCTGTTACACGAATCGAGTGTCATCTGTTCATATTTTCATCACACATGGGGTGTCATCTATTCATGTTTTCCGTCACTCATGGGTTGTCATCTGTATATATTTTCTGTCATCTATGAGTGTCATTTGTTCATGATTTTTACCACTCATGAGGTGCTGTATGTATATGTTTTCCCGTCACCTATAAATGTCATCTGATTATGTCACCCAGTATGTGCTCTCTGTTTCTGTTTCGTCGCCCAATTCGTCAGGTTACGTTTCAGTTTCGGTGTGAATATTTCTTGTTAGGTTGATAACTAGGGAATATGCCAAGACAAGATATGATTAAGAATGTTATATAATTCTACATGAGACACGTGTTAACTACGTGCTATGTTGAGCCAAGACATGATCAAGTATGTTACATTATTTTATTTATGATACATGTCAAGTTATGTTATGATTATATTTATGTCTTGTGGATGCAAGTTGTTATGTGAGTTTATTTACTGAGTACTCTCTAGTACTCAGTCCCTCACAGTTGTTTCTGATGCAGGTGGTGATGGCAAACAGCATAAGTGAGAGACTGTCATAACCAGCTAGATTAATAAAGGAACTTAAGATTTCCACTTTATGTTTTACTTTAAGACTTGGGAAAATAGTTCATGTTGAACTCTGTTATTTTTAAGTAGTTTATTATACGTTATGTTTTTTACGAACTAGGATAGGTGAAATGTTCATTAACTATTTATTTCATGTGTTGACTTTATTTCAAAGATTCATTCGGTTTGAAAATGGTTTATTAATTAAGTAATTATGAGTCTTTATCAATTCCACTATTTAATGATAATGATTCCTATCATGGATAAATTACGATTTTTAATTTAGGGATTTTTCTCAAAATTAGGGTTTGTTTCGAATTGGAGATTTTGAAATTGTGAAATTATGGCTATGTTTAACTCTCAGGATTAGGGCGTTACATTTTTTTGCACAATGGATCCTACATATCTTGGTTATGAAAATGTTGATCTTAGTGAGAAAAATGAATTTCATCTTGAGGAAAATGAACCATTAACCACTCCATCAACTGCAAGCTCTAAACCTCAAAATAAAATAGCTAAAACATCTGAAATATGGGATCATTTTGATGTTATATTGTTTGAGAGTAGTGGAAAAACTAGGCAAAATGTAAGCATTATCCATCCGATTATGCTTGGAAAGTTGGTGAAGGAACTGGAATAATTTCAAAACATTTTGTAACTAAGCATGCAAAAGATCATATGAAAGATGGCTCAAAACAAATTCAAATAAATGCATCCGATTCTGGAAGTTTTAATACTCACATGTTGGAATGACAGAAGGACTAGCTAAATATATTTTTGTTGCAAAACAACCTTTGATTTATGGTGAGAATTCTGATTTAGAAGAATTCCTAGAAACACTGCTACATGTGATGTACTTAAACTTTACAATAAGATGAAAGATGATTTAATTCAACATTTTCTTCTTCTTCTTATATGTCTATTTTATTACTTCTGATTTATGGAGTGCACGTAATGCGTTGGGTTACATTGTTGTTACATCACATTTTGTTGATCATAAATGGGAGTTAAATAAAAGAACAATGGGATTTCGACAATGTGGTTACCTTCATATAGGTAATGTATTTTTCAATATATTATGACTTTATTGCATGAATATGATATTTCTAATAGAATTTCCATATCTCTCTTGATTATGCCATTACAACAAATATGACATTCTACTAGATTTAAATACAGGGTTCATAATTTCTTCCTGTAAAAAACTTGAAATAACAAGATTCTTTATGAACCGCATAAAAAATTCTTGTTAAAAGTTAAAAATTAAGCGGGATGAATTTCAAGGGAAGCGGGACTGAAAAAATTTTGTGGAAGTGAGTTTCTAACAAAGAGAGATCCACCATTTTTACAGATGCTCCTTAAGACTTCTCTCCATTCCTTCTTGAATCTCTCTCATAGCTCTCTCTCTTTCAGATGAAGCTCAACCCCTTCTCCGTTCCCTTGTCTTAGAAAGCCTCTTTCTCATCATTCACACCTACCAAACTCAACAAGTCAATGCCATCGTCTCCCTCGCCTCTCTCATCTCAGATATGCCTCCCTTCATCGCCTTCACCTCTCTTATCTCAGTTCTGCCTCTCTTCATCTCCCTCACCTCTCTCATCTCAAATTTACCATTCTTCTTCTCCCTTTCTTCTCTCTTTCATTCTAAGACAGTGATTTAGGGTTCTCAAAGTGGGCAATTATAGTTTTCTAGAAGAACTTCTCTTGAGAGATCACCTATGGACTCGCTTGAGCTCGTGACTCTCACTAGTTTTCATTGTGAGTCTCATCACTGTGCTTGCTTTGGGTAGTAAAACAAGAACTTCTCTAATTTTCTCTATAAGGGTAGGCTTTCTTTGGGTTCTTTTTCCCATTTCATTTGATTTTGGGTCTAATTTTCAGGTTTATAATTTTGATGTTTATTCATCGATGAACTTGTCTCTCTCGATGGTACAGCAAGGTCAAGAACATGGAAACCCAGACTTAAAAGTATCTCAGAAGCTGGAAGCTAAAAGAATCATTCATCTTCTTCCATTATTAATCAATCTCTCTCACATGTTGTTTATCACTCACAAATATACACTTCTTGCTTTGATTTTCTATATGTGGCTCATTTTTTAGTCTTTTCAATTTTATTTTTGTTGGTTGTTTTACTATGTGCTTTGGAATCATTATTTATTTATTGATCCCTTTTATTCTAATATTGTGGTATCATGATGACGAGAGTTGTGTATTCTTCATTTGACTGAAAAACCTTGTGGTTCTCTATGTAACTCTTTTGGGGACTTTTTGTCTAATGCACTAAGGATTTTTTTTTCCAATATCGTATTTAGAGACTGATCTCTGGTGCATTAATGGGGTTATTTTTTTTATAAGAAACTGATCTTTGGTGCATTAGTGGGATTCCACCAATGTTTGTAAGTTTTGGCAGTCAAGCTCAGTGTTTCTTTGCATTCCTACCAAGTGTTTGTTCATCGTCTCTTAAAAGTTCAGAAGCTTAACCTGCCATTTTGATCAAATATTGTTATTTACTAAGTCTGGGTGCTCTACGGAATGCAATGATAAGAATTTGATTCTCTTACTGTCAAACTTTCAGAAAGGATGGCGAAATGGTGACTGTTTATGCAATTATTGCTTCCATAATTATTTTTCTCGTGCACATATGGAATTTAACTTATTTAACATTCCTAGAGTTGAGTTTTATTTTCTCTGTTTGTGATTGTGTCCTAGATTTAACATTTGTCTTAGATTTAAATTTTCTTTTTAGTGTAAAAACTGCAATGCTTCCCCACCATGTACACTCTTTATATCCCTTTTTCCTTGTCCTTGGTAATGAATTTTGTTTGGCAAGTTGCATATCAATTGTCATGACGTTATTTTGTTACTGAAGTTTTCCCATTCTTGCCTTTTGGCTCTAAAGCACTTGGAAAAAGCGGTTAGCATCTGAAGACCTTGGTTAGGACTTGTAGATAATAAGAGATTAAATGTGTGAGGGCTAGTAAATTGTAGCTTTATGTTAAACTGTGTTTGGCAATATTCTTACTTTGTTGGAAAGAATGTTATTGGGATAACATGGTCTTATTATTTCTGAATGGCAGGAAGCTATGCTTTCTGAAAGATCATAGGCCCACTTACGTACTGGACAGAATGATACGTGAGAGGTTTGATATCACATACCATATTGTACTACCCCCATAAGTAGAGTAAGAGGTATCTTGATCTCCATCATAACATTTAAAATTGGGATTTATCATGATTTCCACTTTAGGTATCCGAAGTTTGTTGATGCACCTAGAGATTTGGATGACTGTCTTTCAACATTAGAGCGTTTTCTTTTTGTATTATGAAGTGCTGGCATGTTGGTAGGTTTTGCATGTATTTTCATTCCGGGAAAAAAAATTCATTATCCAGTTTCTTTATTTTGTACGTTGCTAGGTTGAGTCATGAATGGCAAGCATATGTTTCTTGAACTCACAAATTATGTAAGGTTTTTGTGTTTGTGAAAGGAATTTATTACCAGGTAAGTTTATTTATTTATTTCTTATGTATTGTGCATATATGGAAGCATTTTAAGTTGGATAGTTAGTTTGATTTTACATGTTTGCTTATTTATGCAGGCTGACGTTGAGGGTCAGAAGATCACATGGCTGACACCTCATTCAATGCACCAAATGTTGACTGACAATGTTGATTTCACAGTCATTTTCAACTTCATGGAATTTTATGAGGTTAAGCCTTCACCTTATGATGTATCATATTCTCTCTATTGCAATTTCTTGCTAGTACCACTTCGTCCCACTTCCCATTAGAGAGAATACCAACCTATGGCATGAAATGATGGTTTTTCTAGTGAAACTTGAGTTGGCATTTTGATGTCACATGGTCTATCGCAAAGCTAATTCTTATTTGAAGAAGAGAGATACATATCCTTGGATAGAAAGAACAAGGACAAGAAATTGTTGAAAATAACTAATGAATCTTTGAATGTAACTCAACATACTTAACTATTGTTAGGCCCTTAGAAAAAGAAAGAGTAATAATAATTAGAGGGGGGATGAGCTGGAAAAGGGACAGAAATGAGTTGGTTAGGGGAGAGAGAAAAAGGGTGCCGACTAGGCAAGTCAGTTAGGCTTTTGTAATGATGAGAATTGAATAAAGGGGATGGAGTCAGTTGGATAGTGGTTATTTTGGGAGAGGCCAAGCTCTCGAGCATCTTGGTATAGGGGTGTAATTTCACTGTTCTTGGTGAAGTTCATCACCATTTTAAGTAATCAAGGTTGTTTTTTTTCATTGTTTCAGGCTGTAGCTTTTTGTTTTCTCTATTTGGGCTGTTGTTGTGGTTAGAATAGTGTTTGTTTGCAAGGAAACTCATATCAGCTATAAGTTGCACTATCCTTATTATGCGATTCTATATTTCATCCTTTCTTAGTTACTATTATGGTCTAAAATGCCATGATTATGCTCATTCTTATTCATTAACATTGCTCTATTCATTTTTCAGCCCGCCTCACCTATATAATTTTTAATGGTGCAGATATGTTTGTTTCCTATACTCACCAACTAACAACTGCTCATGGTGTTTTCCTTCGGCATTAGGAATGTCTGAAGGCATTGCATACCCTGTTGTGAAACACTACCATTCAACTTAGGTTCTTCATTTTTCATTTTTAGACTCAAAGTTTCATTTTTTTCATTTATTGGAACAAGTTTACTTGTATATTTTAAGCATAAGTTAGTTTTCAAGTTAGATTTATTTGTAAGTTGATCAAATGAATAATGTAAAACTTTGTTATATTGATTAAATTTTAATGTTATCAATTATTATATTGATATTCTTAATGTTATGTAAAATTATCTTTTGAAAGTGTTTAATATGAATACTTGACTAACAATGAACATTATGGTATCTCACCTTATAGGATATAAAATACTTGTGAATGTTAATTCAATAGTATTAAAAACACATGTTGAATACATTCAATATGGGTCCAAAAACCTTGTTAAACAACGTTCTACAGGAGTCTAAAAACCCTGTAAAAAGTGAGATACCACAAGGGTCTTCATAAGAGGAATTGCGTCTCGTGAAAAACGTGAACTTTTTATATGAGGGACTGTTATAGGTGTTACATGATTCATGTGAATTGTTTTTTATGAAAATATCCGTCTCTTGTAAAATGTCATATTTCTTATAGTGTGCTAGTGGAATTGATAGTGATATTAAATTATTTAAAATTAATTTTATGATTAATGTTAATCATTCACGATTACAGTTGAACTTTAATTTTCTTTTCCAGAAGTATTATATATACGTGACTACCCGTGATTTCGTCCTCAAAAAGACGTTTTTCAATTGTTCGAAAAAAAGACGTTTTTGAAAGAGCATTCTATCCATTTTTATTGGTTTTATCAAAAGTTTCCTGGAAATGCGGTTAAAAAAGAAGAACCAAAACACCAATAAGAAAGTTACAGGAAAATGCCTTAATTTTGTGAATTCAGATTTTCTGCCTTAGCCGTTATTCAGAAGGATTATTTTTAGAGAAAATTATACTCACACGATTCTATGATTAAATTATACAAATATCTCATTTATATTTGATAATTACACATATCATCTAAGATGAATATAATTTTTCTTTACAGAAAAGATTAATGTAATTTTTCTTTATTTTTATATTTAGACAACCAATCTAATCTTGGCCTAGGCCTAATGAATTTAAAGAGTCTGAAGGGGCTCTCTTGTTATTGGCTCAATAAAGTCATTTGAGCAAGTGAGTTTCACGTATATTAATATATTTACGTGAGTCTCTCGTATAAAAGATTAAAAATTATGTATAAAAAATATTTTTTTAGCGTGACTCCAAGTTTTTCTTCAATTTTTTTTCAGCTAATAATTTTTTTCAATTTTTCTCTCAAACGTTTTCAGCTTCCCTCTCTTACGTTTTACCCACATCCAACACGAAATTATAATTAATTTACGGATTTTATTTAATTCTTCTGCTTCTTAAAAAGAAGGGGTACCATCTTCTACGTTCCATCCAAGTCAATGTCTAAGTCAATAGATCCGGCTTTCCCACCACTTTAACTTAGACAGAACCATTACCCTTAAAAACCCACATGCTTCACAAGAACACAGTGCAAATCTCAGTAGAAAAAAATGGAAGAATCAAAGCTTAAAGACATCACAAATATCAAAGAAGATCTTATAAGAAAAGCATGCTCAGCGGCAAATAAAACTCACAAATCACCAGAAAAGCCATTTGTTGCTGAAAAAATTCGTGGGTCATCACCGACTGTGGTTATTATTAGCTTTCCTGGATGTTGGACTGCAGGTGAATGGTATGCTAATTCTTCATTTGGAGAAACAAAGATCAATCAAAAGCTATTTCCTTCTCTCAGAAGCATCGGTAGCAATGAAGCTGCAACTGTGAACAAAGCATTTTTGCAACGATTTGAAGAGATTCTGCCTAAGCTGAAGAATGAGGTACTTTTTTTGGTTTTCTGTTCTCAAACTTGTTCTACAGAGTTAATCGTTTAGATTCTTTTCTGTCTTAAACCTGTTTGGAGGAAATTTGCTCTTTCATTTATGGTAAATTTCACATTTTTCTCATTTTTTTCTGACCACCCAAATGGAGGAAAGTAAATAGAATCTTTAAATCCTTGTTCTAAATCACGTATAAATTTCCTTTGCTTTTTCATCTCTATTATTCACTAACTGGAAGAGAGTTTTTACACACAAAAAAAGGAAGCAAATAGAATTGTGAATAGTAGAATCGCTAATCGGAAAAGTTTGTCTCAGGTGGATAATCTAGTGAAAGAAAAAAAGAAGATAATATTCACAGGGCATTCTACTGGAGGAGCAATAGCCATTCTCGCCACAATATGGCTATTAGAAGAGAACAGGAGATCAGAAATGAAGATTGACCCACCTCTCTGTCTAACTTTCGGGTCCCCGCTACTTGGAAATTTCATATTTTCTCATTCTCTCAGGCGAGAAAATTGGTCAACTCACTTCATTAACTTTGTCATGAGATATGACATTGTCCCAAGAATCCTACTCTCTCCTCTCTCCTCCTTGGACCCACATTTTCAATCTATTCTCAAATCCCTCCAAAAATCCTCATCCTCTGCCCTCGAATCTGTTTCTCGAGCATCGGAAACTTTGCACTTCTTTGCGACTGTGATGAGGAATGCTTCATCAGTTGCAAGCTACACAGCATGTAATCTCATGGGAAGCACAAATCTGTTATTGGATACTTTAAAAGGGTTTGTGAAGCTCAGCCCTTACAGACCTTTTGGGACTTACATTTTCTGCACTGGGAATCGGGATTTAGTTGCCGTTACGAACCAGGATGCGGTTTTGCAAATGCTTTTCTACTCTTGTCAACTGAGCTCTGAATCAGAGCTTTCAGAGGTGGCTTATAGAAGCTTGAAGGATCATTGGATCTATTCCACTTTTTTACAACAGTGCTTGGAATCACAAAAGGTAGTTTGTTTGAACAGTCTGAAAGAGCTCCCATTGTCAGCAGATGGTTTGGCTGGAGATCAGACCACATTGATGGCTGTTCTTAATGATTTTGGTCTGGTAATTTCATTATCTTCTTCCTTGTGAACGTTGATGTTCGTTCTTTTCGCTGAATTTCTAAGCCATTGTTCTCTTTGAAAAACTAGAATTTTCTTTATATCTGTTTTTGGCATTGCAGAGCACAAGAGCGATATTGAAACTTCGTGCTGCGGGAGTATTCGAGCAGCAAAAAAAGAAGAATCAAGCACAAATTGAGGAAAAGAAGAAAGACATTGCCAATCTATTAACTTGGTTAGAAGACAATTATCAATCAGCGCCTAAGGTCGACAATATTGGTTATTATGATTCCTTCAAGCTTCAAAAAGATCCCAAAGATTTCCAAGCCAATGTGCGAAGGCTGGAGCTAGCAGGGATATGGGACGAAATCATGGAAATGCTGAAAAGATATGAATTACCAGAGGGATTTGAGGGCCAAGAAGACTGGGTAAAGCTCGGAACAAGGTTTCGTCGGCTCGTTGAGCCTCTTGACATTGCCAATTACTATAGGCATTTGAAGAATGAAGACACCGGACCCTATATGGACAGAGGAAGGCCGAAACGTTATAGGTTTACTCAGAGATGGCTTGAGCATGCTCTTAAGAAGTCAGATTTCAGTGAAGAAACAACGTTTTGGGCAGAGGTAGAGGAGCTTCGCAGAAGAACAAGTAACAAGGAATCATTCCATGTGCTCAGAAACGAGATTTCGAAACTTGAAGACAAACTCAAGAAATGGTGTGAGGATAAAGAGATTGGAAGGGATGTGTTCTTCAAAGGCTCGACTTTTGTGGTTTGGTGGAATGGACTCCCCGAATACCACAAGTCAGCGTCTTCAATAGCAACTTTTATTAATGGGTAAGAACAGAGACGTTGTAAGAATTAGCCAATACAAGGAAGTACAAAGAATCAGACCATGTTATGGTAATTGAAGAGAGAGAGATTTTCTATCATCACCTGTCACTTTCTCTCTCTTCTCTGAATCATACCCCAACAGTACATTAGAATGACCTTTAAATTAATATGCCATATGTGTCTTGTGTGATTATGTACCGTAAAAGAAACATTTGTGAAGTGGTTTCTGTTTGCTGGAATGAATAAGAAGCACAAGGATGGTTTAAGTAATACCTGATGATGATATTGATTGACAGATTATGCCGTTTTTTCCTTGAATAACCAACTCCACAGAAAATATTTCTCTTCTTTCTAGGTAACAGAAAATAAAATCTTAATTCTGAAAATATTCTTCCGAAATCAGGGTTCACTATAGAACACGCAAAAGAGAGAGACTTGTCAAGCACTAAAATAGAGCTCAAGTGATTTATGCTGATGAAATAAGTTCTTGAAGAAAAAAACACATTGCCTCCACATAGTAAAGGAATTAGAATATAGAATCTCCATGTGAACGTGATGAAGAACAGTTTAGATCCTAATGGAGGAGATCAACATCATGAAATCCAATTAATTTGTCTCAAGCTAGATATTAGAGTTCACCAAGAAATACCAAAACACCAAACGATGATGAATTTTGAACAACGTAAAGAATTTATTAATCAACTCATACACTATATATAATTACCATATAAGCAAAACTTTAACGAAATTGGATATCATGCAATCAGTCCTCGCATTAAAAACTAAAAATCAAGCTTACAAACTATATGAGTACAACTATATGAGAAGCTAGATTAAACATCTCGTTAGGCTCAAAAGCTAAAGCCAAAGAGATATATTATTATTCCTCATAAGTACTAATATCTCTATAGTACTGCGTTGTTGAATGTCGACCAAAATAGTTAAATCGTCTTCCAAGTCAAATAGGGCTAAACACTAAGATTATTATTCAGATTGAAATAGAGTGTACCAGTCGTAACACCATACTCCAAATTACATGTTCCATAGAACAACAGAAACACAAAACATATTAAACAAGAAACACTATTTTATTATTGCATGTAACGATTTCTATACGACTTCGTCTATTCACATACCAGATTCCACTCCACTCCTCTACATTTGGGCTTGCATCAGAAGGATAAAACTCACACTCATGTTTATGCAAATTAAATTCTTCAGAAACTACACACATCTCTCTGAAAATCAGACTCCGAGACTACCGCAAGGAGCGAGACTCGAATCCCAAAAACTTGACTCTACTTATGATCTTGATATCATGCTACATGAACGAGCCAACCGGAATGTCGGAACTTCTCCATGTATACTTGGTTCCGCCTCACCATGATCGTGATTGTATCGCTTCCGGCAGCCAGGACATCGTCCATCTTCTTCCAGAATCCTCTTATGGCAGAAAAGGCAGAGTCGGAAGCCGCAGAAACAAGGTAGAAAACTAGTGTCCGTGAAATCCAAGTCTTCAAAGCATACTGGACACGAAGTAGGTACTGTACTAACATTACTACAGGCCCACGAGACGCCTCCACAACCATAACGCCGGTCTGAGTTTGGTAGGCTAACCTGCTTCGATAGATTGGGCAAACTCGGAGGACGAAAGGCATCATCAGGCCTCCACGCCCTGCTATTTTCCGGAGCACTCGGAACCATTCTAGGAAATCCAGGTTCGGAATCCCCAGGTCCTGCCCTTAACCCGTTTCTCGACTCACGACAAGGAAAGATATGGGCAATCAGTTCATGCTCAGAAGGAGATTCAGAACAAGGACTTTCTTGTTGCTTGTCATTGGCGGCTAGAGCATCGGCAAAAGCCTCCCAGTCATCCAAACACTCATCCTCCCCCTCTTCCTCTGTTATATTCCCGGAACAACAACCCCCACTGCTGCTGCTGCTCCCAGAAAAATGGGTTCCAGAGTCGCTAGCACTCAAAACACTACTAGCCAGACTCGTGAGACTGTTCGATGGCGATTCCGAGAACACTACTTCATCATGAGTCAAGCCATCATTCTCTTCCTCCCTCCGCCTCGCCTCTAGCTTCTCTACGGAACGATTGTCTTCTTTGTGAACCTTCACTATAACAACTCCGCTCCTATCATCCTTGCATCCCTTGCTCTTTACCACACCTATCACCTCATTAATCAAATTCAATTGGCTAAATGTTTATGAAAGAAACAAATCCTAAACAATACTCACAAATTCAATATCTTACATATGGATGTGATAGAGAAATTAGAAAATAAATAGTACCTTGAGAAAGCCATTGTTCGCGACGAACGTCAAGCTTTGACTGCTTCAATTTGGCGGTCCTTGCCTGGAATTTCGAAGAACAAACAAGGGGTTATGACCAAAAATGGCAATACTCGCAAACAATTAACTATGAAACCATATCTTAAATATTTGATTGTAATTGCAAAGATTTACACGAGAGAGAGAGAGAGAGAAAATCTTCACCCTCTTCTTCTTGCCCAAATCCCTGGCGTTTGGGGCGGAAGGAAACGAGGCATTGGTGATCGAGTCAGTAACCATGGCTGAACAATTGGATTGCTGATTGAAGAACAGAAAGATTCAACGAAAACCCTTAGCTGTTATGATTTTTTGAAGAGAGAGAAAATACTCTATAAGAGAGACAGAAATGAAATGGATAACGGAAACTCCTCTGCTTCGCTCGTCCTCTCCACAGACTGAGAAATGAATTGAAAAGGGCGTGATATATTAACCGTGTTCCCAATATGCCCCTATGATTTAGTTTATTCGGTAAATAACTGATAGAGGTAGAGCTTTGACAAAAAAAAATAATAAATAAATAAATTAATAGAGGTAGAGGAGACGGTTGTTTTTCATGTTTCTTTTTCCCCACCTTAATTTGTTACATTTGAGTAATGAATGTTATTGTAAGTTTATGTTAGCATACTAGAAAATATATGTCACAAGATGTTGATAATCAATTTATGAATAACTCTAATTTTTCATGATATATTATCATAAAATTATCAACTTATAAAATATAGCCATACTAACACTGACAAAATAAAATTTAGACGTGATCTACAATAATATCTATGATGTAATATAGAATGATTAATAGTGTCATAGCTTATATGTTTAATTAACATTTCAGTTATAATTGATCAAATTTTAAGTAATCAAATGATTTGACAATTATCCATAAATTAATAAGTCAAATTATTTTAATAAATTTTAAAATATTAATCTATAAATCAACTTATAATTAATCGACACATAATTTATATTTAATCTTAAAATTAATGTTTCATAAAAATATGACCAGGTATTTGAAGCATAGACATAAGGGAGACTGGTCCTAATCAATTAATTGCTTTTTAAACCTGCATGGTTGCAATACCCTATTAAATAGGGTAACAAATGCTAATTTTGGTATTAAGTAGTCTCTAATTTTGGCTTTTAGAATGCTGCAAAAGACGATCTGGCCTCGTGAAAGCCGTCCAGTAATGCGGCCTAACTTTCGTAATTAGACAAAAAATCCAAATATTCTTGTAATAATAAAGAAGAAAATTACATTAATTTCAAATTCCTGAAAAATGAGATTTTTTTCCGAAAAAGACTGAAATTGTTTTTTTTAATATATCTTTAAAATCATGCTTTATAATGTCTTTAAGAACTAAGAGGTGTGATTGTGACGTTACGTGAGTACACTCACAAGTGTGATCTAGTCTAAGCAAACAACAAATATAATGTGAGAATATGGAGGTTGAGATTTAAAGGGTGAAGGACGAGTACTTTGAATACGCCTGCAGAAGGTGACGTAATGGTTTTGGGATGAGGAATTCAGAAAGAATTTTCCAAGTTTAATGAGGTTGTGGATTGTTGTGTTAAAAATGTGCGCAAGTGCAGTGTCATTAACAAGTAATAAAGTGATAAGTGACCCCGACCAAACATGTGTTCCCGACCCGACTCCCCAACCCATCATAACCTGTGTTCCACCCGAACCCACTCCCTAACCTGCCTGACTTAACTCCCCGACTTGTGTCCTTGACCCAACTAGACTCCCTGATGGGACCCAACTCCCTGACTCCTTACCTTGACCCGACTCGACCCCAGTTCCCCAACCCCGCCCATGACCCAAACCCGACCCAACTCCTTGACCCATACTGACTCGTGTCCCACACGAACCCAACTCCCCAACCTGATCCGATTTAACACCCTAGACTGTGACCCGACCCATGTCACTGACTCAACTAACCTGTGTTCCCGACCCGACTCCCCGATCCATCCTGACCCATTATCCGTCTAGACCCGTGTCCCACCCGAACCTGACTCCCCAACCCGTGTCCCACCCGACCTAACCTATGCCCCTGATCCGTTCTCTCGACTTGGCTCCACCACTCCAGTTCAAAGCAGCACGATTTTCTTCTTATTTCATAGATTTGTCTTGAAGAGAGGTATGTTTGTGTAGCTTTTAAAAAGTATAGGGGTAATTTTGGAGATGTGAAAAAATTAAAAGAATTTTAAGTTAGAAAGTTAGATTAGTTTGACTTAAAGCTTATTAGTTTTTTAACTAAATAAGCTGCTAGTTTATTTCAATAAACTGTGTCGAACGCCCTATTAAAAATAAACTATTTACATCTTTAAACTATATGTCATAAGCTGCAGCTTATAAGCTGAGCCAAACAGTGTCTAAGCCTAATTGGAGTAGAATAACAACAATAATTTAGAGTTTAATTAATCTAAAGAATAAAGTAAAGAACATTAATCTAAAGTGAAATGATTTAGAGCAATTCTTGTAGAATATTGGGGACAAAACAGAGTCACACAAATGTATTCAATGGTAAAATGAGCTAAGATGGCTAAGTCCTCTTGTCATTAATATTTCTAATTAAATCTCTTCAATCTGCTATAGTTTCTTATTGGTATTAACCCTAACTCAATATGTGCAACATATTTTCATCCTTATAGCTCTTAACTCTAATCTTAATTAATTTATTCCTAAATCCATGTGAGATTGAGTTACTTATCATTCATTCCAGTTGATCGGTTTACAAAGTGAGTATATATGCTTATATTCCTCACTAAATACTTAGATCTATAAACTGCAAGTATTAAGTATCATTAAGCTAATTCCATCAGATTAAACCCTTCTAGTATTCAACACAACTTATATCTTACTAAAGATGGTCAATTAGTAATAAGAATGAGCATTAAATAACCTTGAAAGAAATGATATTAAGAAATGGGCAAATTGAACTTTCTTAATTAGGAATAAAAACTTCAAAGTTCTTTAACCATACTAGCTTAAGAGTTTTAGCTCATAATGAGCTGAAGAGCATATTTGAATACAACCAGCCATTGACAAAGTTATAGAAATGAAGCTTAGAAAAGAAGATACAATAAAATAGAGAAGGGAAAAAATGAAAATAGAGTAGGAAATAAAAGAATATCCTCCGTATTTGTCTTCTTCCTCGCATTATTTCTTTCTTTTTCTATACTTTTTTTTCTTTTCCTCTCTGCAAAATGTCCCCTGATTCCAAGCAAACGTGTCGGCTCCCCTCCTAGAAGGCATACTTGCTATAAATGGAGCCTTAAAATTAGGGCTTCAACTTCCAGCAGGGACACTTTTTGAGCAATAACAAAAGTGGGGACCACTGGGAAATCAATAGCGCATATGGATAAATAACTTTTCGTGTGCACGAGCTTCTCTTCCTTTGGAACGCTAGCTGGACTAAATGACAAAGTCCATTCCATGTGTGCATCTATGCTGCTATAGCGATATGGCTTTCCATGCTGCAACATTCTCTTTTCAGTTACTGCCCTTCCAAGAATCCCTACATAGAATGTACAGCCTTATGCATAAACTTCTTGTAAACTACCAAAGAAGCTAAGAAGGCAGGTAAACTCTAAAAGATAACTAACACAAATAAAATGACATAAATAAGATTACCAATGAATTAAACTTGACAATGCAAAACTAACTCTAATTTCTTAGAGTTATCACGCCCCCAAGCTTAAGACATTGCTCATCCTCGAGTGATAACAATCAAGACTACCAAATTCCAAATGATAACGCAAAAGACACTTACCCTCCACCTACCAAGCTCTACCTTAAATGTAAGCAAGAAATATAAGTCCTTAAAATAACATGCTCAACGACACATATCATGTCAAAGATATGATGACATGGCTTTAGCTAGAGAACATATTGTGAGGAATCTTAAGACCATGTTGAAAAACCAGCTTGAATGCACTATTCATAATGTGCTAGGCAATATAGAGTTTTTTATACATGAGGTAGCAAGATTATGGAGTGAAAAGCGGGATTTCAGCTTTGGAGCTTCAAGCTCAACTATGATGGTTTCTACCTCTAAAATGGTGGTTGAAACCCAGGGAGCTAGAGGTAGAAGATGATGTTGACATTGATGTAGTGGTTGACATGAGTGAGGTCAGCCTTGAATAAAGGGATAAAAGTCACCTTTGGCGAAAACGACCCTCATCCCCTTAAGAGGAATGTTTGTCCCCTCTTTGGATAAAGGTAATCCTACACACCTTCGTAACGAAAACCACTAACTTTCACTGAGTCCCATGCAAAATAGGGTCTATAATAACCTCCTCAAACCAGTGAATAGTGACCCTTTGAACAGTGTCCCTGCAGAAGAGCTCCCTGAAAGAGTTACTAATATTTTAACCAATCCTCTAGCTAATGGCTTGAGCCATGTCAATGAGTTTGAAGCTGGTCCATCAAGGCACTCCTGGGCTGAGAAGGTCAAAGGAAGCAAACCAACCCAAATGTCTTTCTCCTATGTTGAGCCTGTAACCAAAGGCAAGTCTGCCCAAGTAACTGTTCCAATTGATATAATTGAAAAAAGGTAAGAAATCTTGGAATTCTAGCAAGGTTGGAAACTTCATTGACAAAAGATCCCCTTTCCCAATGGTCAATCATGTTGCTCATCTGCTATGGGGTAACAAGGGATTAGAACAGGTGTTAGCTACTAAATCTTGGTTCTACTTCTTCAAGTTTGGTTCTATTGAACATAGAGATTCCATCTTGGATGAGGGACCTTGGAATCTTGTTGGCAAACTGTCATGGTGAAGGCTTGGCATAAGAACATATTTCTTACTAAAGAGGCTATACAATCCATTCCTATTTGGATCAAGTTTTTGGAAGTCCCTTTAGAATTGTGGAATGAGGAAGGCTTGAGTAGAATAGAAAATGATGTTGGCACCCCTTTGTTTGCCGATACTATGACAAAAAATTATACCAAGGTGTCTTATGATAGAGTGTGTGTTGAAGTGGATGTGCAGGCTGAGTCAATTCAAGTTAACCTTCTAGACAATAAAGCCATAAAGGTTTAGGTGGAATACCAGGGTCTTCCTAGAAGGTGCCTCAAGTGCCAAGTGTTTAGACATGATGGTTCCCACCAAAAGCCTATTGCTAAACATCATGTGATACATGTCCCAAAACAGCATATGCCCTCATAGATGAAGTTCCTACTACAGCTGTGATCATCCTTGAACAAGATAACTTAGATCATGTGGTTAATGCTACTTCTCCCTCCTTGCGAATCACTCAATTTTTTATCCATAATGCTTCTTTAGCATTAATTGATGAGGGAGAGTCCGTGAACCCCTAGGCTGATAGTGGGGTGGAACCTGATCCAGATGAACCTGACGCTCAATTTGAAACCTGTAACTAGCCTATGGGTGAACTGAGTACACATGTGACCCGAACTCCCAACAAACATTCTAATAAAAGGGGCAGAAAGGCTAAACTAAAAAACATTAACAAGGGTGATTGTATGAGAAGTTCCAGGGTCAAAGCCACCACTTCAGCCTCAAATCACCAATCTTGTTGCTTGGAATATCAGAGGGCTTAATAACCCCCTGAAGCACACTAAGGTATATAGTTTATGTCACAAATTTAATATTAGTTTTTGTGTTATTCTAGAAATAAGGATTAAGGAGAGGAAGTTCGATGGCCTGAGTAGAACTGTGTTTCGTAGATGGTATTGTATGGCCAACTATGGTCATGCTAATAATGGTAGAATTTGGTTATCTTGGAACCCTGCTAATTTCTCGATGGATATTAAAAATATCACTAACCAAATCATATCTAGTAAAGTTAACTTGATGAATAACCAAGCCTCCTTTTTTGTTATTGTTGTGTATGGCCCCAAGGACCCTACTTCTAGGAAGCAACTATAGAGTTCCCTTGTCAGCTTTAACTTTGCTATTCAGGATCAACCTTGGACCCTCTTAGGAGATTTTAATGTTGTTAAACACCCTTCTGAGTAGGTTGGGAGTACAAAAACCTGGGATGAGGGCACTATAGAATTTATGGCTTGTACTGATAACCTTGAGGTGGTAGATATATACTCTGGGGGCGTAAGTATACCTAGACTAATAAAAGGGATGGTCTGAGAACCATCATGAATAAAGTTGATAAGGTTATGGTTAATGAGGCTTGGATTGGGTCTTATCCTGACTCTTATGCTCTCTTCCCCCTGGTATCTCTTACCAATACCTTGATATCCTAAAGATCAACTTGGTCTTTACAAAGGCTCCTATTGCCTTTTTTTTTTTTGCGAGAGGGATGAGTTCTTACCTTTAGTGTAGTAGGCCTAGGAATCTAGTGTGTATGGCTCTCAAATGTATAAACTGTTTAAGAAACTCAAGTTCACTAAGTTAGCTCTTAAAGATCTCAATAGGTCCTTTTATTCTAATATCTCTACTAGAGCTGCTGAGGCTAGAATCAATCTTAAGTTGGCCCAGGATGAGTTATTCTCCAACCCTTTTGATAGTGGTCTGTGGGCAACTGAAAAGTTTATTTCACAGGACTTTATCTCTCTCTTAAGCAGGCTGAGGAGAGCTTTCTTCGATTGAAATCTAGAGCTCAATGGGTTAGCTTAGGGGACAACAATACTGCTTACTTCCATAAATTGGTTAAGAGGAACAACATTAGAGCTAGGATTGTGTAGTTGTAAGATGATAATGGAAACTCTATTAATAACATGTATGATATTAAGAGCATGATAGTGCAGCATTATGCTGCATGTTGGGCATTCAAAGCAATGTTCACAATGTTAATTAGAGGGTCGTCCAATTAGCTTACCCAAAAAAGGTTAATCAAATGCATGTTGCCAATCTCTACATTCATATCACTCAGCTTGAGATCCATGAGGCTTTTCACTCATGCAATGATGCAAAGGCACCAGGGCCAGATAGATTACTGTTAGTTTCTTCAAGAAAGCCTGAAATGTGGTGGAAGTAGATGTTTGCAGGGCAATTATGGACTTATTTAACAACAATGCTTCTCGGAACTTGATCAACCGTACAACCCTTTCCCTTGTGCCTAAGGTTGATCAACCTCAAATAGTGAATGACTTCAAGACTATTTCTTGTTGTAATATGGTCTACAAGAGTATTTCCAAGATTCTTGCTAATAGGTTGAAGAGTGTCCTCTCTTATTTTATTATCCATAACCAGAGTGCTTTTGTCCCATGTAGGAGAATCTTATAAGCTTATCAGGATCTATCACAGAAGAAACACTATCGCTAAATGGTGCCTTTAAATTTGATATTATGAAGGGTTAAGACTGTGTTAGTTGGGAGTTTGTTGCTCAAGCCTTGGATTACATTGGGATTCCCTTTCTCTTCTACAATTGATCATGACTTGTATCTCTACTACCTCATTCTCTGTCAACATCAATGGTGAGATGTGTTATATTTTAAGGGTTCTAGATTTTTGAGGCAAGGGGACCCCATCTCTCTTTATTTATTTATCATTGTTATGGAGGCTCTTACAGGCTTACTCCAACATACCTCCATCATTTCTGGCTTCCAATTCCATCAGAGATGCAAGGAGCTCAGCATTATCAACCTCTGTTTTGCTTATGACCTTCTTATTTTCTCAAACTGCAATGTTGATTCCCTCAGGTTTGTTAAAGAATGTCTTGAGCTATTTTACTTGATGTCTGGCCTAAAGCCAAACCCTACTAAAAGCCAGGTTTTCTTCTTAGGGATTTCTAAGCACATGAAGCTTCAGTGTCTTGAGCTGCTGGGCTTTCAGTATACGCAATTCCTTGTTAGGCACCTTGGTATGCCTCTGGTGTCTACAAAAATGGGAAAGAATGATTGTGCCAAATTGGTTGATAGGATTGCCTACAGAATCAAGGCTTGGGAAGCTAAGCACCTCTCATTTGCTGGTAGGCTACAACTTATCCAGCCTATACTTATGGCTATCTAGGGGTTTTGGGCTGATATTTTTATTCTGCCTAAGAGGGTTCTTAGGGACATCCAATCCATCTTTAGTAAGTACCTCTGGTCAGGCAACTTTATAAGGCACAAATGTTCTAAAGTTAGTTAGATGGATGTTTGTTAGCCTAAAGAGAGTGGGGGGCTGGGGCTTAAAGACTTGGTCACTTGGAATACGGCTGCCACTGCTAAACATTTATGGAATCTCATCACTAACTCCATTGGCTCTCTTTGGAGAAAATGGTGTTACACTCACCTTATAAAGAATGGTACCATCTTTACTTTAAGGGTGCCTACTGACTGCACTTAGGTTTGGAGAAAGCTCCTCAAGGCTAGGGATTGGTTTACCGATTACTGTTGTGCTAGAATTGGGGATGGATTGCATACCTATTTTGGGGTGATCCTTGGTAGAAGCTTGGTGTACTGCTGAATAGATTTGGGAGGAGCCTGACCTTTGACACTGGTTGGACACTATGGTTAGTATGGTTATTAGGGATGGTAGCTGGATCCGGCTTATCATTAACTCTACTGCTATAATCTCCATCAAGGAAGCTTCTACCAGTATGCCTCCCCACTTAGAGCCTCTCCTGATAGGTGGATCTGGGACCCCTCTCCTGATGGAAGGAACTCTACTACCTCTGCTTACTGTCTGCTAAGACAGGATGCTCCTAAGGTTATTTGGGGTGCGTTTATTTGGTTTTCTTGTAATATCCCAAAGACATCTTCATTGGGTGGCTTGCCTGCAGAAACTGACTCACTACAAAGGTTATGTTGGTTAAATGGGGCATCTTTATTGATTCTGAAATAGCAGCTTCCATGCTCTATGCTGCAGGGTTCTTGCTGAACAAGCTTCTCATTAATTTTTTCCAATGCTTGATCAAGGTCAGTGTTAGCCACTGCCATCTACTTAGAAGATTACCTTGAAGATGATGACTCCACCACGTCCTTGCATTTTTCTATTGTAAATCGCGCTAAAGCAGTAAGGGTGATGGCCCCACAATTGATAAGATTTCCTCGTCACTAACAAAAGGGACACTAACTACATAGCACAACTTAGTAATCAAACAAAGGAAAAATAAACATCCGATCTTTTTACCAGCATAGATACCGATCTCTCGAGATATTATTCGACCAACATTAATTGGCTTACCATTTAAAAGAGCATGCAAGAGAACTAATCATTCACGAGTCACAATTTGAATGTGGGTGGTGTGCATTATTGTTGTTCTAATGAAATGGTACCAAACCTTAGCCTGTTTTAAGGCTGACCTAAGCATTTCTTACTCCTTCAGTAGACATACTACCCCAATTAGTTCATGTGACAGTTAACTCTTTTAACCTCCTTGGCCAGAACAAAATATTCATCATCAAGGTCAGATACATCATACACAGAGTTTATTGCTCTAATAGTAAAGGGAACGAGGGTATTTCTTACCACGACAGTTGTTTGCTTCATGCTTAATCAGATTGGCATAGAATTTTCTTACCAAAAGGACAATAATGCTCTCAGAATGAGCACAAAATCTCCTTCAGTTCCTCTAAGTGATGATGGTCACTATATCTTTAGGAAGCCTGAGGAAAGGAATGTTCTCTATCAAAATCCTTTCTCTTCATGGAATTTTCTACACGAATTTCTTCCTCGTACATTTGCTCTGCATCTTCATTTACAAATTTCTCAGTCACTATATATTTCTTTGGGGGTCCCTTTTTCTTCATCTTTTCTTTGAAATGGAAGAAGGGTTTCTGAGGAATGGAGATGAGATTTAGGGTTTCAAAGTTAAATAAAGGGCTTTGGGAAGAAAGAAGAAGATGGAAGGCTTTTGGTTTATGAAGGGGTTGCGCGTTGAGAATGGCTTGGGACTTTTAAAATTAAAAGCCAATGCAACTCCTTCCTAAACTACCACGTGGTAATCTCCACCACTGATTTAGCTCAAAAATTTTGAAATGGGGATTGTACGCGGTGGGAATTCAAAATTTTGGGGAATATCCATGGGATTTGTTATTTAAGCGCAAATATCTTCGAGATATTTTTGCTGAGCTGGCAATATCGTGTTGTAGCCTTCCCTTTTTTAGAGCTGCAACAAGGAATTCTCATCCTACCCATTTTGGGTACAGATATTATCCTTTCACTAGGGTCCACATTTGTACATATAACAAATCAAGTAAGATATTTGCAAACACACATGAGCCTATTATGAAAATCAAGCAATGAATTTTCGGTAAACCTCATTGTCAAACACATGAGAAAGAACATTTTTGGGCTATCCGAATTCACGCCTCATTTTGAAGATTGCATCTTCTGTCAATGAATAATAACTTTCCTGAAGATCAAAATGTGCGGAATCATAAGCATCTACATGCTTATTAATGACATGATTGTATCATCAAGCAATATTACATGTGATCGTGCAATCTTAGATGCGATCAGCCACACACTTGCATGAACTCATGAAATCATGCTACACTCAAGCAAATTCCACGCAATCACATCATGCTCAATCACAATTACAAAATTCCCAAGCATGTCAAATACATGTGTCCCTAACTATGTCATGCATATATAAGCAAAATGAAACTCAAATCTAGATGATCACAAGATGTAGGCATTTAGCTTATCTAATTCAAATACAAGTTGATCGAATCTGGATGGAGGGCTAGCAAGTGCAACGTCGATGTGGAAACTTTTATATGTTAATCCCAAATCTAAACATGAGGCCAACGCCAAATACATTTAAACAATGTTTCCATATCTGGAGGCAAGACTGTCTCACTAAAATTCAAATACAACTACAAACTGCATACTCATATACAAGGAAGCTCCAAAATATGGGCCCCTACTGATATGAAATCTTAGAACGCTTGAAGGAGGTGGAGCATGATCATTCTCTTAGCTAAACGAGCCCAAGGCCCAAATGTGATTCTCATCCTCTTCGCCAATGATCGCGGAACACTTGCTCAAGGAAAAACCATCGTCAAAGTGAAATAAATGATCAATATACAGAGGCAGAATACTAGGACATAGTGGCAAACTCTCTTCCGTATGATTATTACGTGTGATAATGTTGTACAGAACCACAATTCCTCTACTCAAATTTTTACATAAAAATAGAGAAAAACATAGTGTTTCTGTTGAATAAATAGAAGCAAAAGTTACAGCATCAGAAGGAAATCTTCATCATAAGTAAAAAAGGGAAGCAGAACAGAGACTTTCACCAAACACAGTGGGTGTCTAACCATTTCTGGTAAAAAAATGATTTCAGGCATCAGTAGGCATCCGTTGGAGATCATAGGAGATCATAGGCAACCGTTAGAGTTATATGTATATATAGATCCTTACTCATTGTAAACAACCAGCAATTTTCAATAAGAAATCAGAACCAAGAGGCTCATCATCTTTCTTTTTAGGATTAGAACCAAAGGTTCATCATTTCTACATGGTATCAGAGCAGTGATTCTGAGAACCAATACATATGGCAGAACCATCAACCTCCGTCTAGCTTCACCACCATGACATCAATCCCAGACTGACCTCCATCCTGCTCACTGGCCACAACTACATACCGTGGGCCAGGGTGGCTCGGGTGAGCCTGAAAGGAAGAGGCAGACTGGGTTTCGTGGACGACAGTAAGTCAAGACCAGACCGAAACTCAGAGGAATGGGACATCATGGACAGCCATGTAATGACCTGGATAACTAATTCAATAGACCCAAAACTCAGTGAAATATTTTGTTTTTGTGAAACAGGACAGGAACTCTGGGAAGAAATCCGGAGCAACTATTGTGAACAAAACAATTTCGCTCAAGTCTTTGAACTTAAACGAGAGATCTCCCAAGCAAAACAGGGGGACAGATCAGTACCGAAGTTAACCGGGTTTTTAAAATCTAAATTCAAAGAACTTGAAACCCTGAGACCGATGACCACTGACCTGAAGGAACTCCAAGAGCGGGCTGAGCAGGATATGGTTTTCCATTTCTTGACAGCTCTCGACTCAAGCTACGAAACGTTCCGGGCTCAGATCTTGATGTCGACAGAGAAGCCAACTTTTTCCACGGTCTCAGCCATGGTTCAAAGAGAAGAAACCAGGCGACGAGTGATGAGTACCAGAGATGACAAGGCGGAGGCACTAGCCATGGCGACCCACGGCTCCCTCCGAAACCCTAACCCTAGGGAAGGGGGAAGGCACCGCAGACAGCCGGGCGAGCCGGTGAAATGCAGCCACAGCCGAAAGGAAGGGCACACCCACGATCGGTGCTAGAACCTGCACCCTCATCTCCGGCAGAACCAGAGAATGTTCCAGAAGGAGCTGCACGAATAGTGACGAGTGAGGGGGCTCCGCGAAGACATTTCCCTTTTATACTGAGGGCTTCAGCGGAGCGGGTCACAGGTCACAACCCGACCGAGACCGCAGAGCACACATGACAGACGGACGCGGTTCGGGTAATGGGTACCGACCCAATCGAATGAAGGAAATGGACAGTTCCGGATCCGTTAGAGCAGATCTGCACACAGACAACAACGCACAAATGGATACACTGCTCAAACAATTCGGAGAATTTTTACGCGATACCTCAGGTTCATCCATTTGCAATACTGTCAATTATTTTTCTAAATCTGCAAATTTTTGTCATAACTTAGAACACTGGATAATAGGCTCTAGTGCCTCTGAATACATGACTCATAACATAAAAAATCTACACAGTCTCACTAAATTAGAAAAACCACAACACGTGACGGCAGCCAATGGAAATAAAGTTCCAATTTTTGGCATAGGGTCCACCATACTCTTCACAAAAATCATTAACAACGTACTTTGTCTACCCAATTTTAACTCTAATCTCCTATCCGTCAGTAAAATAACCAAAGACTTAAACTACAATGTTACTTTTTCACCTGACAAAGTAATTTTTCAGGATCGAGTCACCGGGAGGAAGATTGGTGAAGGGAAATTTAGAAACGGTATGTACTACTTAGAAGATACCAATAAAACATGCCTTTCCACCTCTAGTACAGGACAAAAAGACAAAATATTACATTGGAGATTCGGTCATCCCTCCGACAAAATCCTAAACAAATTACTTGGTTGTAATTCAGACTCTAGCAGTTGCTCAGTCTGCAAACTCTCAAAACAAACCAGGTTACCCTTTCCATTATCTAGTAGTACGACAAAATGATATTTTGAATTAATTCATTCTGATATTTGGGGACCCGCCCCAGTTGATTCATATAATAAATTCAAATATTTTGTTATATTTATTGATGATTTCTCTCGCACCACACTGTTATATATTTTGAAATCAAAAAATGAAGTCTTCAGTCGTTTTCAAGAGTTTAACAATTTAGTTGAAGCTCAATTTAAAACAACCATAAAAATCTTTAGGTCTGACAATGGAACCGAGTATACTAACAACACCTTTTTTGAATTTTTTAAACAAAAGGGTATACGACATCAAACCACCTGTATCCACACCCCATAACAAAATGGTGTCTCAGAACATAAAAATCGACACCTTCTTGAAATGACTAGGTCTCTCCTCCTCCAAAATAATGTACCCAAAAGATACTGGTCTGATGCTATACTCACAGCAACCTACCTCATCAATCGATTACCCAGCGTAAAATTGCATCTGAAAAGCCCTTAAGAAATTCTCAAGGGTAGGAAAATTAACCTTGATCACATACGAGTATTCGGATGTACATGCTTCGTACACATTCCAAGACTTGATAAATTGGACAGAACCTTAGTCAAAACCCTATTTTTGGGGTATTCCGCTGAGAAAAAAGGGTATAAGTGCTACGACCCAATAAACCATAAACTCTACATCTCGCGCGATGTACAATTTTTAGAACTAGAATCCTATTACCCAAAGGACCCTGACAACCATAACCACCACCAAACGTTTCCGCTACCTAACAATATTATTTCCTCGAATATCATAAGACATGAACAGGATACCGTATCAACCGCGCCTGAGACAACTACCTCAGGGGGAGCAACTGATGAGGCAGCTATCACTGATGAAGCAGTAATCATAAGAAGGTCAACAAGGTAAACTCAACCCCCAGTAAGATTAAAAGACTACGTGTCCCATCAGGTTCTATACCCTATCCAAAATTTTCTATCTTATGATAAAGTCTCTAACATCCACAGGGCATACTTGGGCAAAATTGATGAAACAGTTGAGCCAAAGACCTATCAAGAAGCCCAACTCAACCCCAAATGGAGAAAGACGATGAATGAAGAACTTCTAGCCTTGGAAAAGAATGACACTTGGGATGTAATCCCACTACCCAACGGGAAGAAACCTGTAGGATGTAAATGGGTCTACAAGACCAAATACAACAGCAACGACACTATCGAAAGATATAAAGCCCGACTAGTCGCCAAGGGCTTTACTCAGACATATGGAGTAGATTACCAGGAAACGTTCACTCCAGTAGCAAAAATGAACACGATTCGAGTGTTACTATTTGTTGCCACCAACCTCAGCTGGGAACTATATCAAATGGATGTAAAAAAACGCATTCCTTGAAGGAAATCTAGAAGAAGAAGTATATATGTCCCTTCCTCTAGGACACGAGAAAACAACGCACCCATCCATGGTATGTATATTAAAGAAGGCTATCTACAGCCTGAAACAGTCACCAAGGGCATGGTATGGAAAATTAAGCTTGTCTCTTTTAAAAATTAACTTTGTCAAAAGCTCTGCTGACTCATCTATGTTCGTCAAACACACGAACAACTCCACCACCATCGTTTTAGTCTACGTAGATGACATTATCATCACCGGAAATAACCACGATGAAATATGGAGTGTTCAACAATTTCTAAAAGGAGAGTTTGATATTAAAGATCTAGGAAAACTGAAGTACTTTCTAGGGATAGAAATAGCTCACTCGAAAAAGGGATTGTTTCTATCTCAAAGAAAATATATCTTAGACTTGTTAAAAGAAACAGACATGATAGGGGCAAAACCTGCTAGCACACCAATGGAAAACAACATGAAAATAGGACTTAATGATAGCAAACCAATAATTGATATAGGCCAATATCATAGACTAGTAGGAAAACTAATTTATCTAACGGTTACAAGACCAGATATCACTTTTGCAGTTAGCGTTATTTGTCAATTCATGCACGCACCCTGCACAAATCACCAGGCATCCGCAGAAAGGATACTCAGATACCTTAAAGGAACACCCGGTCAAGGGATATGGATGAAGAGAACCGGGGAAAACTCCGTAGTTGGATACACTGATACAGACTGGGCAGGTAGTTATGATAGAAAATCTACAACTGGCTTCTGTGTCTTTGTAGGTGAAAATCTAGTAACCTGGAAGAGCAAGAAACAAACTATTGTAGCAAGGTCAAGTGTAGAGGTAGAATACAGAGCCATGGCCTCCACTGCTAATGAACTCACATGGGTTAGACATCTCCTTCAAGACATGAAGGTCGAGATAAAAAAATGATAGAGATGCACTGTGACAACCAAGCAGCACGTCATATTGCAATGAACCCCGTTTTTCACGAGAGAACCAACCACATTGAAGTGGACTGTCACTTCATAAGAGAGAAGGTACAGTCAGTAGAAATTGCCATTCCTTTTGTACATAGTGAAGACCAGCTAGCCGACATCTTCACCAAAGTCCTTGACAAAAATAACCTCCAAAGAATACTTAACAAATTGGGCTCGATCAACCTATACGAACTAAACTTGAGGGGGAGTGTTGAAGAAAGAGAAGCAAAAGTTACAGCCTCAAAAGAAAATCTTTATCATAGGCAAAAGAGGGAAGCAGAACAGAGACTTTTACCAAACACAGTTGGTGTCTAACCATTTCTAGTAAAAAATGATTTCAGACATCAGTAGGCATCCGTTGGAGATCATAGGAGATCATAGACAACCGTTAGAGTTATATGTATATATACATTCTTACTCATTGTAAACAACCAGCAATTTTCAATAAGAAATCAAAACCAAAAGACTCATCATCTTTCTTTTTTTAAGATCAGAACCAAAAGTTTCATCATTTTTACAGTTTCAAAAAACATCACTGCACGTGTAGGACAAATGGGTAAGTTGAATAAAACATGCAGGAACACAAAAGAGAACCAAACCAGAGATTTCAGATATGAGAAAATTTCTAGGGTACAAATTGCAAGTTTTGATATTAAGCGAAATGCAAAACAACATTATGCCATGGTCAGAGGTCCTTCTAATGATGGAGAGTGCAAATGAAAACTATCACAACAAGCCCATACTTGCAAGGGAAGAAGCCATTATCTTGTGAGGGTAATGGAAAATGATGAGCACCTATTGATACGTGCCAAGCTCCATTTGGATTCCCCATGTTAAAGCAAAATCTAGAAAACACATAAATGAGAAAGCTTTATGAGAAAATTGAGCAAAACAATAAAAACCAAGACAAAGAGGGAGAAGAAATTGGTAAGCACCCATGAAAAATCAATTTCACCAGGGGAAAGAGTGCGCACAACCAGCGGGAGAAAAGAAAGAATAAGAGGGTTTTGCCTATTTTGAAAAGCAAAAGAAAATGAGAAAAGATAGAGGGTGGTTCCATATAAATAAAGGGGAATGTATAGTCCGTGTCAGAAATAGAAAACTAATATGGAGGATGTCAAAACACGCCAAAATGAGGAGAGAAGACACCATGCCGATCATATTCAAATTTGGGCCCATATTCCATTACATAGACCTCAAGAAGTGATCCACGTAATTGAGGTGGCTAATGTTGACGCCCAAAATTTGATCAAAGCCCAATTCTCATCCAATACTGAGAGGAAGATTGCGATAAGACTAAATCTCTCGTGAAGCCCAACAGAGAAGCACTTGAGATGCTCACATAATCCAAGCCCAAAAAAAAGAGAGAAGAATAGAAAAGCCCCCAGACCCAAAACATAAAGAGTCCTCAGTATGATACTGATGATAACAAAACGCAGACAAGGAAACAAGAAAAAATAGGTGGGGAGAAGAATCGGGAAAAGCCATTGTCGATAGAGGCGCAAGGGTGAAGCAAGAGGTTCTATTGGCTAAAGCAAAAAGTGGGCGGTACAATAAAGAGGCTTGGCTCCCCAAATGGGGAAAACGAGGTCTCTTGTGAACTGAGACTCCGCCCAAAGGGGAAAAAATTGGAAAATGGCACCATACTCGACCAATCACGCTCTCACATGAGTCAAAGGTCAGTTCACAACTCAGAAAAATAGGGAAGAAGAGAAGACCAAGAAATTTTCTTGGGGCCAAAAACCATAAGGAGAAACGCCTATAAAAAGGGGGGCATGCAAGGAAAGAGGCATGAGTGTAGAGGCAAAGAAAATCCTACATTGAAGCGACTCTCAAAGCTTTCATGTAATGGGGGACCTCAAGCTAGCTTAGAGAGACTGGATCCATCTCTTTTACTCATACTTTGTAATATTTCTTTGTCATACGGAAGCCCATCAATATAAAACTTCATTACGCAGAATCAATCCAAAACCATGTTTCTGTTATGCTCTGTTTTTCCTTTATTTCGCATTTTTTTTTACATTTGATAGAGGGATAAGGGTGTTTAATGGATTGCCTAGGCTTGATTCTCAGACTTTTTCATTGAACTCATTAAGGTTTTGATGCGAATACGAGAATAGTCAGCCCACTTTGTATTTAGCCCATTTTCAATAACACCCTGAACATATTTTATTTTTTATTAATGACATTAATATTTCAAAATCTTCCACTACTGACTACTATACTTCTGACCATAAAAAACCTTTATTAGGTTACACAAATATTATTTGAAATAAGTTTTAAACTATTAATGGTAAATAAAAACTAAAAACTATGAATCATATATAATAAATATTTACATACTTATTATAAATAATTACATAAATTGAAATAATTTACATAATTATTTTGATAATTATTTATAAATATATAATAATTATTTACATAATGTAGTTAAATTTATCACTGATGGCAATTACTTATCTAAAGTAGATTAAAAAATAATATAAAGATTATTAATGAATATTTAGTAGTATCACCTAATATTTTTTGTCTCTATTTCGAGTATATTAGAAATTTAAATTTATTGTTTAAAAATATGTAAACTTACTATTATTTTTTTTACAGAAATGTATTAATGTATTTACATTTTTGAAATAATAGTAAAGATTTATTAGTTATAGTTAAATATAATAGACATAAAAAATTTTATATTGTCAAACGTATAACTAAACAGTTACATCATAGTATTCATATATTTGCTAAATTCTTAAATGTGACTGAATTTAAAAATATTTAAAAAAAAAGTCATTCCATTCATTTTCAGGTAACCGAAAATCTTGAATTTACCTTAATGAAAATTTGCCAAATCTCCTCAATAATTCAATCTTATTGTAGGGGAGAAAAAATAAACGGACTAAATCTCACTCAATAATATTTTCGAATAAGGTTCAATACTCTCATTTCTCGTGTAAGGCCCATATTAAGTCCAAGCTGAGGACTCCTGCATGACCGAAATCATCATGATGACCGAGACACCCTCCACAACCAGATCGATGGACACGACTCTACCTATACTTATACTACTGAGGTCATACAGATGATAAGGTAACCTCATACCTAGGATCATGGCTACTCAAGATAGCCAATATAATTTTCCTTCCACGAAAAGATATAATAATCAGTCATACAAGGAAAAGATAGACACAAATAAAATCTATCAGACAATCTAAATGGTTATTAAAGAGAATAAGATGATAACTAAAATGTCCTGATCATAGAATATTATCAATGAATATCTCCATTCCTTATCAGAATAAGGAAGAATGTACATTAATTCTAGACGTTTGACTGATACAGAATATCATTATAAATATATAATGATCCTCATTAAATGGTAAGGAATTCTTCACAATACTATTTTTTTCTAAAACACTCTACTGACTTGATCGTCAGAGAGCATTAGGTGGGCCACCGCACGTTGCCTTGCCTACTACTTTCTTGATTTTTGCAGTATCATGGACGAATCACCGAGAGACACATGGTGCCATCTGGGGGAAAGTAGATCTCCCATTTTTCAAAATTGATAAAAAATCAAAATCTACCACCACGATCGTCAGAAAACCAATGAAACCATCCATGTTTTTTATAGCAAATAACGAGGAAGATGAAGAAGAATGTTTAGGATCGGCGAAAATATATGTGTCAGTGAGTTTTGCCATTGTCATAGTAAATCAACGCTGTAAAAAAAAGGAAAATCACAAAGCTTGCGAACCGCGAGAACCCGTGAAACATCACCAACGCCGGCAACAACTACCCACAGTGAAGCACGGCCAACGCGAGCAACGACCACCCACAGATCGACACCACCATAGCCGCAGGACCCAAAAACTTTTACGCGAGATCTATGTAAAATGAAGAAACTTCAGACCCCAAAACACCAAAAAAATGGACTCATACGGAGATGTCCGGACATTTAGAGTGTTCTCTGACCGTGAAAGGTCGATGGATACTGTCACACGCGCCACACGCGCTCGTCGGTGGTTGTTGCGGGCTCTATGCTTCAGATGCCCTTCAAAGTTCTGAATGGACTGAATATGACGGAGCAAATACGCAATAAATACAAACTCAAGAGAAGATTTATTTACACACAATAATTATTATAATTTATTATTAAGTAATTTATTTGCTTATTATTTATTTTAATGTGATTAAATTGAAAATTCTCTTTAATTAATTTATACTATTTGATGTGATATTAATGTCAGAAGAATAATTCAGTTGTTTGCATCAATATTATTTAATATCTCAGACATGCGTGAGCTTCAGGATCGCGACGCGGACCACACATCTCCGATCAACATTAATCCAAGTTTTTTATTCCCTGAAAATCGAAAGTCACATCTATGATCTCCATTAAAATTTTGAGGAAAATAATACAATAAATATTGTTTAGCATCTTGGATAAGAGCAAGTTTCAAGATTCGGACGCAGACCACAAAGCTCGGATTTGCATTATTTTAAATTTTTATTCTCTCAAAATCAAGAGTCACATCGATGATTTCCATTAAACTTTTGAGGTACGTTATTTATTTGTTATGCTCAAATTTACTATTCCTTTCAAGAATATTTTTTAAAGCACTTTAATTCAGTGTGATATTAAGCATGAGCTTATTACAAGCAACGAGATCCTAGGACATAATATAAAGTCTCATAATCTCTTAATTATATCACCATCATACCTCAGCACGATGTCTATAAATCGCTTGGGCCCGCTTGATAAAGGATAATAAACTAAAAATAAAAGTACGATGCAAATCTCCTAGGAATATATAAGTGCAGTTAAAACAGGAAAAATGCTCCCACGAGTGAGCAAGTATGATTGTAAAGACCCGAGATGTCACAAATTACGCAAATGCTCTCACGAGAGAGCGAGTATGATTGTCGAGACCCGAGAGGTCATGGATTACACAGATACTCACACAAGAGAGCAATCTTAATTATCAAAAACACGAGTGGTCATAGATTATGCAAATGCTCCCACGAGTGAGCTAGCATAATTACCAAGACCCGAGAGGTCACTAATAATGTAGATGTCTCCCGAGAGAGCAATGTTAATTGTCAAGATCTGAGGTATCGCAAGTGCTCCCACGAGAGAGCAAGTATAATTATCAAGATTCGGGATAGAAAGAAAAAAATTATTGAAATAAATCTACGCTTGTTGGAGGTGAAATTTGTAAATAAAACAATTCCTCCTGTCGTGTATCCCCGATTAATGCAACCTCAGATGCTTTAATTGTCAATTCTAGTATTGAGCGAAATCTTTCTTTCCTAGACGGAGAGAATCCGCAAGTAGGAATAAGAGCATTGGGGAGGGGGCCTATCCGCAGTTGTCGACTCTGAACGAATGGTTTTATGTGAAGAAGTGATAGGTCAAAGATTACACAAATGCTTAGGAAGATATCAAAAGTGATTATCAAGATTCGAGAGGTTACAAATTACAAAAATGCTCCTATGAGAGAGCATGTATAATTATCAAGACCCGAGAGGTCACAAATTACGCAAATGCTCTTATGAGAGATATCAAGCAAGACCTGAGAGGTCATAGATTATACAAACGCTCTCGCGAGAGGGCAAGCATATTTATCGAGACCTGAGAGGTCCACTACCCAGACTGCTTGGCCAACACTGTAAATGAAAATATGAAGAACAGAAAGTGGAAGTTCTGTATAGGGTTCACTGAACTGAATAAAGCATGCCCAAAGAACAACTTCCCTCTTCCAAAAATTAAGGAGATGGATACTAGAGCCCAAAGAAAAACGAGGCACGAGATGCTCAGTCTCATGGATGCCTTCTCCGGGTACAATCAGATACTCATGCATCCATCATACCTAAAGAAGACGACCTTTGTGATTGAGAGGAAGACTTATTGCTACAAAGTCATGTCGCTCAGACTAAAGAATGCATGAACCGCCTACATCGTTTAGTCAACAAAATTTTCTAAGAGTACATGTGAAAGATGATGGAAGGGTTGGGAGAGTTCGACATAAGATATGAACCTTAGACCATAATCAAGGCTCAAGCACTCGCTGACTTTATGGTAGAGATGACGCCACCCCAAGAGAAAGAGGAGTCAGGCCGTACAGAATATGCCATGCAAGATGACCCGATTTATAGAGGCACGGGGAGAGAAGCCTCAGACATGGAATGGGAGCCCAACGTGGATGGCTTTGTAAACGCATGCAAAAGCAAAGCTGGATTGATACTCAGAACATCAGAGGAGACCATAACCGAAAGGGTGATGCACTTCACATTTAGGACATCAAACAATGAAGCCGAATATGAAGTTTTGCTCGCATGTCAACGGAGATTCTCAAGCTAGACACAAGGATGGGGGAAAATCATAGAAAAATTCTAAAATTAAAGGAATGATTCATAGAGTGCTCTATAGAGCATCTATCCCGAGCATACGAGATGCTTTTATGAAAGACCGCGATAAATTCAACGACCATCGAGGCCTCCTACTAACCAGAGATAACTAGAAGAAAAGACCCTTGTACGATAAAAGTACCACAGAAGTATCTCGTGGCACCCGAGCGTACGAGAATCAGAGGAAAGACCTCAACCAAGGCAGCAGCCTGACGAGGCCTCCTGATCACTAAGGATGATGTGGAGAAAGACTCTACATAAGGCAAAAGGACCATGAAAGTATCTCATGGCACCTGAGCACACGAGATGATTGGACGAAAGATCTCAACCAAGGCGACGGCCTAACGAGACCTCCTGATTACCAAGGATGATCTGAAGAAAGACCCTACATAGGGAAAAAAGACAACGGAAGTATCCCGTGACACCCGAGGTCAAAGAACCCTTGGACGAAAGACCTCACCCAAGGCGATGACCTAACGAGGCATCCTTATCACATAAGATGATCTGGAAAAAGACCCTACAAAGGGAAAAAAGACCTAATCCAAGGTGACGACCTAACAAGGCATCTTTATCCTATAAGATGATTGGAAAAAACCCTACCTAGGGTAAAATACCACGGTAATATTTCTTGGCACGTAAGTACACGAGATACTGGGATGAAATACTTTGATAATGGTCACAGTCAGTAAGACATCATAACTTACTTGAGACGAATAAGAGAAAAGACCTTACATAAGGTAAAATGACAATTGTAATATTTCATGGCAGAAGTCACCAGATGACTACGACGATCACATAGATGACTATGATACTCCAAGTCACACAGATGACTATGGTACACAAAGTCACCCAGATGATCATATTGGATCTAAAGACACACAAATGATTATAACATCCAACGTCACCTAGATGACTATGAGACTCCAAGTCACACAGATGGCTAAGTATCCCTAGCACACAGATGACTAAGCACCCTAAGTCACCCAGATGACTATGTTACTCTACGTCACATCGATGATTAACGTACTCGAAATTACCTAGATAACTATGGTACCCAGAATCACAATTATGAAAATGACACCCAAGTCACACTAATGACTATGGTATCAAAATTAACCACAATCTCACAAATCATAAAGGATCTTGGTACTCTACTGAAGATGATTATAAAGGACCTTACTACCAAGGACTCATCAAACACGATTTGAGCAAACAAGGCAAATAGGGCTCCAAAACCTCCGGCTGGATTGCAAGAGCATTGATGAATTACATGCGTAAACACATAAGCACAGAGAGATGCAACGAAAAACTCAGCAGAATAAGCAATTCATTTCAAATGAAGAACTTCAACAATACCAAATACAAACCCACCGCTCGATAGAGTACATTTGGTCGATATTCTGGGGGCATAGAAGATAAGGACCTTCACTAACTCAAGAGTATTGTCAAACTCAGGGCACAATGATGGGGGCATGTCTCCATAAAATACTCAAAAGTCATTTGTTTTCCAAGAGAAGAACCACTCGATTTTCTTTAAGGCTAGCTGAAAGACACTCGTTGTGCCAAGCTACGCTACAAAATCACTATAAATTTTAGACAAAGCAATGGATGACTTAGACAGTCGAATCACTACGTGACTTGGATAGACCAATAAACCCAGACATTGAGGTGCGAGAAAGAGTCAACAGCCAATGCATCAAAACCTTCAGTTTCGAGCCACGACTTAGTTTATGAAAATGTAACTCTATTTGGTAAGAAGAACCCTTGGGAAGCATGCCACTTGAGTGTAATAACTCCATTATCTTCCATGAGACTTGAGATGCCAAAGTAATGTACCAGATACATGGTCAAGTAGGGATCAACATGAGACTGCAACGTAAGATTTTAGAAAAAATCCTACCCTTTAAAAGATTGTATAACATCACAACGTCAAGTCAACCTCATAGTGAATCAATCCCAATAGAATGACGTTTTACTACCTATCCAGATCAAAGGAATTCAATTTTAACACCAGTCCTCACCATACGCTTAGACAAAGGTGTAAAAGTTTTGTTGTTATTACCACCGATCCAACTCAAGCCATTTGACAGCCATATGAAAGTCATAGGGACTCGATCCTGATAATTACTCAAAGTAACTCGCACAAACCTGAACCATAGAGATTTAAATCCTAACATGATCATGCACATCTTTAATCAAGATGACGACATTTTTTGCAAGAGTAAATTGACAAATATGAAGAAAGCTCGTCTCAGTCCAAGATGCTCTAAGACGCCATCATGAACCGACAATAAATACTTAGATATTTGGACACAAACTCTACTGTTTGAGGATCCCAACGCCAACATATGCTTAACACTCGATTAAATGCATAGACAAAGTTTTGGATAAAAGCCCATGGCTCCCTCCACAACATACTTTCCGACTCTATCACTATACTCCAAACTCAAGAAGTTGTGGAAACTGTAAGGGAGAAAAAATATCCGGGCCAAAGCTCACTCAATAATATTTCTAAACAAGGCTCAATACTCTGATTTCTCAAGTAGGGCCCTTGTTAAGTCCAATCTGAGGACTCCTCCATGACGAAGTCACCATGATGACCAAGGCACCATCGACGACCAGATCGATGGACACGACCCCACCTATACTTATACTATCGAGGTCACACGAATGATGAGGTAATCTCATACCTAGGATCGTGGCTACTCAAGATAGCCGATATCATTTTTCTGTCACGATAAGATATAATAATCAATCAGAGAATATTCTCCATGAATATCTACATTCCTTAACAGAATAAGGAAGAAGGTACACTCAACCTCAACGTTTGATTAATACAGTATATCATTATAAATATATAATGATCCCCATTAAATTGTAAGAAATTCTCCACAATACTATTTTTTACTAAAACACTCTACTAACTTGATCGTCAGAGTGCATTAGGTGGGGCACCCCCACAGTGCCTTGCCTACTACTTTCACGTTCTTTCTTGATTTTTGAAGACCCTTGGATAAATCACTGAGTGACAGGTGGCAGAACTCTCGACAATCGATGTTGACATATTTTTCACATCAACAGTTATTAGTTAGGATAAAATCTATCATAATTTCTAGTTCATATGTATTTACGGTAAATGTAGTTTTCAATTTTGTTGAACTTTTGTAAAACGATTTTCTTCTTATTATGACAAGGATAAAAATAACAATTTTTCAAGAGGCTTATAGTTGTGAAACATGTATTTACATTATAACAAATAAAAAATGATACATGTTTGTAAACAAAATTTACAATCACCAAATATGCAAATAATAGAACAAATAGAGAAAATATTTAGCTCTAGGCAAAAGTATTCGTGTATTGAATCTTGTTCCCTTGAGGTGGTATTCACCATTATTTATACATCTAAAGAAGCATCTAGTTTCTAGTATATTCCTCATCCGTTGCACTTTATTCAGAGTCGTTGAGGTGGTTGTGCTCCTTGGAACGTTCTGGAACGTTATATTTTGTAGCTGCTTCATGATGTTCATCTCATTTCATCCATCAGTCGTCATCACTTGGATCCTTTTTTGACTTGATGATTGGCTAGTATCTTGCCACGTGCCTTCAGGTCACTTAAGTACTAATATTGGGCCCCATTACACTAGGTGAGGTGTCTTTGCAGATCTCTAATGTAATAAATCCACACTAATGATTATTTACCTCGAAAGACTATCTCAGTCCTTCGTCGTTTCATTTTCCCAGGACATCAAAGCGTGCATGACCAAGGTTTCCATATACTTTGGCACTTGTTACAATGTCAATGACGGTGATCAGGTAATGATTATGGCTCTCACACCTGTTCAAAATGTGTTTGTGCACCTTCCATTCAGTTTTGCACTTTCTTTTATGTCCTCTCACTTCAGCGTGTATTTTCGCATCGTAGTGACTTATCATCACGCCTTTTTGAGAAGTGTAGAGTCAATTGGAGTTATGTATAATGTTCGTGCCTTAGTTAAAGCCTTCATCTTCATTTTTCATGATATTTCATCACTATTGTAAGTGCTCCAATCTTTTCATGTTTTCTCTTACTCTGTATATTCTTTTTCATTTTTCTTGGGAAAATGGCTGAGGAAACAATCTCTTCCCCTTCGATTCCTAGAGTTCAGAATGAGGTTGACTTTAGAGAGTTTGTTAGGATTCATAAGGATGCTTTTCCCAATAATGTCCAATGTTCTCTTGGTGAGAACAGGGTTGTTAGACAACCTTGCAGACCTCCTACCCAGATAACCTTCCATCCCATCTATATAGCCTTAGGCTTCAAATTCCCAATGGCTCCCCTTTTCTAAGAATTATTTTCCCATTATAGCTCAGCCCGTTCTAAATTGACTCCCAACACATATATAATTATTCTTTGTTTCAGGGCTCTAAATAGGTCGTACAATTTAGGTTTAGGGTTAGTCGAACTCCGTTTGACACATTTTTTCAAATCTCGAGGGGAAAACTATTATATGGACCCTAGAATGGACAAAGAATGAGAATAGGGATGTTTTAAATTGGTGGGGGTTATGCCCTCAAAGCATTTGTATTGACATTTTGATATGAAATTTAATAAGGATTACATTTTTCTTATAATTGTTCTTTTAAATTGTTGTTGAATAATTATGATAAATATCTAAAAACTCCATATTCATTAATGAGGCTATGGTCTTGTATTAGTACGAGAGGAACTAAGATCATAGATAATAAATGAAATTGTCAACAACATATTAAAGTATGGAATATTTAATGAATGATTGCTAATACGGTTCACTAAGCATTATGAATGCATGTGACCTAGATCCGGATCATTGATGTGGATAGACATCTTAGTAAATGTACTTTATATAATGAGATTATATATGACTGGACCGATGTGAATTAATATCTTTATCAACGTTCCATTTATTAAAAATATTTAATACACATCAATTTGATGATCATATGTCGATTAATTTGAATCCTGAGTAGTCACGAGCTCCTACGTATGTCTACTAGACCTTTTGATTCACTCGTTAAGGTTTGTTTAGAAAATATGCTAGTGACTTCTGTTTTGCAGATTAACTGATATGGATGGCTGGGAACATGATCTTACAAGATTTGGAATCTAAGATTTCCTAATGGATCGTATATTGGTTCATTTAAGTGTTAATTCTAGAAACTAAATGATTTTTTAGCTCAAATTTGTAATAAGATTATAAAATTAGCTATTCACTAGTGGATTAATGGTACTTAAGAATCAAGAAATAATTAGAAGGGTAAAATAGTAATTTTGATCATTTTTAATTCACGAACCAATAATTCGAGAACATAACTACATGAAATAATTATATTTGTGGACTACATGAGAATACTTTGTAAATACTATCTGTAATATCTAAGAGTGTAATTTCATATTTATACTAGAGTAATAATGAAATTAATAAATAAGATTATTTAATTAAAAAGTTTAATTAATAATCTAGTTTTTTGAAGCTTAAGATTATAGGTATATATGGTCCTCAAGTCACTTCTATACTTCATAGTTTAGGGTATGAATATTTCAGGACATGAGAAAAGGACTTACTTGTAAAGTTTTATTCTTGGGCAAGTACATAATTATGAGATTATTATGTGTGATTAGTTAATTAAGAATTAACTAATTGAATTATTTATATATATTAATATTATTTTCTGAATTAATATAATTATAAATAATTATCAATTTTTTAATTATCGATAAGTGAGATAAAATATCTACTTTATAAAATTAGATAATTAAATTATTATTAGATAATAATTTGGATCAACTAAATTTGTTATTTATAAAATAACAAATAATTTAGTTGATAGAGATAATCATATATGTTAATTTTAAGTTAACTAATATCTAGATATTTAATTTGATTAAATAAATATTTAATACGTAGTAATTATCACGTGTCAATCACTGATTGAGTATCGAAGATTGACATGGACTACTATAGTGTCACATGACACTACAATAGTAGTTTTGCAACACTACAGTGTTGCCGAACACTACATTGTCGCCGAGAGGCACACTGCCGCCTCACGGAACACTGCAGTGCCGAGAGGCACACTGCCGCCTCACGGAACACTGCAGTTGTGCATAATAGCAGTGAGTTCCACTGCTATTGGTAATTTTATATCTGAAAAATATCTGATACACCATTATAAAAAAAATATACATACATTATTCTAATAGCCTAAGATATTCAATCAATTCAATCAGTTCATCATTCAAGAGTTGAGAGAAGAACACAATTCTCGAAAAAAGAGTTTTTTCTACAATTAATAGTTAATCAAATCTCAAAATGAATATTCATTTTATTCTTTTAGAGAATCGTCTCACAAAAGTCATTCTTAGTAAATCTCTAGATCTCATGTGTTGAGAATATTTAGAGACAGACAAAGTGTCTTGTAATATTCTATGTGGTCACACACGTCCTAGTATGTTGAAGATTGCCAATAGTGTCTTGTAATATTCTATGTGGATCTCAGAGTCTACTGATCATTGGAACGATTTTCATGGGACAGATGATCGATTGGTTTTGCATGGACGCTTGATTAAGACTACAAGAGATATATTATTCATAACATTGTATGTTGTAGATTTAATATATAAATATATAATAAATCCTGACTGATTGAAAAATAGTTTTCAATAAAAGTTTTCTTGTTATCGTGGCGTTGCACAATTTTGTTTTATTAAAAATATTCATTTTTTATAAAAAAAATTATTTTTTAAATGGTCACACGCCCCACGCTTCCACTACGCACGCGCTGCGATGACCAAAAAGTGGTACCAGAACGGTATTTATATATTTATATTAAATATTGTATGAGTTTTCTTGCATTATTCATATAATATGAGATATGTATGGATGAATGGATGGTTATGGTTTTTGAATGTATGAAAAATAATTGATCGTTAATTATATAGCGATTATTGGGTTAGGTTTTGATCTTTCAATTTTTCTGTAGATCTTGTGTAAGCTGTTTACAGGCGTAGGAGTTTTTATAATTTTATTTTGAATATTTATTCCGATCGTGAGAAGACAAAAAATGTACAAGATGAACGACGGAGGAAAAAAAAGAAACATGAATTCCTAGGGAATTTTGATGCCGGCACCAAAAATAGGATTTCTGGAGCTGGCGCAGCCGGTATTCCAGCGACGTCCAAACCGTCAGAAAAATCTATTTCGGCGTTGGCGCCATCGTGTCTGACGGTGATGGCCAGTGGTTGTCGGTGGTTGTTGGTGGCGGCAGACGGCGGTGATGGTAGTCGGTGGTAACTGTTATCATAGTGATGTTTTACACAATCCCAGATATTAACCAACCCTATCACTGAAGGATTTGATAATAACCCTAAATCTATCAATTATCTTTTTAAATTTTGAAATTAATGTAATTTTAAAATTAATTATTATTTTAGATTTTATGAAATTTAGAAATTAATAGGTTGATTGGGTTTGACCCAAGTTTGACCAAATCAAATAAAGTATTTATTTGACTATGTCAAAGCCAACTATTTTAAAGAGATAATTGGTCCATTATTATTTTATTTGAATTGTTAAATAAGAGTTTTATTATTATGTTTGATAATATGACCATGCATTAGTCGATCACATGTCATACATTAAAATTCAACACAGTTTTATTTGATCATGCATCTCAGAAGTTGAAACATGATTTATTAGGATTGTCCTAATATGTTTATATGTATTGTTTTATGAAATTAATTGCATGTAAATTGCTACATTTTAATTAGTTAGTACTTGATAATTACACCACACTAAGAGCTATAGTAACTTTTAGGATAACCGACTTTATTAAAATAATTTTATTAAATTTTTTATGAATATAACTAATTAGTTAATCTAAGTTCACCTAATTATGACCTAGATGTTTTTAGATGGTTAAATGAATTTAGACCAATGAGATTGGCATAACTGATTATTAAATATTCATAGGGTTATTATTTTAACTAGTAATTAATTTGAAATTAAATAATTAGTTAAAAGGGAAAAAGATAATTCTAAAATAGTGAGCGGGTGAATAGTTGTGACTTGAATGAACAAGCGATACCTTATTGTTAAAAGAGAAAATATGAGATATTTTAAGTTTTAATTAATAAGGATAAAAATTTCTAGTGGACAGTCTGAGGTTATTCTGAATGACCCTAAGGCAGTACATTACTTGTTGGGTTGTTTTATTGTGATTAGTAAATGTTAAATTTGTGTGTTTATTTTGTTGCATCCATGCATTACGTTTACTTTTCAAATTCTAGATATTTATCAATTATATTGAATTTTGTATATTTTAAATTTTAGAATTATGTCTACCATGGGCAACCCTATTACTAATTTACTCACTCTTCAGAAGTTGAATGGTGATAATTTCATACATTGGAAATCAAATATGAATTTAATGCTAATTTATGAAAACCATAAGTTCGTTCTTACTGAGAAATGTCCTGAGCACCCCACTGCTAATGTCCCTAAGAATGTTAGGGACAAATATGATGATGAATGATGTACTAAGAATCAAGCATGAACGCATGGAGATTGCCTATGAGATTATAGAATCTCTAGAGGTGATGTTTGGGCAGCAGTCTGATCAAAGTCGTCATAAAACCACTAGGAGCTATATGACAACTAAAATGAGAAAGGGTACTTCTGTGTGAGAACGTGTTTTGAACATGATCAACAAAATACATGAGACAGAAGTACATGGGGCGACCATTGATTAGCAGACTCAAGTTAGCATTATACTTGAGTCGCTCACACCAGCTTTTTCTGCGTTCATGATCAACTATGTTATGAACAAGTTACAATTCAACATGACTCAATTCTTGAATGAACTATAGACTTTTGAGTCACTCAACCTTAGAATGACTAAATAGGACTAGGCAAATGTTGTCGAGCTAAAGCCTTTTCCATTGTTAAAAGTAACAAGAGGAAGAAGATTAATGATAAGGGCAAAGGTAAGAACAAGAAATGGAAGAAAGCCAAGACATCGCCAAAATCCAAGAATAACAAGAAAGATAACAAGCCCAAAGGAAAATGTTTTTATTGTGGGGTTGAAGGTCATTGGAAGAGAAACTGTAACAAGTATCTCTCCGAGCTGAAAAAGAAAGGTAAATATGATTTACTTGTACTTGAAGCTTTCTTAATGGAATATGATTCGTCATTCTGGATACTTGATTTAGGAGTCACTAACCATGTATGTTCTTCTTTACAGATGCTTGGTTCGTCAAGGGAGCTGGCTGATGGTGACGTCATTTTGAGAGTTGACAGTGGTGCGCTTGTGTCAGCTAAAGCATTAGGGACAATCTGTTTACTTTTTTGATATAATTATTTAGTTTTGAACGGTGTTTATTATATTCCTGGATTTTTGAGAAATTTGATTTCTCTTTCATTTTTGCAAGAACAATTGTTCAAAGTTTCTTTTATTAATAAAGAGTTTATTATTTCTAAGAATGGATGCGGTATTTGTCAAGCAAAAGTTATAAATGGACTGTATATGCTTAAATTAACAGAATGGGCGCTAAATACTTTTGAATTATTTAAAGTAGCAAAACCTAAAAGTAACAACTGACAAAGAATTTCTCAAGATGATGATAACACATATCTTTGGCATCTTAGGTTGGGACATATTAATCTAGATAGGTTAAACAGGTTAATAAATCATGGTGCTTTAAGAGAACTGAAAGTTGAAACTCTTCATGTTTGTGAATCCTATCTAGAGGGTAAAATGACCAAGATACCTTTCATGAGAAAGGGTCAAAGAGCCAAGGAACCACTTGAGTTAGTACATAGCGATCTCTGTGGACCGATCAATGTACAAGCTAGAGGTGGATATGAGTATTTTGTCACTTTCATTGACGAATACTCAAGATATGGTTATACTTACCTAATGTAAAAGCTAGATGTGGGTATGATTATTTTGTCACTTTCATTGACGACTACTCAAGATATGGTTATACTTACCTACTGTAAAAAAAGTCTGAAACTTTTGGAAAGTTTAAAGTCTTCAAAGATGAAGCTGAAAAGAAATTAGATAAATCATTGAAAACGCTTCGATACGATCGAGGTGGTGAATATTTGGATTTAGAATTCAAGGATTATTTACTGGAGTGTGAAATCCTATCCCAACTCACTGCACCTGGAACACCACAGCAAAATGGTGTCGCAGAGAGGAGAAACCAACCCTTATTGCATATGGTTAGGTGGATGTTAAGCTACTCATCATTGTCACAAACATTTTGAGGATATGCACTATACATGGCAACTTACATTTTAAATGTAGTGCCCTCTAAGTATGTAAGAAAGACGCCTTTAGAGTGATGGAATGACTCCAAACCTAGTTTGCATCACTTCCATATATGGGGGTGTCCAGCTCACATTCTTAGACCCAAGACCAAAAAGTTATACTCAAGGTCTGAGGTATGCATATTCGTTGGCTATGCTCCAGAGAAAGAGGTGGGTACTTTTATAGTCACAATGATTGAAAGGTGTTTGTATCGATAAATGTCACTTTCCTTGAACACGACTATATGTAAAACTAGCAAATTAGTTCTTGAGGAATTAGCGACTGATTAGATCATATCACCTTCAATTTCTATTGATAAACGAAAACCAGAGAAACCACAATTCCAGCAAAGGAAATCCCAGTGCAACATCATAGTAGGAGGGTTGTGAGACAAACAGTAGACTACGAACTAAAGGCACATGTCCTAGTGTCAGACATTAATAATGATGATCCATTATCATATGAAGAAGAAATGGATTATCCTGAAAAGGAGAAATGGCAAGATGTAGTGAACCAAGAATTGGAATCTACGTATTCTAATTCTGTTTGGGAACTTGTAGATCCACTTGAGGATGCAGTCCCAATGAATGTAGATGGATCTTCAAGAAGAAAAGAGATATAGATGGGAAAGTAGAGACTTTAAAGGCACGATTAGTAGCCAAGGGCTATATACAAAGGGAGGGAGTCGATTATGAAGAGACATTCTCCCCTGTAGCCATGCTAAAATCCATTTTCACCCTTTTGTCCATAGCCGCTAGTTTTGACTATGAGATATGGAAAATGGACATGAAGACAACTTTTCTGAATAACTCTCAAGAAGAAAGCGATGCAACCATAATGGTTCATATAAAAGGGACAATATCAAAAAGTCTGCAAGTTGCTTAAATCCGTTTATGGACTAAAGCAATCCAGATCTTGGAATATTACCTTTAATGAGATTATAAAGTCTTATGGCTTCGAGGAAAACGTTGACGAAGCCTATGTTTATAAATACATCAAAGATAAGACAGTGGTTTTCTTAGCTCTTTATGTTGATGATATTCTATTGATTGGGAATGATGTAGAAACTCTGTCAAAAGTAAAGAACTGGTCAGCTGAGAAATTCTAAACGAAATATTTGGGAGAAGCAAGCGATGTTCTGGGCATTCAAATCCTAAGAGGTAAAAAGAAAAAATTCTTGGCACTTTCTCAGGCATCTTATATTGATAAGGTACTTGAGAGATTCTCTATGGAGAATTCCAAGAAAGTTCAACTACCGACCAGACAAGGAATTGCCGTCTTCATGGAACAATGTCCTAAGACATCTCAGGAGGAAGATGATATGAGAAAGGTTCTCTATGCTTCAACAGTTGGAAGTCTCATGTATGCCATGTTGTGTACGAGACCGGGCATCTATTATGCAGTGGGAATTATCAGTCGTTATCAATCGAATTCATGTTTGGAACATTGGATTGCAGTAAAGCACATTCTCAAGTATCTTAGGATAATAAGAAACTATATGCTTGTTTATTCAGGTGGAGATCTGAACCCTACTAGATATACTGATTCTGATTTTCAATCAGACAGAGACAGTCAAAAGTCAACATCTAAATCAGTATTCACTCAAGGTGGAGGATCTGTAGTCTGGAGAAATATTAAACAATCCAGTATTGCAGATTCCATTATGGAAGGTGAATATATAACGGCTTGTGAAGCTATGAAAGAAGCCGTATTGCACAAAAATTGCTATACTGATCTGGAAGTAGTTCCAGATATGGACAAGTCATTGATCTTGTATTCTGACAACAGTGGGGTGGTATTGAATTTGAAAGAACCAAGGAGTCACAAGACGGGCAAGCACATATAGAGGAAATATCATCTTGTAAGTGAGATCGTGCATCGATGGGACTTGACTGTTATGAAGATAGCGTCATAACAGAACCTGACTGATCCTTTTACAAAGACACTTTCTGGGAAGTCATTTAGGGGTTATATGCGTAACATATGATTAAGAGAAATGTCACATTTTCTCTAGGGAAAATGAGAGATTGTTGGGGGTTATGCCCTCAAAGCATGTGTATTGACATTTTGATATCAAATTTAATAAGGATTACATTTTTTGAATAAATTGTTCATTTAATTTATTTTTGAATAATTTATATAAATATCTGAAATTCTATATTCATTAATGAGATTATGATCTTGTGTTAGTACGAGATGATTAAAATTATAGATAATGAATAAAATTGACAATAACATATTTAAAGTATATAATCTTTAATGAATGGTTGCTAGTACGATTAACTAAGTATTATGAATGCATGTGATCTAGATAGGGATAGGCATCTTAGTGAAGGTACTCAATATAATGAGATTATGTATGACTGGACCAAAGTGATTAATATCTTCATCAACGTGCCATTTATCATAAAGATTTAATACACATCAATTCGATGATCATATGTAGATCAGTCTGAATCCTCAGTAGTCATGAACTCCTATGCATATATACTAGATCTTTTGATTCACTCGTTAAGGTATGTTTGAAAAACAGGCTAGTAACTTTTGTTTTGGAGATTCAGTGATATGGATGGCTGGGAACATGATCTTACAAGATTTGGAATGCAAGCTTTCCTAAATTAGCCATTCACTTAAGTGTTAATTCTAGAACTGAATGGTTATTGAGCTCAAACTTATAATAAGATTATAAATTAGCCATTCACTAGTGGATTGATGAGACTTAAGGATCAAGAGGTAATTAGAAGAGTAAAATTGTAATTTTGACCAATTCTAATTTACGAACAAATAATTAGAGGACAGAACTACGTGAATGATTATATCAGTGGACTACATGATAATACTCTGTAAATACAAACTGTAATATCTAAGAGAGCAATTCCATATTTATAGTGGAGTAATAATAAAATTAATAAATAAGATTATTTAATTAAAGAGTTTAATTAATAATCTGATTTTTTGAAGCTTAGGATTATAGGTCCATGATCCTCAAGTCACATATATACTACGCAGTCTAGGGTGTAAATATTTCAAGACATGAGAAAAGACTTACTTGCAAAAGAATTTTTATTCTAGGGTAAGTACAAAATTATGAGATAATTATGTGTGATTAATTAATTAAGAATCGATTAATTGGATTACTTATATATATTAATATAATATTCAGAATTAATATATATAAATAATTATCGATAAGTGAGATAAAATATCTAATTTATAAAATTAGATAATTAAATTATTATTAGATAATAATTTGGATCAACTAAATCTATTATTTATGAAATAACGCATAATTTAGTTGATAGGAATAATCAGATATGTTAATTTTGAATTAACTAATATCTAGATATTTAATTTGATTAAAATAAATATTTAATATGCAGTAATTATCATGTGTCAATCACTGATTGAGCATCAGAGATTGACATATACTACTTTAGTGCAACGTGGCACTACAGTAGTGGGTGCGCAACACTGCAGTGCCACATGAGACTATAGTGATGTCCAGAGGTACTGTGCTGCCTCACGCGCCGTGGCGCTGCATTTGTGCACAATAACAGTGGGTCCAACTTCTATAGGCAATTTTATAATTAAATATTATTTCAATTATCCAAAAAATATATGATACGTTATTATCATGAAAAATATACAGATATTATTCTGATGGCCTAAGATATTCAATCAATTCAATCAGTTCATCAATTAAGAATTGAGATAAGAACAAAATTCTTGAAAAAAAGAGTTTTTTCTACGATTAATAGTTAATCAAATCTCAAAAAGAATATTCATCGTGTTCTTTTAGAGAATCGTCTCACAAAAGTCATTTTCAGTAAATCTCTAGATCTCATGTGTTGAGAATATCTAGAGACAAAAAAGTGTGTTGTAATATTCTACGTGCCCACATACGTCCTAGTGCATTGAGAATTGCTTGAAAAATCTTGGTGTGAGTCTACTGATCATTAGAATGATTTTCATGGGACGGAGGATCGATCAGTTTTGCAAGGATGCTTGATTAAGACTACAGAGGTATATGATTCATAACCTTGTATATTGTAGATTTAACATATAAATATATAATGGATCCTGACTGATTGAACAAGAGTTTTCAATAAAAAAATTTGTTATTGTGACGTTGTACAATTTTTTGTTTTATTAAAAATATTTGATTTTTATTAAAAATTTAATTTTTTAAATGGCACGCGCCACACGTTTCTGTTGCGCGCGCGGCGTGACGACCAACATAAACATCTAGGGAAAGTGGATCGGTGAAGGCCGCTGGACTGTTCCTCGTACCTGGGGTGTTTTTCATAAGTTTCCTTGGCCTGAACTCCATTCCCTCATAATTTCTTCTCTCTTTTTGTAGCATTTTTGTTTAGTAGTTTTGTCTTTTCGTTGCTAACTCGATGTTTCTTGTATAAATAAACGGGTGAGAACAAAGCCTTTTCACTCTAAGATAAATCTCAAACACAATAACGACTACCTTCTGTTGTCAGATCCGATATTGTCACATGCTTCTGGACCTAAGGAGAGAGGTCACCACTGCTTGCATCCCATTTTCTTCGTCTCCCGCTTCTACTCCATGCTCTTTCGTATCTTTACTGACATGTATTCCCATTCCCGCTTTCTGCTAAAGCTCCCCTCCTCAACGAGTAGTCTTAGAAAATTCTACTTAGCCAATAGACTCATTAGAAGAAGAGCAAGTAGAAGAAGAAGAAGTGATTCTACCTCTCTTATGCATGTCATCCATTATGAAGAGGTTGAGGACTATGATAGGGGAGATAGGAGGAAGAATGCCCATCCTTGGACTGATGCATCTAGCTCCAATCCTCCACCCATTACAAATGATGGGACTTCTACTCACCCTCTAACTCCTCATCCCGCTTCTCAATCATAGACCAATGTTCCCACTCTTAATCCTTGTTAACTGGACGTTAAGGAGGTTATCTCGTGGAGGTTGAGGAGGTTCTCCAATGATCCTATTAGTCCTGCTTCTGTGAGCTTCCTAAGTGAGCTTCCTAAGTGGCTCATGCTAACGTTTGCAGCCTCCTCTGTGACATTGACATTTCCTACACCCATATGATGAGTATTGGATCTCTCTTCACCACACACAACCATGATTTGATTCCGGGTAATCTTTTTTCATTTCATTCTTTGCTTAAGTCTATTTGCACCATTTTCTCACACTTATTTTATTTATAGTCGATCACTCACCACAATGTCATCCAAAAATATCATGATTTGTGCGTCGAAGCTTTGATAAGGCACGATGGTGAGCTGGCAGAAACTTGTGTCGTTGTTGATGGATTCTAAGTGGAGATAGAGAGGCCGAGGAAGGTTGAATCGAAGATTCAGGAGACATCCAAGAAGTAGGATGAGGAATTAGTCATCCACAAAGTGAAGAATTTTAGGTTGGATGAAGCTTCAAAAGAGGCTGACCAAGCTAAGACTTAGGTGGTTAAGGAGAAGGAGAAGAGGTTGAAGCTCAATTCAAAGAATCCTTTGATGAAGTTGGGAAAGCCATTTATAGCCTCAGCTACCGATATGGCATTGCTCAGGCTCCACCAAGACGACTCCTTTCTGATGAGCCTACTACTTCTACTCCCAGCCCTCTCTATTCTAAGCTCCCAATTTAACTCACTCCTGGTGAAACTTCCAACATTCCAATCATCATTCTTAATGCTTTGTTGTAATTTTTCTTTTCTATCTTTTTTAGAATGTAACTCTCCATTTCCAATAATATATTGGCAAATTTCTCTTTACATTTGAGTGTCCTAAATTTTTTTTCTCTTATGCCTTAGCGATTTTCAATCTTTCCTCAATCTGGTTCTGAAGATTTAGCCGACTATAAAATTTCCTTCCATATAACTATTTCCTCGCTAGGATCATAATTTGATTTTTCCCTTTTAACTTTTAATGATATTTTTTCGTTTTTCAAGTTTCTCATTTTCATGGACTTCGTAGAATTTATCCATATTCCAATATAATCCATTTTTGGGTTATGGTCTCAGGTTTTCTTTAAAGAATGGATGCCCATCAAAGTACAGTCCATTCTCAAAGACTTAGGCTCATTGTAGAGCCGTGTCCCCAACTTTCCTTTAGAGAACGAATGCCCATTATAGTGCAGTCCGTTGTCAAGGACTTAGGCTCATTGTAGCATCATGGCCCTAAGTTTCCTTTAGAGAATAGATGCCAATTATAGTGCAATGCATCTCAATGACTTAGGCTCATTGTAGAGCCATGGCCCTAAGTTCTCATTTTTTGGTTGTAGCTAACCATTTGGATACGAGCGGCTTCCCTCTTTTCTTCCAGGAAATCTAGAATTTCCTTCATTAGTTCATAATTCTATGATTCATCATAGTTAATCTCACCGTTAGACTCCCAATTTTCAACTGGTATGACATCTTTTGTCCCGTACGCTAGTGCAAATGGAGTCTCTCTATTGGTTCTCTCAGGGTTGTTTTGTAAGCCCACAGTACTGCTGGTAGTTCTTCCACCCATTTTCTTTTACTGATTCTAGCCGCTTTTTCAGGTTTTCCAGAATTGTCATGTTGGATCTTTCTGCTTGGTCGTTCCCTTGCGGGTAATGAGGCTTCGAAAATAAGTTTTTTTATCTAAAGTCCTTCGCAAAAGGTTTTAAGTTTTCTTCCCGTGAACTGTAGGCCGTTGTTTAAAATAAGTACTCGAGGAATTTCATACCTACAAACAATATTTTTTCATCAAAATCCATTATATCTTTTTTATGGATCTTGACGACGCTTATGCTTCAATCCATTTTATGAAGTAGTCAGTCGCAATCTAAACAAACCATTTTTATGCTAGTGTCATGGGTACTGGTCCCACTATGTCCAAATCCCATACCATGGGCTTGCTACGATTTTGAGTTCTCCAAGTTCCATCCTTGCTATGAGAGCAAAGCATTGACATTTTTCACAGTTCCTCGCATATTTTTTGCATCCTTGTACATCTTGGGTCAATAATACCCTTCATTCAATATCTTATGAGCCAATGACCTTCCACTGGTGTGGTTTCCACTAATCCCTTCATGGATTTCTACTAGCACATATTAGGCTTTCCTTGGCTTTAAGCATTTCAAATGTGGCTCAAAAAATGATCTACGATAAATTTCTATTAATTAACAAATACCTCTCGCTTTATTGTTGAATCCTACCAGTTGGGTTCCGCATCGACTTCGATATCAGCAATGACTGGTAACGGGCATTTTATGCTTGGTTTCTCGAGGAATTCCACAGGAACATCCCTTTATATGGTAGATGTAATGATGATCCCAACACTACCTGAGCATGTGCATGGCTATTCTTAGCTCGAGGGATCTAGTGGATCTCATACTCTTTTAGGAGGCTCAACATGTCTTTTGTCCATTGTTGATAATTGGTCATCCTGGGGTCCTTAGACGTGAATTCTCTTGTGACCTACCTAACAATTTGCATAGAGTCACAACAAATTTTTATTTTCGTTACCCCTAACTCATGTAGCATGTTAATTCTTGTTATCAGGGCTTAATATTCCGCTTTGTTGTTTGACTCTTCAAAACCAAAAGAGATTGATTGCGCCAACGTTTCTTCAAACATAGTTTGTATTATGATTCCCGCTTGACGGTTGTTTGATGCGCCATCCACAAATAAGATGCAAGGGTTATTTTCCGTCTCTACATGAATTTTCCCATTCTAAGTCTCTTCGTCATGGGTAAAGTCTGCAAGCACTTGCCCCTTCATTGATGTTCTGGGTTCGTAACAGATTTTATATTGTCCTAATTCAATTGCCCATTGTAAAATATCTTCATCATGGGTAAAGTCTGCAAGCACTTGCCCCTTCATTGATGTTTTGGGTTCGTAGCAGATTTCATATTGTCCTAATTCAATTGCCCATTGTAAAATATTTTCCTTATTAAGGAAAATCTATTACAAATAAATGATAAAGAAAATAATTTAGAGAGAGGGAATGAGTGAATGACAACTCAAAAGCTTTAGATTGCTTGTATTTGATTGATTTTTGAGGTTGTACATGCTTGTATTTATACAAAAAAAAATGATTACTACAAAGCATTAAATCCTCTATTTCTGTTGCAAGCTTTGAGGAGCTGACAGACACTTTTAGGAAATATTCCTCTCCCGATTCCTTCTATAACTGCTTAGCCGATCCTACGTCCCATACTCTATCATTTTCATTGATCACTTCTTCGGTCTGGATTAGGTCACGTGTGGAGTGGAAGTTTGACTATTCATTGACCTCCATTACACTTGTCGATGTGTAATGATTACCCTTTTTCTTTCTGACATTGCGTCTTCCCATTTCTGTTTCCCATGCTTCTTGTAAAAATGCAACGTGGTTCTCGAGTAACTTTTTGTCAGTTTGCTGTCAGTGATGATTACTTTTTTTCATTTTCCGCTACGTCTTCATGTTCTCAAATATTTCTTGGAAACACGTGACAGTTTTTAAACTTACTTTTGACAGTTTGTGCCTGCCTCCTTTTCGCTAGTTGTCACTTCCTTCTTCATCAATTATCGTGACGGTCCATTTCCATCATACCTTTCAGTCCCACCTTTTCAACGAGTCTCTTCATACTTGAACATCTCAAACATCCTTTCACTACACCTCTCGACATTTATGAAATGAATTAAAGATTTTATTTGTGTCCATGGCCTATTTAAAGTCCTTTGTCTTCATTCCTTACTTCCAATATCATAAGTTTTCCATTTCTTATTCTTTTTCTATGCATTTCTTGGAGTCATGGCGGATGGTGCCATTTTCAGCCCACTGTCCCCCTAGTTAGGATCGAGCCTGAGTTTAGGCAGTTCATGACCATTTAACAATATGTTTTTCCCTTAATGTCATTTGTGCCCTAGGAGAGAGTGAGTCATCGGGCGTTCCTTGTATTCCCCATATGAAATCACCAAGAGTTCTTTTCTATTAACTGTTATCCCCTTCTAAATTTACCCCAAGTTCTTAGAGGATAATCCTTTATTTTGAGGCTATGAATAGAAGGTATAACCTAGGCTTAGGCGTAACTGAGCTTCAATACATGTACATAGTAAAATTTTGAAAAGAGAGTTATTATTTGGCTCTTGGACTAATCAAAAGAGGCTCACTCATAACTGATCTTCCTAAATGGCACGAAGGATGGGAACGAGATGTTCTCTTGGTGGGAAAGAATTGGAGCTGTGATGGCCGCTGGATAATTCCCAATTGATGGGAAGCTTTCAGTAAGTCTTTGGCCGGAGAAGAGGAAGAAGAAGAATAAGATTTCAGTAACTCCGCACTATGGTTGGTGATATCAGGGGGAGGAACGTGCACCTGAGAGTGGATACTTCTAGTTCCACTTTAGCTTATCCTGCTCCAGCCACCCAGAATGAGTGTGGTTCAGCTCAATCAGTGATTCCCTCTCTTTTGGCTCCTCCTCTGCCAACTATCCAACATGAGTTTGTTCCCGCTACCATTTTAGACCCCAAAACAAACACTAATGGGTTCATTCCTTGAAGGTTGAAGAGCTACATTACTACTCCTCACATTCCTACCTCGGTCAGTTTTTTAGATGATGTCCAATCTACTCACATAATTACTCTGGGCATTGTATGTGATGTGGACACCACGACGACCCACACAATGAATGTTGGTGAGCACATCAATTAACTGAGTCACGATTTGGTCTGGGTAAGATCCTTTTCTTTTCCTGTTACTTGTAAATTTTCATTTCTTCACTTGCCCGTGTGCTCATACTTATGCATTTTTAATTATTTTCCTCTTTCTTTAGGTCATTATTCATCATAATGCCCTCAAGGAGTATCATGCTCTTCATGAACATGCCTTGACGAACTTCCATAATGAGCTCATTGAGATTCATGGCCTCATTGCTGGAATTCAAGCCTAGATTGAGCAGCTAAAGAAGACCGAGGCTGAGCTACGGGAAGCCATGGAGAGCAGGCTCAACAAGCGATAGTCGTGAGGGTGGAAAAATTTAAACTCATAAAGTCTCCAAGAGCAACTAAAGAATCTTTGATGGAAATTGAGCTCGAAAAGGTTCGAGTAGTGGAGGAGAATGAAAACAAGGTGAGGACTGAGTACCTAACAGCTTTTAATGAAGTTGAGCAAGTCATCCATAATTTGGGCTACAAAGACGGCTCATCAAAGGCCCCTCCCAAAAAACCCCTCTATGACTTGCCTCCTAATGTCCAGTCTGAAATCAACAATTCAACATAGGATACGGTCATCAATCCGGTTGAAGTCGTTGTTGATCAAGCTGCTGTTGCCAATCCCTCTAAAGGTGTGGTTGCCAATTCCACTGAAGATGTTATTGTTGACTCCGAGACATCGTTATTTCTTAAACTTTTTATAGTTTTCTAGTAATATTGTATTTGTTTTCTTCTGTAATTTCTTTTCCACTTTTCTTGCTTTGCATTTTTCTTTTCACTTTGTACTTTCAACTCACTCAATGAAAAAGGACTCTTCAATTCTCATTTCTGGTGAAATCTTTTCTGTTGCATTCCTATTTTCAAAGACATACCTTTTAGGCTTCAATCCATTCTCAAGGACATGTAAATCTTTAAGCTATCAATTTCCTTTTAAGAACAACTATGATTCATTCTCTGGAACATGCAAATCATTAAGCTTCGATCTTCCTTTGAGAATAACTACTTTTTGTAGTAAGATCCGATCTCAAGGACTTTGCATTTTTACAAAGCTTTAAGATTCAGTTTCCTTTAGGGAACGGATGCTTATTGCAGTCCGTTCTCAAGGACTTAGGTTCATTGTAGAATCATGGACCCAATTTATTTTAGAGAACAGATGCCCATTGTAGTGTAGTCCCTTCTCAAGGATAGGTTCGTTGTAAAAACATGGCCCCAGTTTCTTTATTAGAACAGTTTTCCATTGTAATACAGTCCATTCTCAATGACTTAGGTTCATTGTAGAACCATGATCCCAGTTTCTTTTAGAGAATAAATGACCATTGTAGTACAGTATATTCTCAAGGACTTAGGTTCATTGTAGAACCATGTCCCTGGTTTCTTTTAGAGAACAAATGCCTATTGTAGTGCAGTCCATTCTTAAGGATTTAGGTTCATTGTAGAACTATGACCCAGTTTCTTTTAGAGAAAAGATGTCAATTGTAGTTGGCCATTCAGATTAGAGCTATTTCACATCATTCCTCTAGAAGATCAAGGTTTTCCTTCATAAGTTCCTCATTTTGAGGCTCGTTCAGACTTGATTTCATGGTTGGACATCCGATTTCAACAGGAATTATTGCTTACATTCCATATGCCAAAGTGAATGGGGTTTTTCCCGTTCACTCTCTTAGAGTGGTCATGTATGCCCATAATATTGCTGGCAGTTCTTCTACTCATTTTCCTTTGGCTGATTCTAGCCATTTTTTCAAACTCTCCAGTATAATTCAATTTGATCTTTCTACTTGGCCATTACCTTGCGGTTAGTATGGCATAGAAAATCAATTGATGATTGTCAAACCTTCACAAAAAGCCTTAACCGTCTTCTCGTGAACTGAAGTCCATTGTTAGAGACGAGAACTCATGGAATCCTATACCTACATACAATGTTTTTCCATAAGAACCCCTTCACTTCCTCTTCTCAGATTCTCGCATACACTTCCGCTTCAATCTACTTCGTGAAGTAATCTGTTACAACCAACAGAAAACCCTTCGAGCAGGTGCCTCAAGAAGTGACTCAACGATATCTAGGGCCCATTTATTGAACATTCACAGGCTTGCCATTGTATTGAGTTCCCTAGGTGTCATTTTTACTATGGGAGCAAATCGTTGGCATTTGTCGTAGCTTTTCACAAACTGTTTGGCATCTTGATACACCTTAGGTCAATAATATCCTTTGTCTAATATTTTGTACACCAATGACCTACCCTTGGTGTGATTCCCACATATTCCTTCGTGGATTTCTGCCAGTACATATCGAGCCTCTTTTCTTTTCAGACATTTTAAATACGGACCTAAATAATACCTTCTATATAACATTCTGTTAATTAAAGTATACCTAACACTTTGTTGTCGAATCTTTCTCCCCATATGCTTATCCTCGAGTAATTCTCCCTTTTTCAGGTAACGGATTATGTCATCTTGCCAGCTACATTCCATCAGTCCCCACATCCGCTACATTTCACAATGAAAATTTTACACTTGGCTTTTCAAAAATTCCACTAGCACGTCTCTTTTATAAAGGAGTTGCAGTAATGATCCTAAGTTTTCCAGTGCATCTGCGTGCCTATTCTCAATCCTTAGGATCTGGTGGATTTCATAGTTGTTTAGCTGACTCCAACTACCAACATTCTTACATCTTTTGCTGTAAATTTTCCCTTTATGTGTTTCACGATCAACATAGAATCACAAAGCATCTTGACATCTGTTACCTCGAGTTCTAATAACATGCTGACTCCTACTACCAAGGCCTCACATTTTGCTTCATTATGTGAAGCATCAAATCCAAAAGAGATGGAATGTTCAAGAGTTTCTCTAAATGGGGTCTGCACCACTATCCGTGCACCAGTCCCTTTATTGTTTAAGACCTCATCAACAAACAGTTTCCAGGATCCGTTCTCCACCTCCATGTGAAACTCTTTGCTTCTTTCCTTTTCACCCTGAGTGAAGTCCGCTACAAAGTCCGTCAATACTTGTCCTTTGATAGACGTTCTTGGCTCATATTAATTTTCATATTGGCCTAGTTCAATTTCCCACTTTTCCATTATTCAGCTTATTTCATGTGAGTGTAATAGACTCTTGATGGGCGAGTCTATTAATACTTTTATGTTATGAGCTTGAAAGTATGACATCAGCTTCCTTGCTGCACCTATAACGGCCAATACTAATTTCTCCATTCTTTTATACCTTACTTCGGCCACCACTAGACTCTTACTTATGAAGTAAACATGTTTTTGCTTCCTTTCTTCTTCTTTGATCAGATGACATTTACTGCCATTTGCCATATGGCCACAATAGAAGCAACTGCTCACACTTTTCGTCCAAACTAACAACAAAATTATTCTTTAACTTCGTGAAAAATGGCTTGCACTTATCCGTTGACCTTGAAAGGAATCTGTTCAAAACCATCATTTTCCCGTCAGGCTTTGTATTTCCTTATGGGTTTTTGGTGACTTCATCTCCATGATAGCTTTTTATTTATCCGGATTGACTTTCCTACTTTTACGTCGAATGTGGTACTAGATGGCCCAAGAACTTTCGTACTTTTACGTCGAATGTGCACTTCTCTGGATTTATTTTTATGGAACTCTTTCTTTAGATTGAAAAGGCCTTATCAAGGTCTCTGATATGATCTTCCCATTTGCAACTCTTGACCAGCATATCATCTATGTAAATCTCCACGGTTCTTCTAATTTCTCACAAAATATTTTATTCACAAGTCTCTAGTAAGTTGCACTTGCATTTTTTAATCCAAATGGCATCATTTTATAACAGAAAAATACTATGTTCAATTAAAAATGAGGTCTTTTCATGATCAGGTTGGAACATTTTCACCCAATTCTATCCTAAAAAGGCATCCATGAAGCTAAGGAGTTCATGTCCCGAAGTAACATCCACCATCTGATCTATCCTCGGGAATGAGTAGTCATCTTTTGGGCAGACATTGTTTAGGTTAGTGACGTAGACACAGATCCTCCATTTCTCATTCTTCTTTTTCACCACGACTACGTTGGCAAGCCACTCTGGGTAGTCTACTTCCCGGATAAAGTTTACTTTCAAAAGTTTCTCTACCTCTTCTTTAATCGCCTCGTTCCATTCTGGGGTGAATCTTCTTTTTCGTTGCTTCACTAATTTTGCAGTGAGATCCATATTCAACTTATGACATATTATATTTCATGAATACCTAGCATTACTTGTGCAATAGTTGTGAAGATGTCTCTATTCTTCCGCAGAAAGTCTTACAACCTTTCTTTTTCTGTGTTCTCTAGTTGGGCCCCAATGTTAGTCGTCTTTTGATTTCTATCTTCAAGGTACAACAGATCACAATGGCTTATCCCACTACATACCTTGGTTTTAATGGGCCATCATGCCCATCTTCCTTTGAAAGCTATTGTCTCATAGCCTCGGGCTAGCCATCCTACTTCTTTTTCATTGTCGTTCGTCTAGCAGGTTCTAGTGCTGTTACGGCGTAGATACGAGCACCAGCTTGATCACCCTTCAATACCTGATAAAAGGTGGAAGAAACAGTCTTCATCTTGTGCAACCACATCATTCGCAGGATTGCATTATACGTGGATAAGTGTCTAGAACCACAAATTCTACTAGGTGGTTGAACGACTCAACATTCATTGGGAGAGTGATGATTCCTTAAGAATAGTCTACAGTCCTGCTGAAACCTATCAATGGTTGCGCCCTACTTAGCAAATAGTTTCCAACTTGTATTGTAATGACCAGAGCGTCATTGTGACGCTCGACGTGCTCCAAATCCAACTCATCAAATATCAACATGAGAAGTCGTTGTCATTCGATGATCTTCCTTTCTCCTGATGTCCTTATAACGTTGGATTCTTGCAATACATCTTTCTCTCCTTCTTGGTGGTTCCCTCCTGTTCAGTTAGTGTGATTATCGTATCAACGATTCTGAGAGGCTATCTCCCTTTGTCTTGAACTTCCTTCTCTGCTTCCTATTTCTGCACATCCTTTTGAACATATTTTTGGAGGTATTTGTCCTTTATTAACTCTTCGATGTAAAAGATAGAAACAGTCTCTCGTGTAATGCCCGTAAGTTCTATGAAAGGAACAATATTTATCTTTGTCTTTGTAGCTTAGTTCCCTTGTCAATGGGGCTAGTCTTTTCAACCATGGTTTATTCTTGATCACCTCAAGAATTTGATTTACAGGCATAGAGAGGGGCATATAGACCTTGCTCCTAGGATGGATGATTGTCAGCGTATCTTCCTCGGTTCTCATTCTTTTCCTGTTTGCTTTCTCCCCGCGCATCATCTCTTTCTAATCTTCCCGATCTCTTCTTACTAGATATGGAGTTTTTTTCTCCATTTTGTTTCTCCTCTGTCCTTCATTCTGTCAGCTTCATCAAAATATTCTTTTCTTCTTCCAACGTGATATAAGTCTCCGCCTGTTGGAATGTTTTCGCCATGGACAGGGGTTTCAATTTTGATAAAACTTCAAAGAGGTGTGAATTTAGATCAAACCCTTGTCATAAATCCAGTCTCTCTACTCAGTCATCACAACTTTCTACCTTGGCCATCTCGTCCTTGAATCTATACGTGTACTCCCATAGAGAATCTCCCTTCTTAATGGAGATGGTCAGAAGGTATTACTTATCTTCCATCATAGAATGGTATGTGGAATACTATTCCAAGAAGACCGAAGACACAATAATAAAGTTAGTATTTGAATGAGTGGGGAGTGAATGATACAATTTTAAAGCAGTCTCGTCAAGACTAATAGGGAACATCATCCTCATGTTGGTATAGTGTCATCACTAGCTTGAATCACCTAAGATGGTCCACTAGATCATATTTTCCTTTATAGCACTTAAGATTGGGTGCCATGAATTTTTTTTGAAACAGGGTTGGCCAGAATCTCTAAACACAATGGAGAATGGGTAAGAGACTTGAGGTCAGCCGTTCCCATACCCCCCAACATCATCATATCCATCATCTTTTTCTCCAACATCTCTTCCACCGCCGTTTCCATTATGATCTTAGGCAAACGAGTTTCTCCCACTATTTCTTGCATATGATTTTGAGATTGGATCTCTTCGTCTTCATGTTGCACATTCTGGCTGATTTCAAGGATTACTTCGCTTGGCATCCTAAATGATCATGTACTGATTTCAAGGATTAATTCTCGTTGTAGTGTATTAATTTGATCATTTACTGTCTCCCATGCATTGTGCAACGTCTCAATGTTCCGTTGCTCCATCTCATGCATTCCCGTCAGAATGGTTTGGAGATTTTTAACTAATGGTGTGGGTTGATCAACATGATCATTCCCATTTCCAATTTTGTTTCCCTTATTGAGGTCAGTATTTGATCTGGTTCTAGGCATTTTTGGGAGGGTTCTCTCCAGGTTTTTTTTCACTCTCAATGAAAGCACAAAAAATGTAAAGGATTTTTCTGGTTAACGAAAATCTATTACGATCAAATAATAAAGACAATAATTTAGAGAGAGAATGAGAGAATAAGAACTCAAAAGCTTTAGGTTACTTGTATCCGATTGATTTTTGAGATTGTACATGCTTATCGTTATACACAAAAAATAATAACAATAAAGCAGTAAATCCTCCCTTTCCGTTGCAAGTTTTGAGGTGCCGATGTGCACTTTTAAGGAATATTCCTCTCCAAATTCCTTCTATAATTACGTAGCCAGTCCTACGGCCCACACTCTATCATTTTTCTTGATCACTTCTTCGGTCTTGATTCTGCCACGTGTGAAGTGGGAATTTGACTGTTCACCTATTTCGTTAATCTCCCGCTTATTTTCTGGGGAGTGTTGTAGTCTTTTGATGGGTGAGTATGTTAATACTCTAATTGTAAGAGCCTGGAAATAAGGTTTCAGCCTCCTTGGTGTTATCACAAATGCCTATATAAGTTTCTCCATTCTCTTATATCGTGTTTTTGCCGCTGCAAGACCTTTAATAACAAAGTAAATGGGATTCTTCTGTTTGTCTTCTTCTTTAATCAGAACAGCCTTCACTGCTCTCTGTGAAATGATCACATATAAAAGCAGGTCTTCCCCTGGGAGAGGTTTTCAATAAAAGTGGCAGTGATGCGAGATAATCATTAATGTTTTTATGCGTCTTCACACTCTTTATTCTAGTTGCTTGGAGAGCCTTTTTTAAGTTTTGGAAAGAAGGGTCTGCAAATTGTATGTTGACCTTGATAGAAATCTGTTCAGAGCTACCAACTTTCCCTTCAGACTTTGTACTTCCTTTCAAGTCTTTAGGGATTTCATTTCCATAAAAACTTTCACTTGGTCTGGGTTGACTTCGATTCCCTGTTATGTAACCAAATGACTAAGGAATTTCCCAGTAGCGACTCCAAATGTGCATTTTTCATGATTCATCTTCATGCGGCTTTTCCTCTGAACTAAAAAGGATTTGTCTAGATCCCTTACATGATCCTACCATATCTTTCTTTTGACCAGCACAACGTCCACATAGACTTCCATCGTGCTGTTAGAATCCATCCCTGAAAGATTTTGTTTACAAGCCTTTGGTATGTTAAACTTTCATTTTTCAGATTAAACGGCATCACCATATAACAGAATATACATTATTCCTTTATGAAATAAGTTTTTTCCTAGATCATGTTTGAAAGTTTGCACCTAATCATCTCCCAAGTAAGCGTCTATAAAACTAAGGAGTTCATGCCCAAAAGTCATATCTAGTTTGATCTATCCTTAAAAACGGGCAATCATCATTCAGACATGCTTGTTCAAATCCGTGAAAGCCACGCATATCCTCCACTTCCCGTTTATCTTTTTCATCATTACTACTTTGGCGAGCCGCTCTGGGTACTCAACTTCTTTGATGAAACCATCTTTTAGAAGTTTATATACTTCTTCTTTAATAGCCTTATTCCACTCTGGGGCAAAGCTCCTTCTCTTCTGCTTACGCGATTTAACAGAAGGATCAATGTTTAGTTTATGACAAATCATCTCTTCAGTGATACCTGGCAGTTCATGGGTTGTGCTTATGAAAACATCTTTGTTTTTTCTCAGAAAATCTATCGATTCATCTTTTTCGCGTCACCTTCTGACTTTCGTCCTCCAAGAATACGAGTTCAGTAACTTCTACCACTTTGTACCTAGGGTTAGACAACTTGTCATGTAAGACCCGACTTTTTTGGTTAGTATACTAGCTAGTTAATAGTGTTTTTGTTCTTTCATAATTAATTTGATTAATATTACTCCCGTTTAAGTGACTATAGTATATGCATTATTATATGGCTACAAATTATTGTGGTAGCTGTAGAATTATATCTTGAGCTTATTACTACAATTTAGTTTTAATTCACCTTTTTACCATGAGAATCATGTTTAAGAGTTCATTTTATTAATAGTCTATGTTCTTTTGTTCCATTAATATATATATATATATATATATAAATTAACACACACAAAAAAACATGAGATTTATTATTACCCCACTTTGCATTTCTTTTTTTGTCAAAGACTTTGCATTTCAAATTAGCTGGTTTTTCCCTCTTCCACCATTTTCGGTTTTTTGGTCCCTCCCTCCCTCCCTCTCCCTCCCACTCCAACTCCCTATAACTGATGTAACAGAGTTTTCCATTAGATTGAAAGTTCATACTCTCTTAATCAAAGAAATATGTACCTCATTATTCCCTGTTTCCTCTTCTATTATAATTAAATCCCACAGCCTTTTGCCCCTTAACGATCAACTACAAAATACGATAATTTGTTCTCTTACTCTCATAAATCGATAAATTTTATATATTTCAGAAAATCATGTCATTACCGACCTTTCATTTTGAAGAATTGGTTTCACTCTTTCACTTCCTTGGGTCATTAAACTTGTTATTGGTATGTTTATTTCTCTTCTTGTTAAATTATACACATATAGAACTATATCAGTTTAATGTCATATGTTATAGAGTTTAAAAAATATATATAAATGGTTACTGTTTTATGTATATAGAAATAATTGTTGTTGTAGATTTTCGGTGAAAATTTTGACAGTAGAGAAATACATTTTTCTTTTACTAATAAATTATTGATAAAAAATCTGAAAAGATTAATACTATTATATAAGACATTAATAGTACTCGTGTAAAAATTTCATAATTTTACAAATTCATGTGCATGGTCAAAATATTTTCCAGATCTCCTTCAGAAACTTGAATATTAGGTGCAGACCATATTTAGTTAATTCGGAGACGGCAAAAATACGGAGCATTATTCGGCATTTATAATTCGGAAATTTAACGGTCAAACATTTGACTAAAATTCGGTCAATAATACGTGATATGTAAAAATTCGGATACGGGTTTTAAACGAGTATCATGCGTTTTCTTTTTAAAAATTCGGTACTAAAAATACGGCTTTAAAATTTATAAATAAATATTAGTATAACAATATATTATGAATATGACAAAAAATATCATTCTAAAAATTATTTAAACATTTTCATAAACCAAAATATATTGATCAATTAATAGTATTCTATTCATACAAAATATAGTCATTAATCCAAAATATTAAATCCATAAAAACTAATTGAATTAATAAAAACTATCAAATAATGGGATCGTCGGGTGGTAAAGTTTCATCAAAACAAGATTTGTTTGGGGTACAAAACAGCTCAGACCAGTTGCACAAACTCATGTCATCTAAAGCAAATGGTTCTTCTTAAAAAAACACTCTGGTTCTTCTTCAAATCCTTCTTCAACAAATGGATTGATCTTAGAAAGATCAATAGGTGTCATATCTAGCACTTCACCATCCTTATACATTGTCATCATCAAAGAGTTCATTCTCACGTACACCAAATCATCCAACATTTTCAGTGCTAATCTATTTCTCTTTTTCGTTTGGGCTGCTTCCCATACACTCCAATTTCTTTCACAAACTGACGAGCTACACTGTTGAATCAAAATTCTAATTGCAATCTTTTGCAATGCAGGGAATATTGAACCATTAAGCTGCCACCAAATTCCTATAAATACAACTATTTACATTAGGAATGAAATCAACATAAAACATATGAAAATCTAATTCAAAATGAAGAAACACTTACGAGGATGACTAGTGTTTATCATAGCAGTGGTTGTACAATTGAACAAGGGCGGAAACTTTAAACGATATTTAACTAGTTCAGTTACCAGCTGATCTCTTTCATCTAAAGAACCCAACTGCTGAACAAGATATTCAACCCCTTCTCTAATGTCAATGTTGTCTTCTTTACACTTCTCACTAACCATATAAGTTGGATTAAGAAGTGCAGCAGTAGCATGTACCTTATAGAGAATGTTCTTCTCTCTTCTCTGCTCAAATATTTTCATCATAAGAGAATAACGAGAATGATCTTTTACACAATATTGATCAAGCGTTTCTCATACCCTCTCCATAGCATCATATAAATATCCCGCTGTAGATCACTCACCATCTACTAATAGAAGAACTCTCACCAGAGGCTCGACAACATTCACATAATCTTTCACATCTACCCAAAAAGACTCATTTCTGAATTATTAAAGTTACTAACTTAGCATGTGCGGTCTTAGTAAAATTCAAACCCCTCCATTCAGAAGATGCAACCAAAATTCTCAAATTATTTTCACGATCAATTATCGATTGAAGCATCAAAAAGTTCGAAGCAAATCTAGTCTTACACGGAAACTTTAACTCCCTATCATCTGTATATTTCCTCATCAATTGCAATACCATATGATGCTTATACATGTAATCTACTATTTTTTTCGCATCATCAATCACACTTTTCACCCCTTCAATTTGATTATAATGATCTTTCAATAACAAATTAATACCATGAGCTGCACATTTAGTCCTGTATAATCAGGGATATTTTCCCATCAGCATGCAACCAGCAAACTCATAATTTGAGGCATTATCAGTAACTATTTGCACAACATGATCAGAGCCAATTTTATCGATGACGGAAGAAAGAATATTATAAAGATACTCACCAGTCAATCTCTCCTGTGAACATTCAAACTATCTAAAAAAAAAGCACCTAACGGTGACCTAGCGATAACATTAACCCATGACCGCCTTCTTATGTCTGTCCAAGAATTTGACATAATAGTACAACCTATACTAGTCCATGATTGTTTTACACATGCAACATAAGTCTCAACATCTGTTCTTGCCTCAGGTACTAACTTAGTACGAAGCGTTGAATAACTATGTATAGTATAACTATAACCAAAATCACCTAAAGCTTTACTCATGTCAAGAAATGACTTGGACTGAATAACATTAAATGCTATGTTGTTCATGATGAAAAACTGAGCAATTTTTTGTCAACATTGCTCCTCTCTTTCTTAGTAGATAATTCTGGGATTGTGGTTTGAGTCTGATTAGATAGATCCAAAGAGCAAGCATTCGATCCTTCATTACTTTCATTAACCGAATCATTTTTTTTTTCTTACTAGAACTAGAACTTGAATCTCTAATTAAAAAATACGCTTCAGCTTGAACCTCCTCCGGTACTTTACTACATATATCAATATCACGATCACTAATTCCAGATAAATGAGACTTTACTCTATAAATCCCTCCAGCAAAATCTCTCTCACAAAATTTGCACCTGAAACGATTATTTGACTGCTCAGCGTAATCCAAAAACATATCTTTCTTCCTCACCATGATAATCAAAATTCAAAAAGTCTGAAATAAAATCAATAAAACCTATAAATAGGATAGAATTTGAATTGACAGAAACTCTGAGAAGTCCAACTCCAACCAAAACAGAATTAATCAAGTCCAATTCAAGTACAATTCAGTCCAAATAAATTTAATTTTCTACAATCCAATTCAATTTAGAGAAGTCATGAGAAGCACAAAATTTTCTACAATCAACCAGAACAAAATTTACCTATCAACTGATTCAACCAGAACAAAAAGCATTTATCAACTAATGGAATTCAATTAAAATAGTATCGGCTTTTATAGTAGAATGGGAAAACCTTCATAACCCTTTGCATGTTGTAGGCCATAGTGAAGAAGAAGACCCGAGGGACAGGGAAGGGGGTTTCAATTCCAAATTCTAAGAAAACAATCAAAATTCAGACTTTGGTTCAAAATTCAGAAACAGTGCCGAGCAAGCAGCGCCGAGCAAGTAGAATGGGAAAACAATCAAAATTCAGACGACCTAGGGCTCGAAGAATTAAACCTCAAATCAAACATCAAATCAAAAACAAAAAATTTGAAGTGAAGGAGACCAGAGAATTAAACCTGTAAATCAACGAGAATCTTTGAGCCCTACGTCGTCTGAGAGGGAGAAGCTCCGTCGAAGTCCAGTGACTCCAGCCCTGGAATGGAAGGAGTAGGATGCAGGAAGGCAGGAGCAGAGCAGCGCCGAGCAAGAAGCAGAACGCAGAGCAGCGTCGAGCAAGAAGCAGGATGAAGAACAGCGCCGAGCAAGCAGCAGGACGTTTCACGAAGGAGCAGAGCAGCAGTGCAGCACCGAGCAGGAGAATGGGGAAATTTGGGGATTTTGGCCATTTTAGTATACGCGTTTAATACATTTTCCGTATTAAACGTGTATTATACGGCTGACTCCAAAAAACGCGTATTATTCTGTATCTTTTAGTAAAAAATGGCAAACGGCAAAAAAATTGTAAACGGTAAAAAGACGCTTATTAAACGTGTTCTCACTAACAATGTTGCAGACCACTTCATCTTCATGGCTTCGTTTCCAGAATAAATTACATCATTTTGGCCCAAATAATTTTCAGTAGTTGTTATCATTTTAAAATATAATTCTGAAATTTTTTGTAATTTTTAGATAATATGTGAAATACCAAATGAGTAGTTAAACTTGTAAATCTGAGTTTTGTTTTACTTCCAGATAGACCCTAATTGATGATGAGTTTTTAATATGAAAATACGTTCAAAAATTATAGAATTTTAAATAAATATCTATGAGACATGTATCAACGTTCAGAACTAATATTTATTATTTTTTATCTTTGGTACAATTTATAATGAATTTTTAAAATCATGCATTCAAACTGTTTTTTCGTTAGTGTTTGAAAGCATTTAAGAATGGAATTTTCCTCCTTTATCCTTTTAAGATTTCACTTACAAAGGTATATAAGATAACTGAAATCTTATATATATATATATATATATATATAACTGCCTGGTTGTATTGCTCTATCTGATAATAGTGGAATAAATTCTTATCTATTTTNTCTTTTCCTTTGTTTGGTTATTGTCTTGTGATGTATTCATTGTGTTGTAATATTGTACTCTGAATAATCATGTATTCTAGGATTCTAAAATTTGATAATGAAATGTGATATAAGATATAAAAGATTACTGTATGATCACATAACATAAATTATTGCACCGTTAGAGCCAGGTACACACCAAACCTTTGTATGTGTTACCTCACCCTTCGGGAGAGTGTCTCTGAATATGTTCTAGTTAATTCTGTGGAAAGGCAATTTATTGCAACTGGTTTCACCTCTTCGAAGGTGCAAAATGGTACTCGTGAGAAAGGTCACTTGTACGTACCTTACAAACTAACAATTTACCGATGAGTAATCTCTATCCTACCCTAGGTGTGGTGGTGACTTCTAACGGAAGTTGGCCAGATTTCTGTAAGAAAAGTTGTATAAATAATATTATGTATGATAGATTGGTATGCGTTGTATGTGATTGCTTGTGCGTAATGTTATGTATGTGTGGTTTCACTTACTGAGTATATTTTTATACTCATTACGTTTTATTTTACAATTTTTCATATGATGATAACAATGATGAGGAGTTTATTGTCGAAGAGGTCTAGAGTCTCTGGCAATGGACGAGAGTCATTGAATCTTTTTAAATTAAAAGTCTTAGAAATTTTTTACTTGATGTTATGGTTTATTTTAATTAACACGTACTTTTTTGTTCTTGAATATTTTATGAAGACTTTTTATGTAACTAAAAGTTTGATGAAGGGTTTTATTTTCTACAATATGTCATTTTATTTAGTATGATTTAGTAAAAAAAATTGACCTTGTTTCCGTGACATTTTTGGTTACAGAATTTAACAAAAACTAAGTTAAATTTTCAGGATGTTACATGTCATGTCTGCCTTCCTTTGATTGCTATTGATATGTTTCCATCTCCTTTCGTCCCCTCAGTTTTTTCTTTGGAAGTTGCATGCTTGATGAATTCTAAGAGTGATATTGCAGGGCATCGAGCGACGACTTAATCTCCTCAATTGTTATCATTCTGCTTAGGGACACATATTTTAACACTTGATAATATGTAGATGGAACTCCATCAGATGATTGAACGACTCAACATTCATGAGGAGTAGTATTATTCCATCTGAATAAGTTATTGCTCCATTTAATCCAACCAATGGTTGCGACGGGCCTTGCAAATTTGGGTTCCCCATTGATATCTTCTCTTTCATTTAACGATAGAGAATATTGACAACACTCTCATCGTCGATTAAAACTCTTTTCAGGAAGCATTTTCCAACATGGATGGTGATTACTAGAGCGTCATTGTTTTGTCCTCCATGATCTGCTATATCTAAGCCATTAAATATTAGTGGTAGATTTCCCCCGTCCTTCGATGTACTTTCTCATTCCTAATGCTCTCTTCTCATAGGCTTCTTACAGTATATCTCCTTTCCTTTCTTGTTGTTCCTTCTTGTTCAGTTAGAACAATAATTATATCGACAATCTGAAGAGGCTCCTTGCCCTTATTTTGAGTCTCTTTTTCTGTGGCTTGTTTCTATTCTTCCCTCGAAACATGTTGTTAAACGCAGCCTTCCTTTACCAGTTCTTCGATGTAATCTTTGAGCTGGTACTAGTCTTTAGTATAATGTTCATAGCTTCTATGGCACAGCTAATACTTTTCATTATCTCTGCTACTGGGTTCTTTCATCAACAACGTTAAGTCTTTTCAACCAGGGTTTGTTCTTTATTTCTTTAAAGATATGGTTGATAGGTATTGTGAGCGGTGGCGTATAAACTTTGTCTCTCAGATGGATGCTTTACACTATCCTTTCTCACGTATCAAAATTTTTCCGTTTGTGTTCACTCCGTCCTTTGTTCCTTTCTATTATCTCCCTTCTCTTCTTTCCCAAGATGGAGCTTTGGTCAGCCTTCCATTGTTCTTATGTCCTCCATTTTGATAACTTCATCATGCTCTTCTTTTCTTCCTCCAACGTAATGTATGTTTACACGTTTTGAAAAGTTTTCACCATTGACAATGGTTTCACCTTCAACAAATCATCAAATAGGGGACAATTTGGGTCCAATCCACGTCTGAAAGCTAGCATTGCCACTCGATCATTGCAGTTTTTTAGTTTGGCCATCTCATCATTGAATTGATGCGTGTATTCGCATAAAGATTCTCCCTTCTTAATAGATATGGTCAAGATATACTATGAATCTTTCATAACCGAGCGGTACGTGGAGTATTGTTCCAGAAAGACATAAGACATGGGAGTAAAATTATTAATATGAATGAGAAAGGAGGGAGTGATACACTGATACCGCTTTAAGGCACTGTTGTCTACATTGGTTGGAATGATCTAACACATGAGTTCGTCTTCATGCTGGTACAAGGCCATGACTTGCTTAAACCGCCTAAGGTGATCCACAGGAACAATTTTTCCTTTGTAAAATTTGACTTGGGAGCTACGTATTTTCTTGGTATTGGGGTATCAAGTACTTCTGGACTTAGAGGTGAACATGTTAGCGATTCCAAGTCTGCCTTTTCCGTACTCTCCAACTTTCACATTACCATTATCTTTCTTTCTAGCATTTCTTCTACTGCTTTTTCCGTTATAGGCTCAAGCAGTCGATTCTCCCCGTCCACTTCCTTTATGTTGTCTCTAGACTTGATTTTGACATCTTCTTGTTGCACGTTGTTGCTTGAATCCAGGTTGGTCCATTTGGTGTCCAGAGCTTCTCGTTCAATGCGTTGGTTCTCGTGATTTTCTCATTCTACTGCATTAGTCCCCTGAATCACCTCTACAAACGTTTCTGCACATTCCTGTTGTGATGTTGCGATCTGGTCTTGGACGGTTTTCCAAGCACCACAGAGGGCCCTCATTATTCTAATTTTCTATTTTTTGCATTCCAATTACTATGGCCTTAATCACTCCCTAAATCTCCGTCTAAGGTGTGGGTTGGTCAACGTGAGTAACCTCATTTCTGTCATTGAGAACAATGTTAGATCCGGTCCTTAACATCTTGCTTTATATTCTCGAGTTTTCTAAATTACTCTCAATGAAAGCACCAAACTATGAAGAAAATTCACAGTAGCCAAATATGCAAACAGTAGAACAAATAGAGAGAATATTTAGCTCTACGCAAAAGTATTTGTGCATTGAATCTAGTTCCCTTGAGGTGGTATTCACCCTTATTATATATGTAAATCAACATTAGTTTTTGAGTATTCATCTATTGTACTTTATTCGAACCGTTCAGGTGGTTATGCTTCTTAGAACGTTATATTTTGTAACTGCCTCATGTTGTCCGTCCCATTTCATTCATCGGTCATCATCACTTGGATTATTGTGTAACTTGATAATTGGCTAGTAGCTTACCACGTGACCTTCATGTCACTTATGTACCGTATAATGTCAAATTGAAGGGTAATTTAGGATAAGCAATTGTAGCATAATGATCGATTTGGTAAGTGAATGTTTCTATGAGATTGTACTTTTTTCTATATTATAGATTATTACAGGCTACTTCATAAATAAGTTTTTCACAAGACATATTTGCCTAAAAACTCTATAGTTTATGCACATATATTTTTGTTAATGGGCCATATAGTTATGAATATTTAAATTTTATCTTAATAAATAGTCAACTTTTGAAAAAAAATCATAAAAAATAATCACAGATATCAAAAATATCAAAAATAGCCTTTAGACAAGATTTTCAAGAAAAACAGACTCCCATGCGGAGAGAGAATCTGGCGTGCACGCGCCCGGTTCCCAGATTTTGTCAGTTTATATAATATATACAGTACACATTTTATATACCTATGTAATTTTTGTAGTATATTTATATATACAATATATATTATATAAAGTTTGTAGACAGAAATATAAAACTTCACTGGCGCGCGTGAAGACGATTTTTGGCTCAGATTTTTTTTTTTTTCAAATTTGGGTGGTCATTTTTATTTTTTTTTTTCTTAAAATGACTTATTCTTGATGATCACCCTATTTAAATTGTCCAATGTATTTATGGATACTAATAATTCGGTCCTTATTGGTTTGGATAGTTATAATCTGACGCCTAACGTTTGGAAAATTCAAATTTTTACCTTGAAAGTTTGTGTTTTTTTAACCCGGCAGTTTTGGGTAATTTTCTTAGCCCATGTATGTGAAAGTAGTTTTTTTTATCTAATACCTATGTTCATTCATACCTATGTACCTTGAAACTTTTCGGTTTTTTTTAACCCCGGCAGTTTTGGGTAATTTTTTTTAGCCCATGTAAGTGAAAGTAGTTTTTTTATCTAATACCTATGTTCATTCATACGTATATTCATTCATGTTAACATGTGCAATGTATTACAATGAGTCTTAGCTTAATTCTACTGTGAAAATGTAAAGAGGTCAAGATGATGTTTTGAGATTATCAAAAGTATTGGGGATAAAATATAATTAAAGAATATGAACGTTTGGGCATGGGGCAGTCGTAATTAATGTCAAAGGGTGGAAGTACAATCTTTGTATGTTAAAAACAATTGTATTTAAATGTGTACCTGAGAGGTATTTTTCTTAATTATTTAGTTAATATCAAGGATTTCATTATTTATTGACCATGTTGTCTGAAACGGGTTTGAAATAAATTAGCAATTTGTGTATGTATTGAGATTACATGCTAAATTCATACTATTTTGATGGAAAATAACAAGAATGTGGTATGAATTAGTTGTTACAGGTAGTTATCACGCATGAGTTTATTAGATTGTAACTTATTGAATTGGTAATAATGTGCTCATATTATTTATTTTCTTCAGCATATATAATAACATTGTTAAGAAATTGCCCATATATTTATTCGAGGTTTTAGAGTGCAATTCTTTGCTACGACAATTTTTGGCCGAGTATGAATCATCTTTTGTTCCAAGATTTTTATAACAGCATTTGTAGTAGTTTAAAGGTCTGTTCTGGAGCATTACAACCTAGTGAGGAATATTTACCATTAAGTAGGTTAAAATGCATATTTGAGTAACTTGTTATATTTCTATCAGTTACGAGATTATGACAGTAATAACATTAAAAATTATGGCATCAAATTTTGAAATTGTTAAGCTATTAACCAAGCAAAAAATAAGTAGTTTTCTCTCTAGGATAGGGAGTGGTTGTCGTCGGCGAATTTCTCTTCAATGGTGATGTCTTCGGAAGATTTTGGAGTTGACTTCAGATGATCAGGGTCACCTCATGTGGAGACGGAGCTTCTGGGGAGGATGTACAACTGTAACCTCCAGGGGAAGAATTTTGTGAAATTTTCATCCCAAGAAAGGCAACCTTTGTTGACATAGAAGAATGCTCTCTCATATTTTTGTTCAGACTTTTCATAAGTAGGAAATATAATATGGTGGGTCTTAGGAGAGCGCTTTCGAGAGCCTGGAACATTACGGAAGATATCAGATTTGTAGCTGTGGAGAAGAATCTTTTTCAAGTTTTCTTTCCATTTTGAGAGGGTGCTTTCATTTTTTATTGGTAATTGTAGAAATGATGAACCTTTTGGTTCTAATCTTAAAAAAAAAAGATGATGAGTCTCTTGGTTCTGATTTCTTATTGAAAATTGCTGGTTGTTTACAATGAGTAAGGATGTATATATACATATAACTCTAACGGTTGTCTATGATCTCCTATGATCTCCAACGGATGCCTACTGATGCCTGAAATCGTTTTTTACCAGAAATGGTTAGACACTCACTGTGTTTGGTGAAAATTTCTATTATGCTTCCCTCTTTTGCCTATGATGAAGATTTCCTTCTGAGGCAGTAACTTTTGCTTCTCTTTCTTCAACACTCCCGCTCAAGTTGGGTTCGTATAGGTTGATCGAGCCCAACTTGTTAAGTATTCTTTGGAGGTTATTTTTGTCAAGGGCTTTGGTGAAGATGTCGGCTAGCTGGTCTTCACTACGTACAAAAGGAATGGCGATTTCTCCCGATTGTACCTTCTCTCTTATGAAGTGACAGTCCACTTCAATGTGTTTGGTTCTCTCATGAAAAACGGGGTTCATTGCAATATGACGTGCTGCTTGGTTGTCACAGTGCATCTCTATCGGTTTTCTTATCTCGACCTTCATGTCTTGAAGGAGATGTCTAATCCATGTGAGTTCACTAGCAGTGGAGGCCATGGCTCTGTATTCTGCCTCTGCACTTGACCTTGCTACAACAGTTTGTTTCTTGCTCTTCCAGGTTACTAGATTTCCACCTACAAAGACACATAAGCCAGTTGTAGATTTTCTATCATAACTACCTGCCCAGTCTGCATCAGTGTATCCAACTACGGAGTTTGCCCCGATTCTCTTCATCCATATCCCTTGACCGGGTGTTCCTTTAAGGTATCCTTTCTGCGGCTGCCTGGTGATTTGTGCAGGGTGCGTGCATGAATTGACTGATAACGCTAACTGCAAAAGTGATATCTGGTCTTGTAACTGTTAGATAAATTAGTTTTCCTACTAGTCTCTGATATTGGCCTATATCAATTATTGGTTTGCTATCATTAAGTCCTATTTTCATGTTGGTTTCCATTGGTGTGCTAGCAGGTTTTGCCCCTATCATGCATGTTTCTTTTAACAAGTCTAAGATATATTATCTTTGAGATAGAAACAATCCATTTTTCGAGTGAGCTATTTCTATCCCGAGAAAGTACTTCAGTTTTCCTAGATCTTTAATATCAAACTCTCCTTTTAGAAATTGTTGAACACTCCATATTTCATCGTGGTTATTTTCGGTGATGATAATGTCATCTACGTAGACTAAAACGATGGTGGTGGAGTTGTTCGTGTGTTTGACGAACATAGATAAGTCAGCAGAGCTTTTGACAAAGTTAATTTTTAAAAGAAACAAGCTTAATTTTTCATACCATGCCATTGGTGATTGTTTCAGGCCGTAGATAGCCTTCTTTAATCTACATACCATGGATGGGTGCGTTGCTTTCTCATGTCCTGAAGGAAGGGACATATATATTTCTTCTTCCAGATGTCCTTGGAGGAATGCATTTTTTACATCCATTTGATATAGTTCTCAGCTGAGGTTGGTGGCAACGGATAGTAACACTTGAATCGTGTTCATTTTTGCTACTGGAGCGAACGTTTTCTAGTAATCTACTCCATATGTCTGAGTAAAGCCCTTAGCGACTAGTCGGGCTTTATATCTTTTGATAGTGCCGTTGCTGTTGTATTTGGTCTTGTAGACCCATTTACATCCTACAGGCTTCTTCCAGTTGGGTAGTGGGATTACATCCCAAGTGTCATTCTTTTCCAAGGCTATAAATTCTTCATTCATCGCCTTTATCCATTTGGGGTCGAGTTGGGCTTCTTGATAGGTCTTTGGCTCAACTGTTTCATCAATTTTGCCCAAGTATGCCCTGTGGATGTTAGAGACTTTATCATAAGATAGGAAATTTTGGATAGGGTATAGAACCTGATGGGACACGTAGTCTTTTAATCTTGCTGGGGGTTGAGTTTGCCTTGTTGACCTTCTTATGATTTCTGCTTCATCAGTGACAGCTGCCTCATCAGTTGCTCCCCCTGAGGAAGTTGTCTCAGGCGCGGTTGATGCGGTATCCTGTTCCTGTCTTATGATATCGGAGGAAATAATATTGTTAGGTAGCGAAAACGTTTGGTGGTGGTTATGGTTGTCAGGGTCCTTTGGGTAATAGGATTCTAGTTCTAAAAATTGTACATCGCGCGAGATGTAGAGTTTATGGTTTATTGGGTCGTAGCACTTATACCCATTTTTCTCAGCGGAATACCCCAAAAATAGGGTTTTGACTGAGGTTCTGTCCAATTTATCAAGTCTTGGAATGTGTACGAAGCATGTACATCTGAATACTCGTATGTGATCAAGGTTAATTTTCCTACCCTTGAGAATTTCTAGAGGGCTTTTCAGATGCAATTTTACACTGGGTAATCGATTGATGAGGTAGGTGCTGTGAGTATAGCATCGGACCGATATCTTTTGGGTACATTGTTTTGGAGGAGGAGAGACCTAGTTATTTCAAGAAGGTGTCGGTTTTTGCGTTCTGAGACACCATTTTGTTGTGGGGTGTGAATACAGGTGGTTTGATGTCGTATACCCTTTTGTTTAAAAAATTCAAAAAAGGTGTTGTTAGTATACTCGGTTCCATTGTCAAACCTAAAGATTTTTATGGTTGTTTCAAATTGAGTTTCAACTAAATTGTTGAACTCTTGAAAACGACTGAATACTTCATTTTTTGATTTCAAAATATATAACCATGTGGTGCGAGAGAAATCATCAATAAATGTAACAAAATATTTGAATTTATTATATGAATCAACTGGGGCGGGTCCCCAAACATCAAAATGAATTAATTCAAAACATCGTTTTGTCGTACTACTAGATAGTGGAAAGGGTAACCTGGTTTGTTTTGAGAGTTTGCAGACTGAGCAACTGCTAGAGTCTGAATTACAACCAAGTAATTTGTTTAAGATTTTGTCGGAGGGATGACCGAATCTCCAATGTAATATTTTGTCTTTTTGTACCGTACTGGAGGTGGAAAGGCATGTTTTGTCGGTATCTTCTAAGTAGTACAGACCGTTTCTAAATTTCCCTTCACCAATCTTCCTCCCGGCGACTCGATCCTGAAAAATTACTTTGTCAGGTGAAAAAGTAACATCGCAATTTAAGTTTTTGATTATTTTACTGACGGATAAGAGATTGGAGTTAAAATTGGGTAGACAAAGTACGTTGTTAATGGTTTTTGTGAAGAGTGTGGTGGACCCTATGCCAAAAATTGAAACTTTATTTACATTGGCTACCGTCACGTGTTGTGGTTTTTCTAATTTAGTGAGACTGTGTAGATTTTTTGTGTTATGAGTCATGTGGTCAGAGGCACCAGAGTCTATTATCCAGTGTTCTAAGTTATGACAAAAATTTGCAGATTTAGAAAAATAATTGAGAGTATTGCAAATGGATGAACCTGAGGTATCGCGCAAAAATTCTCCGAATTGTTTGAGCAGTGTACCCATTTGTGCGCTATTGTCTGTGTGCAGATCTGCTCAAACGGATCCAGATCTGTCCATTTCCTCCATTCTATCGGGTCGGTACCCATTACCCAAACCGGGTCCGTCTATCATGTGGGCTCTGCGGTCTCGGTCGGGTCGTGACCCCTGACTGCTCCGCTGAAGACCTCGGTATAAAAGGGAAATGTCTTCGCGGAGCCCCCTCACTCGTCACTCTTCGCGCAGCTCCCTCGCTCGTCATTCCCGCGCTCCTTCTGGAACTTTCTCTGGTTCTGCCGGAGATGAGGGTGCAGGTTCTAGCACCGGTCGTGGGTGTGCCCTTTCTTTCGGCAGTGGTTGCATTTTACAGGCTCGCCTGGCTGTCCGCGGTGCCTTCCCCCTTCCCTAGGGTTAGGGTTTCGGAGGGAGTCGTGGGTCGCCATGGCTAGTGCCTCCACCTTGTCATCTCTGGTACTCATCACTTATCGCCTGGTTTCTTCTCTTTGAACCATAGCTGAGACCGTGGCAAAAGTTGGCTTCTCTGTCGACATCAAGATCTAAGCCCGGAACGCTTCGTAGCTTAAGTCGAGAGCTGTCAAGAAATGGAAAACCATATCCTGTTGTGCCCGCTTTTGGAGTTCCTTCAGGTCAGTGGTCTTTGGTCTCAGGGTTTCAAGTTCTTTGAACTTAGATTTTAAAAACCTGGTTAACTCCGGTACTGATCTGTCCCATGTTTTACTTAGGAGATCTCTCGTTTAAGTTCAAAGACTTGCGCTAAATTGTTTTGTTCACAATAACTGCTCCGGATTTCTTCCCAGAGTTCCTGTCAGGTTTCACAAAAATAAAAGATTTCACTGAGTTTTGGGTCTATTGAATTAGTTATCCAGGTCATTACCTGGCTGTCCATGATGTCCCATTCCTCTGAGTTTCGGTCTGGTCTTGGCCTACTGCCGTCCATGAAACCCAGTATGTAGTTGTGGCCAGTAAGCAAGATACAGGTCAATCTGGGATTGGTGTCATGGTGGTGAAGCTTGCCGGAGGTTGATGGTTCTGCCATATGCATTGGTTCTCAGAATCACTGCTTTGATACCATGTAGAAATGATGAACCTTTTGGTTCTGATCTTAAAAAGAAAGATGATGAGCCTCTTGGTTCTGATTTCTTATTGAAAATTGCTGGTTGTTTACAATGAGTAAGGATGTATATATACATATAACTCTAACGGTTACCTATGATCTCATATGATCTCCAACAGATGCCTACTGATGCCTGAAATCGTTTTTTACCAGAAATGGTTAGACACTCACTGTGTTTGGTGAAAGTCTCTGTTCTGCTTCCCTCTTTTGCCTATGATGAAGATTTCCTTCTGAGACTGTAACTTTTGCTTCTCTTTCTTCAACAGTAATGGTCCTTGATTGTTTGAGGAACATCTTTTTATGGTTCATCATTGGTTTCCCGGTACCTCCCTCACTTTTCAAGATTTCTGCTCAGCGGGTTTTTGGATTCAGATCCGTAGGTTTCCACTGGAATACCAGAGTAACAAAGTAGGGGAATTGATTGGGAAGAAAATTGGTAGGGTACTTGATTCGGATGATAGTAAATAGAAGAATGGGATTGTTAGAAACTGCTTTGCGAGAATTAAAGATAGATATTGATATTTGTAACCCTCTTATGAGAGGGACTTTCATTAATTTTGAAGGGTAGAAACAATGGGTTGCTTTCAAGTATGAACACATTCCTAAGTTTTGCAAAGTGTGTCGCAGAATTGTTCACCCTGACAATTCGTCCCAAGGGGGGTTTTGTATAAAGGTAGGAGAGGAAGAAGTGAAGGAAGGTATGGCAAGGAGCTTGTAGGCTTTCTGGGTTTGGCCAGAAAGCATGGATAACTGATGTACTTCAGTTATATCAGTATATTATCTAGCCTACTAGCTCATGTGTAATCTGTTAGTTAGCTATTATAACTAGATTGTTAGTTACTGTTATTTAACATAGTATAAATATGTATCAGTAGGCTACGTGTATAGTTAATGAGAACAATATTATTCTCTCGTCTTCTTGCTTCTTCTATATTTTCTTATCTTCTTCATTCTCCATATCTTTGTTGTCATAATCATACAACATGCTCATCATCTCCTTCATGGTATTAGAGCCATTCTAGACACACGTATATGGCTTCCTCGACTTCTCCCTCTTCTTCTTCCCCGTTTATTCTTTTAGCAAATATTTGTAACCTTATTTCTGCCAGACTTGATTTCAACAACTATGTGCTGTGGAGATATCAAATTGAGTCAATTCTAAAAGCACATGTCTATTGCTATCACAGGATGGATTATGCCTTTCAAGGTAGACATCCTCCAGCTCAGCTTGTTGCATGGCTGCCACTTATTCTCAAGACAACTATGAAGGAGCAAACAACTGAACCTGGATTTCAGAGATCGGATGCAATGCACACTTGACCTCTGAGCTACCAAATCTGAAACTTACTGAGGAGTATAATGGAAAGGATTCAATCACTACTACAAAAATGAGGTGAGATGACGGGTAAAACTCATCATTATAACTATATATTGATGACTGTCCGACTGTCATCTACCAGGCTGTCATCTTCAGTCATTTAAAAAAACCATCATTATAATGGTGTACAATAACAGGGAATCCCAGTCATTATAGGTACCGTAAAAAGTAAATAGATGACATGGAATCCCCAGTCATTATAGGTATCGCGAAACTTGGATAGATGACGGGGATTCCCTGTCATCTAAAGTTAGTCCACATAGACTTTAAAAGACGGGGATTCCTTGTCATCTAAAGTTACTCCACCTAGATTTAGGTGATGGAAAATCCCCGTCATCTTAGGTACCTTCAAAATCAAAAAGATGACGAGGAATCTCCATCATCTAAAGTTCAAGAAAAAAAAATTATTTATTTAATTTAATTAAAGATGACGTTTACCAAACGTTCTGAAGAATACAAAAATAGATAATTTACTCAATAGACAAATCAACTTATGAAAAAAGCATAAGTATATAATACTAAATTCATCATATTAGATATAGAAACTCTATAATTGAAGTTTAACGACGAAACCCTTATTAAACTTATCACCTTGTTCTCCAACTCAAGTGCTTTTGAAGATAAATCTTCCAGCCATTGGACAATTCAAAGGCATAATTGAGCAGTATGGACCTCCACAACAAACTCGTAGGCCTCCAAGTCCGATGTTGTCGGAAATTGTCAAATCTAATGTTTTGTTAACAAAAGTATAGCATGAAGAGGTAATCGTCCCCTTTCCAAATAAAACAATGCACAACAAAATAACCACATCACCATGATCAGATCTTTCGGCGGCTCTTCAGTCGATGCAAGAAGAACGAAGTTCTTAGACTTAAAACTACCATAAGACAACTAAGTTTGCTACCGAATCAAGAATGCAAAGTCATCAAGAATATCATAACGTCCCAGATTCCCATGTGAAAATGACATAAATGTAAACAGAAAAGAACCATTATACCAAGAAAGAGGATATTACTGGAATTTGAATCATATAAATCTAGCAAACATAAGGGTTAAGCACCAATTGATTCCCATGATAGGTTTCTAGTAGGCTGTTTGCGATTATAGAAACCACAAAAAAGAGACAAGAATCAAAACATAAAATTGAAGATTAATAGGGCCTTCATTATTTTAGTCGGTCCTGTCTTTTCTTATCGATGCAATGATGTCGACCTTTCTTATCGAGGCAATGATGGCGACCTAAGTGAAGCGTAACATTGCATTTAGTATGCACATTTTCCTATAGAAAAGGTATTTCACCTCACACATATTTTCAATTTGTCAGTAATGTAGGTGAAGTATATAAACCATTGTGTTGATCTTAATTGCAGAAATGCCCATGTGCTATCATTTGCCCAATTAAAACAAATTCAGGCAAACAAACACCACCGCTTTAAAGAAAATAGACAATGTGCAGATAACTATTTATATTTTTATAAAGAGCATGCAATGACGAGAAGAAAGTATATTTAATCAACTAACTATATTGTGTCTTCTGCGATTTGGAATTCTCTAAAACGTACATGTACTTCTCAAGCTTCAGAGTCCCTTGTAGAAGTACTTCATCCATGATATACTACAAAACATAAAATAAAATTTAGTATGCTATACACTAAACTATTATATAATCAAGGGAGTTATGTTTCCAAGAGAAAGACCAATATTTCATGGAAAGATATTTATTGGTACATTTGATATTCTGTTAACTAGCAAACTAAGAGAATCGTTATGAATTAATAGGGTAAGAAGTTACATAGTGATAGACTTGGTGAAATCAGATTCTTAAAATTTTTCCCATTGAGTTTTTATCATCTTAAAAAAAAATTTATTATTTCTTTTTAAATTAGTATTCTTCAATTTATAAGCAACACCTTACTTCATTTTTCTAAATGAAATCGAGGGATTTTAGTACTTGACAAAATAAATTTACAATCTCTGAGGTCTAATCAGTATGTTTTCTTAAGTTATTACATTCATTCTATAGGGTATATGTGCTATAACACCTCTACACATAAGTTCACTTCTAGGCATGTCATTTTTAATGAACATACCTTTCCTTTTTCTGCATCTGCATGTTCATCTGTGTCATCTCAATCTCCCTCTATAATCAATCAATCTCAAAATCCTACTGTTATACCTTTTATGTTTCCTACTCAGAATGTCACTGATGCAACTCCTTCTCTCATTAATTCTTGTCAAGTTGATTCTAATACTTCAACTGATATAAACCAACCTTCTAATAACTCTTCTGATTTGAGTCCTGTAATAGGTCATTTATCTCCTAAAACAACCTATGTCATACCTATCTCTTCTATTTCTATTGACCTACCCTTTCCACATTTTTCTCAGTCTAATCAGCCTATTCTACACTCAACATCACAACCTGCCTCTAACAGTCCATTACATACAATTGCGTCGGGCTGAGATCTAGCCCAATCAGTATTCTAGAAGGGGAAGTCTCAATACCCAGTTTTCGCCGGCATCGGAGCCTCAACCGCAATCGAAATCAGAAGGGACGGTCAATATTTCTTCCAGTACCGGTAGTTACGCAGGAATTAATGGGGGCAATGTTGAGGGGAGTAATGGTATTCCGTTTCAAGGAAAGTTGCCTTCTAGGGAGCCTCAATCAACCCAGACGTTTCGTGGCTTTAAGGGAGTTTCCATGAGGGGAGATAAGCGTGAGGTGGAAGAGGAAGCTGTTAAGGAAACCCTAGGAGTGGTTTGAAGTCAAAGCCCACGTGTCATGATGTTTTGAATGTAATGGGTGAGGCTTTTAATGGGAATTCTCTTAGCTGTTTGGGTAATAATAAGTGCAGCGATGTGGGTGGTCCGCATGACAGTGTATGGCGAAGATCCATTTGGTTTGAGCCCAACTATTCTTAGATTCTAGCTGGATTTTAAGGAAGGAAGGTCTCAAGTTAATTCTTCAATTAAGAGGCAGAATGGGAGTAATCGGGCTTCCAAGCTTAAGGGTAAGTCTTCAGGCTCCCTGTGTATTTCAAATATTGGGCTGCAGAACCCTGCCCAACCTAGCCTTCTGCTTAGGGGAAAAAGGAAATTAGTTGGGATTAAAATTAGGTCAGACGTGTTGATTGGATCCCAGAAGAACAAACGACCGAAAGAAACAGTTAGTAATAAATCAGTATTTTCTGAAGGTTGGAGAAGGCCAGCCCGAATTGACCTCACCCTTTCTAATGAAAGTTCTGATGTTGATAGGAAATGGAAAACTATCTGACAATTTTCTCATTACTTAAAATTCATTCTCTGATTTTGTATTTTTATTAGAAACTAAAAAGAAAAGTTCTGTTGTCGAGAGAATAAAAAATGGTATTGGTGAGTCGGATGCGTTACGGTTGATCCCAAAAGTTTTGAATGGATGATTCAGTAGTTACTCTTATTAAAAATGGTGATTTTTTTTATCGAAGTTTACATTTTTTATTCGATTAAGAGAATTTTTTGGAGGATTTTTACTATTTACCTTCATTCGGCTGATTCTATTCGGAAATCCCAACCTGAAGCTCTTGGGGTTAGAATCTTGAATTGTGATGTTGGTTGTGGTTATAGATGATATAATAAAATTATGAACTCCAATGAAAAAATGGGAGGTTGGATGAGAGAGGTTGGTAGTTTGAGTTTGCTTTCGAGTTTTGTTCGTGAGTGCAATTTTGTGGATATCGGGTTTGTTGGCCAAGAGGCTAGTGTCATGCGTATTCCAACCAATGGGTCTGATCATTTACCCAACTTGTTGGATTCGGATCCTATTGAACATACCCGTCGATTTAGCCATTTCTTCAGCTATGACAAACGTTGATTACGCGATCCTGAGTGCGCAACTACTATTCATAAAGCGTGGAAGATGAGTGATTCGGGGCTGGAGGATGGAAGTCTTGTCAATTCGCTGAAGTCCGTTCGAGAAGCTCTAATTGATTGGAGAAGAAAATGTCTGAATGCGAATTCCAAGCATCTGATCAAAGCCCTCAATGAGCAGATTACCAGTTTGTATGCTCGAGGATTCCAGATTTGGATAGAATAAGGGAGATGGAAAAATGTCTTTAGGCGGCGACCATGGAGGAAGATCAATACTGGAAGGATCACGCTCGGATCGATTGGCTTCTATAATGGTGATCGTAACACTGCATATTTCCAATCAAAAGTCAAAGCAAGAAGGATATCTATGTTCATTCAAGGGTTGGAGGTCGGTCACTGGGTCTCTAATCTGGAAAACGTGCACATTATAGCTATGTGTTACTATTAGACTCTGTTTAAATCGTCGAACAGGGGTGTGCACGGCATTGCACAATTTTGTTTTTGTGTCCCGAGCAGGACGGGATTTTTTTTATTTTTAGTTTTTGTATTTTTTGATTTTTTTACTGTTTTGAGCTGAATTTGATTATTTTTTATTTTGAGTTTTCTTAGAGATTCAAACTAAATTTTAAATGTTAAAACCCAATTATAGGTTAATAATCAAAAGAATTAACGTTAAAATTAAAAAATATATTATGTTTATATATATGGATAAGACGGGATAAAGTCGGGACAAGGACTTTTGTTTCGTGTCTCGTCCTATCCCGCACGGGATGAAACTTTTTCATCTTGTCCCATCCCGATTAAAACAAAAAACCCGTCCCATCCCGCTTAGTCCCGTCCAAAAATTCATGGTTCTAGAACTATATCTGATTTTCGCCCAATTATTGCAACGTAGTTTACAAGATTATTTCTAAAATTCTTACCACTCGACTTCCAAGTGTGATTGATAAGATTATGAAAAAATTGCAAGATTCACCACTTTTGGAGGGTAACTCTACATAAATGTCCTTTTTTTAATATTACAGATATTGTTTTTTTTACAAGTGGCATTGGCCTTGAAAAAAAATTTCCTTTTTGCCATTGTCTTCCTCAAATAGTTTTGGTCTCTAGG
>QANY01008483.1:0-23710 GCA_003255025.1 Datisca glomerata
GAGATAGATAAGGAGAAAGAGAGGCAGAGAGAGAGAGATAAAGAGAGAGAGTATGAGTGAGAAGAGAGATACCAACAGAGATAGATAGATAGAGAGAGAGAAAAGGTGAGAGAGTGAGATGGAGAGAAAGAGAGAGAGGGAGAGAGGGAGATAAAGATAGAGAGAGAGAGAAATGGAGTGAGAGAGATAAAGAAAGATAGAGATAGATAGAGAGAGACAAAGAGGGAGAGAGAGAAAGGCAGGTATAGAGATGGAGAGAAAGCAAGAGAGATTGAGAAATAGATTGGTACATAGATAGTTATAGAGAGAGAGATAATAGAGAGACTGAGAGATAATGGGAGAGAGAAAGAGTGAGAGAGAAGAGTGAGAGAGAAGAGAGAGACGAAGAGAGAATGGGGGAGAAGGAGAAGGGAAAGACTAAGAGAGAACTGAAGAGGGAGAATGAGAGAGTGAGAGAGAGGGAGAGAGAAGGAAAGAAAGATAGAGGGAGAAAGAGGGGGAGAGAAGGAGTGATAGACGGAGAGAGTGAGGGAGAGAAGGAGAGAGAGGGGGAGAGAGTGATAAAAGGGAGCGAGGAAGAGAGAAGAGAGATACCAAAAGAGATAAATATAGAGAGAGGAAGAGAGAGAGAGGGAGAGAGAGAGAGAGAAGGTGAGAGAGTGAGATGGAGAAAAAGAGACAAAGAGGGAGAGGGGGTGAGAGAAAGAGTGAGAGAGAGATAAAGAAAGAGAGAGATTGGGAGATAGATAGATAAAGGGGGAGTGAGAGAGAAGGGGAGAGAGAGAAGTAAAGTGAGAGAGAGAGAGAGGGAGAGAGAGATTGGGGGAGAGAGAGATTGGGGGAGAGAGAAAGATTGAGGGAGTGTGAGAAAATGGGAGACGATGAGCGCTAAAGCGAAAGAGAGAGAGAGAGAGAATGAGGGGAGAGTGTGTGAGAAAGTGAGCGAGAGAGTGAGAATATGGGAGAGAGAAGGAGAGAGAGGGAGAGAGAAAGTGAGAGAGGGAGAGAGGGGGGAGAAGGAGAGATAGTGAGAGATAAAGAGAGAGAGACGGAGAGAGTGAAAGAGACAGATAAGGAGAAAGAGAAGTAGAGAGAGAGAGAACGAGTGAGAAGAGAGATACCAACAGAGATAGATAGATAGAGAAAGAGAGAGAAAAGATGAGAGAGTGAGATTGAGAGAATGAGAGAGGGGGAGAGAAAGAGTGCGAGAGAGAGATAGAGAGAGATAGATAGATAGACAGAGAGAGAAGTAGATAAAGAGATATAAATAAAGAGAAAGAGAGAAATTTAGAGCGAGAGATTGAGGGAGAGAGGGGGAGAGGGAGGGAGACAGAGAGAAACAAAGAGAAAAGAGAGTATGTGTGTGAGAGAACGAGAGAGAAGAAAGAGACTAAGAGAGAATGAGAGAGAGAGCGTGAGAAAGGAGAGAGAGAGGGGAAGAGGGGGAGAGAGAGAGAGTAAGAGAGGGGGAGAAAGGGAGAGAGGGAGAGAATGAGAGAGAGAGAGATAAAGATAGAGATAGATAGAGAGAGATACAAAGAGGGAGAGAGAAAGGGAGGTAGAGAGAGGGAGTGAAAGCGAGAGAGATTGAGAAATAGATTGGTACATAGATAGTTACAGAGAGAGAGAGAAGAGAGAGGCTGAGAGATAATGGGAGAGGGAAAGAGTGAGAGAGAAGAGAGAGACTAAGAGAGAATGGGGAAGAGAGAGAAGGGAAAGACTAAGAGAGAACTGAAGAGGGAGAACGAGAGAGTGAGAGAGAGAGGGAGAGAGAGGGAAAGAAAGATAGAGGGAGAAAGAGGGGGATAGAAGGAGTGATAGACGGAGAGAGTGAGGGAGAGAAGGAGAGAGAGGGAGCGAGGAAGAGAGAAGAGAGATACCAAAAGAGATAAATATAGAGAGGGGAAGGGAGAGAGAGAAGGTGAGAGAGTTAGACGAAGAAAAAGAGTTAAAGAGGGAGAGGGGGAGAGAGAAAGAGTGAGAGAGAGAGATTGGGAGATAGATAGATAAAGGGGGAGAGAGAGAAGGGGAGAGAAAGAGAGAAGTAAAGTGAGAGAGAAAGGGAGAGAGAGATTGAGTGACAGAGAGAGAGAAATATTGAGGGAGAGTGAGAGAAAGGGCGAGCGCTAAGACGAAAGAGAGAGAAAGAATGAGGAGAGTGTGTGTGTGAGAGTGTGAGAGAGCAGAAGAGAACGAGAGAATGGGGGAGAGAGAGAAGAGAGAGACCGAGAGAGAACTGGAGAGTGAGAGAGTGGGAGATAAAGAGAGAGGTAGAGAGATAGATATTGGGGGAGAGAGAGTGAGATTGATGGAGAGAGAGAGAAAGAGAGATGGCGACAGAGAGCGATAAAAAGAAACAGATACAGAATCAGAGAGAGAGGGAGAGGGAGAGAGATAGAAGAGAGACTGAGAGAGAAAGAGAGAGAAAGTGAGAGAGACTAAGAGAGAGTTAGAGAGTGTGAGAGTGAGAGAGTGAGAGAGAGAGAGAGAGTTAGAGAGAGAGAGAGGCTAAGAGAGAGGTAGAGATGGAAATATAGATAGATAGAGAGAAGGACAGAGAAAGAGAAAAAGAGAAGAGAAATACTTAGAGAGAACTTGAGATGGAGAGCGATAGAGTGAAAGAGTGGGAGAGAGAGGAAGAGTTAGAGAGAGAGGGAGAGAAAGAGAGGAAAAGATAGGGGGAGAGAAGGAGAGAGAGAGTGTGTGTGAGAGATAAAGAGAGAGAGACGGAGATAGTGAGAAAGAGAGATAAGGAGAAAGAGAAGGAGAGAAAATGAAAGAGAGAGAAAGAGAGGTGGAGAGAGATAGAGAGAAGCATGAGAGAGTTAAGAACGAGAGAGAGTAAGAGAGTGAGAGAGAGAGGGAGAAGAGTAAATAGAGAGAGAAAGAGAGAGAGTGGGAGACGGTGAGAGAGAGAGAGGAAGAGGGAAAAGAGAGACTGAGAGGCAGAGAGTGAAAGAGAAGAGATATATTGAGAGAGAATGAGAGAGAGAGAGAGCGAGAGAGAAAAGATATACTTAGAGAGAACTGGAAAGGGAGAGCGAGAAAGAGGGAGACCAAGAAAGGGAGAGAGAGGGGGAGAGGAGGAGAGATAGTGAGAGATAAAGAGAAGGAGCGAGAGAGAGAGAGAAGAGAGAAAGAGAAGGAGCGAGAGAGAGAGAGAAGAGAGATACCAAAAGATATAGATAGATAGATAACTAGAGAGAGAAGATGAGAGAGTGCGACTTCGAGAAAGAGAGAAAGAGAGTGAAAGAGAGAGGGAGAGAGAAAGAGAGATAGATAGATAGATATAGATAGATAGATAGAGGAGGGGAGAAAGAGTGAGAGTGAGAGAGAGAGAGGAGGGGAGAGAGTGAGAGTGAGAGAGAGAGAAAGAGATAGAGAGGGACAGTCAGAGGGAGAGGGATAGAGAGAGAAAGAGAAGAGAGATATTGAGAGAGTGGGAGACGGTGAGAGAGAGAGAGCGAGAGGGAAAAGAGAGACTGAGAGGGAGAGAGTGAAAGAGAAGAGAGATATTGAGAGAGAACGAGAGAGAGAGAGCGAGAGAGAAAAGATATACTTAGAAAGAACTGGAAAGGGAGAGCGAGAAAGAGGGACAGAGCTAGAGATAGAGATAGAGAGAAATAGTCAGAGGGAGAGGGATAGAGAGAGAATTGAGAGACTGAGAGCGAATCAGAGAGAGTGCGAGAGTTTGAGAGAGTGAGAGAGAAAGAAAGAGAGAGAAAGGGGGGAGGGGGATGAGCGAAGGAGAGAGAGAGAAAGGGAGAGAGAGTTAGAGATCGATAAAGAAGAGAGAAATTGAGAGAGAGGGAAGGGGGAGGGGGAGAGAGAGGGAATGAGAGAGAGAGACAAATAGAGATAGATAGATAGAGGGAGAGAGACAGAGAGAGAACGAAGGGAAGAGAGGGAGAGATAGAGTGAGATAGAGATGGACATAGATAAAGATAGAGAGAGAGGATGAGTGAGAGAGTGATAGAGAGAGAGGGAGAGAGACAATGAGGGAGGGAGAGCAAGAGAGAAGAGAGAGAGACTTAGAGGAAACGATTGAGAGAGAGAACGAGAGACAAGATAGAGAATGAAAGAGAACGAGAGAGAGAGAGACTAAGAGAGAATGAGAGATAGAAAGCAAGGGAGTGGGAGAGTGTGGGAGAGAGAGGGAGAGCGAGAGAGAGAGAGAGAGAGGGAGAGAGAGATTGAGGAATAGATAGGTACCTAGATAGATAGAGAGGGCGAGAGAAGAGTGACTCAGAGAGAATGGGAGAGAAAAAGAGTGAGAGAGAAGAGAAAGACTAGAAGAGAATGGGGGAGAGAGAAAGAAGGGAGAGGCTTAGAGAGAATTGGAAAGGGAGAGCGAGAGAGAGTGAGAGAGAGAGAGTGAAAGAGAGAGAGAGAGAGAGCGAGAGCGAGAGAGAGAGTGGAGTGAGAGAGAGAAGAGTAAATAGAGAGAGAGAGAGAGGGTGAAAGAGAGAAGGAGATGGAAAAGAGAGACTAAAAGGGAGAAAGTGAAAGAAAAGAGAGAGATTGAGAGAGGATGAGAGACAGAGAGAGAGTGAGAGAGAAGAGAGATACTTAGAGAGAACTTGAGAGGGAGAGCGAGAGAGGGAGAGAGAAGGGGAGAGATAGTGAGAGATAAAGATAGAGAGAGAGACAGAGAGAGTGAGAGAGAGAGATAAGGAGAAAGAGAAGGACAGAGAGAAAGATAGAGAAAGAGAGGAAGAGAGAGACAAAGAGAGAGAAGAGAGATAGTTAAGAGCGAGAGGGAGAGTGAGCGAGAGGGAGAGAGGGAAGAGGAAATAGCGAGAGAAGGAGAAAGAGGGAGAGGATGAGAAAGAGAGGGAGAGGGAAGAGAGAGACTAAAAGGGAGAAAGTGAAACAGAAGAGAGAGATTTAGAGATAATGAGAGAGAGAGATAAGAGATACTCATAGTTAACTTGCGAGGGCGAGCGATAGAGTGAAGGAGAGAGAGGGAGAGAGAGGGAGAGAGGGGCAGAGAAGGAGAGAGAGGGAGAGAGAGAGACTAGGAGAGAGAGTGAGAGAGAGTGACAAAGAGAGAGGGAGAGGGAGAGTAGGGGAGTGGGGAGAGAGAGACTGAGAGAGTGAGAGAGAGGGACATAGAGAGAAGGTGAGAGAGAAAGAGGGAGAAGAGAGTGACTAAGAGAGAATGAGAGGGAGAGAGTGAGAGTGTGAGAGACATAGAGAAGAGTGTGTGTTTGTGAGAGAGAGAGAGAGGAGAGTTAGAGACAGGGAGAGAGAGAAGGTGGGTGAGTGAGACGGAGAGAAAGAGAGAGAGGGAGAGAGGGAGACAGAAAGAGTGAAAGAGAGATTGAGATAGATAGAGAGATAGATAGAATGATAGAGGGAGGGAGAGAGTGATGGAGATAGAGAGATGTAGAGAGAGAGGGAGAGAGAGTGAGAAAGAGGAGACAGAGAGCGACAAAGAGAAGGAATGAGAAAGAACGAGAGAGAGAGTGTGTGTGAGAGAGCGAGAGAGAAGAGAGAGAGAATGAGCGTGAGAGAGCAAGGGAGAAGCGAGAGACTAAGAGAGAATGAGAGGGAGACCGAGAGAGTGGGAGAGTGAGTGAGTGAGTCAGACAGACAGAAATAGAGAGAGATAGAAAGAGTGACAGAGAGAGGGTGAGAGAGAGTGAGAGAGAGATAGAGAATAGTGAAGAGAGAGATAGAGGGAGGGAGACAGAGAGCGACAAGGAGGGAGAGAGAGAATGAGAACAGTGAAGAGAGAGAGGGAGGGAGACGGAAAGCGACAAAGAGAGAGAGAAAGAATGAGAGAGAGTGTGTGGGAGAGAGTGTTAGAGAGGAGAGAGACTAAGAGAGAACGAGAGTAAGTGAGCGAGGGAGAAGAGAGAGACTAAGAGAGAACGGGAGGGAGAGAGTGGGAGAAAGAGTGAGATACATAGAGAGAGTGTGTGAGAAAGAGAGGGAGAGGGTGAGAGAGAAGGAGAGAGAAAAGGGAGACTGAGAGGGCGAGAAGGAGAGATAGTGAAAGATAAAGAAAGAGAGGGAGAGAGACGGATAGAGTGAGAGAAAGAGAGAGGGAGAGAGAGAGAGATAAGAGAGCGAGAGAGAGAGGGAGAGAGATAGACGGGGAGAGAGAGGGAGGAAGAGAGATGGACAAAGTGAAAGAGAGAGAGAGAGTGATAGAGTCTAAGAGAGCGAGTGAGAAGAAAGAGACTGAGAGAAAATGAGAAAGAGAGAGGGAGAGAGAAAGAACGAAAGACAGAAAGAGAGAGGAAGAGAGAAAGATAGATAAATAGATAGGGAGACGAAGAGTGACAAAGATATATAGAGGGGGAGGGGGGAGAGAAGGAGAGATACTGAGTGATAAAGTGAGAGGAAGAGAGACAGAGAGAGTCAGAGAGAGTGAAAGCGAGTACATAAAGAGAGAGGGATAGGGAAAGAGAGAGTGATAAAGAAAGAGAGAGAGACAGAGAAAGCAAGAGAGAGAGGGTGACGGAGAGAGAGGGAGTGAGGAGAGAGAGACATAGAGAGAGAAAAGTAGATAGATAGAGAGAAAGAGAGAGAATGAGAGAGAGTGGGAGAGAGAGGGAGAGAGAGGGAGAGAGAGGGACAAAGAGAGTGAGAGAGGGAGAGATGGAGAGAGAGGGAGGGAGGGAGATACCGAGAGGCAGTAGGGAGGGAGAGGGAGAAAGGAGAGAGAGAGGGAGGGAGGGAGAGAGAGAAATAAGAAAGAGAGCGAGATAGAGAGAGTGAGAGTCAGAGGGAATGAGAGAGAGCGAGAGATTGAGAGATTGAGAGAGAGAGGGAGAGAAAGGAAGGGAGAGAGAGGGAGACAGAGAGAGAAGAGACAGTGAGATAACGAGAGGCGGAGAGAGATAAAAAGAGAGATAGAAAGAGAGAGAGGGGGGAATGGAGAGAGATAGAGAGAGAGAACAAGCGAGATAGAGAGTGAGTAAGAGAAGGAGAGATATGGAGATGGAGAGAGAGAGAGCGAGAGAGAAAAGAGTTACCGAGAGTGAGAGAGAGATAGATAAATGCATAGATAGATAGGTTGATAGAGAGAGAAAGAGAGAAGAGGAGAAAGAGAGTGAAAGAGAGAGGGAGATAGCATCATAAAGAGAGAGAGAGAGGGAGAGAGAGTGAGATATAGAGAGAGAGGGAGAAAGAAAGAAGGAGTGTGAGAGAGGGAGAAAGAAAGAAGGAGTGAGAGAGAAGAGAGAGAATGAGAGAGTGGGAGGGAGAGAGTTAAAGAGGGACATAAAGAGAGAGTTAAAGAGGGACATAACGAGAGAGAGAGGGAGAGAGAGAGAGGGAGAGAGTGAGTGAGAGAGAGTGTTAGAGAGAGGGAGAGCGATGGAGAGAGGGAGAAGGAGAGAAGGGGAGCGGGGAGAGAGAGAGAGAGAGAGCGAGAGAGAGCGAGAGAGCGAGGGAGAGAAAGAGCGAGCAAGATAGAGAGGGGGAGAGAGAGGAAGATAGAGAGAGAGAAAGAGAGAGTGTCTCTGTGTGTGAGAGAGACTAAGAAAGTGAGAGAGACAACAAAAAGGGAGAGAGAGTGTGAGAAAAAAGAGTGTGAGGAAGAGATAGAAGGAGAGATAAAGAGAGCCACATAGACCGGGAGAGAGAGGGAGAGGGTGAGAGAGAGAGGGAGAGAGAAAATAGAGACTGAGAGGGATGGAGTGAAGCGGGAGAATGAGAGAGTGAGAGAATGAGAGAGAGTGAGAGAGTGAGCAAGAAGAGAGATACGTAGAGAGAACTAGAGAGGGAGAGTGAGAGACTGAGAGAGAAAGGGAGAGTGAGAGAGAGAGGGAGAGTGAGTGAGGGGTAGAGAAGAAGAGATACCGAGAGATAAAGAGAGAGAGAGAGACGGAGAGAGACAAAGAGAGTGAAAGAGAGAGAAAGGGAGAGAGAAGGAGAGAGAGGGAGAGAGAGATAGAGAGAGGGAGAGCGAGAGAAAAGAATGAACGAGAGAGAGAGTGTGTGTGTGAGAGAGCGACAGAGAAGAGAAAGATTGAGAGAGAATGAGAGTGAAAAAGTCAGGGAGAAGCAAGAGTTAATAGAGAGAGAGAGAAATGTGAGCAAGAGAGACGCGCGAGATAGAGAGTTAGAGAGAGAGAAGAGTGAATAGAGAGAGAGAGTGAGAAAGAGAGAGAGGGGGTAAGAGAGAGAAAATAGAGACTGAGAGGGATGGAGTGAAGCGGGAGAGTGAGAATGTGAGAGAGAGTGAGAGAGTGAGGAAGAAGAGAGATACTTAGAGAGAACTGGAGAGGGAGAGCGAGAATGTGACAGAGTGATAGAGAAAGGGAGAGAGTGGGAGGGAGAGCGAGTGAGGGGCAGAGAAGAAGAGATACCGAGAGATAAAGAGAGAGAGAGACAGATAGAGTGAAAGAGAGAGAAGGGGAGAGAGAGGGAGAGAGAGATAGAGAGAGGGAGAGAGAGAGAAAAGAGATATATCAAAAGAGATAGATAGAGAGATAGAGAGAGGGAGAGCGAGAGAAAAGAGATATATCAAAAGAGATATATCAAAAGACATATATCTAAAGAGATAGATAGAGAGATAGAGAGAGAGTGAAGATGAGAAACTGAGATGGAGAGAAACAGAGAAAAGTAGAGAGAGGGAGAGAGAAAGAGTGAGAGAGAAGAGAGAGATATAGAGATAGAGAGATAGATAGAGAGATGGGGGATAGAAAAGTAGAGAGAGAGATAAGTATACAGAGATAGATGTAGAGAGATAGATTGAGAAGAGAGCGAATGAGAGAGAGAGGGTGAGAGAGCGGCAGAGAAGAGAGAGTCTTAGTGAAAATGAGAGTGAGAGCGACTAAGAGTGAACGAAAGGGAGAGAGTGAGAGAGTTAGAGACTGTGAGTAGAGTGAGAAAGAGAGAGTGACATGAGAGAAGGTGAGAGAGTGAGAGAAGAGAGATATTGAAAGAGATAGAGAGACAAAATGAGAGAGAGAGAGAGAGAGAAGGTGAAAGAGTGAGACGGAGAGAAAGAGAGAAAGGCAAGGAGAGAGAAAGACTGAAATAGAGAGATATAGATAGAGAGTTAGATAGACATATGGAGAGAGAGAGAAGCAGTGAGGGAGAGGTGTAGATAGAAAGTCAGAGAGAGAGAGCGAGAGAGGGGGAGAGAGAAGTAGAGAGAGATATAAGTAAAGAGAGACAAAGGTAGAGAAAGATAGAGGGAGAGAGAGAGGGAACGAGATGGAGAGCGACAATGATAAAGGGAGAGCAAGAACGAGAGAGAGAGGATGAGAGAGCGATAGAGAAGTGAGAGTCTGAGAGAGAATGAGAGTGATAGAGCGAGGGAGAAGCGAGCGACTAAGAGAGAACGAGAGGAAGAGAGTGAGAGAGTTAGAGACTGAGAGTAGAGTGTGAGAGAGAGACAGGAGAGAAGGTGAGAGGGTGAGAGAAGCGAGATATTGAAAGAGATAGAGAGACAAAATGAGAGAGAGAGAAGGTGAGAGAGTGAGACGGAGAGAAAGAGAGAAAGAGATAGGGAGAGAGAAAGAGTGAAAGTGAGATAGACAGATAGAGAGTTAGATAGATAGATGGAGAGAGAGAGAGAAGGAGTGAGGGAGAGGTATAGATAGAAAGTCAGAGAGAGAGCGGGAGAGGGGGAGAGAGAAGTAGAGAGTGAGAGCTACGTAAAGAGAGACAAAGGTAGAGAGAGATATAGAGGGAGAGAGAGAGGGAAGGATATGGAGAGCGACAATGATAAAGGGAGAGAAAGAACGAGAGAGAGATAGGGTGAGTGAGTGATAGAGAAGAGAGAGTCTGAGAGAGAATGAGAATGAGAGAGCGAGGGAGAAGATAGAGACTAAGAGAGAACGAGAAGGAGAGAGTGAGAGAGTTAGAGACTGAGAGTAGAGTGAGAGAGAGAAAGACATAAAAGAAGGTGAGAGAGTGAGAAAGGAGAGATATTGAAAGAGATAGAGAGACAAAATGAGAGAGAGAGAAGGTGAGAGAGTGAGACGGAGAGAAAGAGAGAAAGAGAGAGGGAGAGAGAAAAAGCGAAAGAGAGAGAGATAGATAGAAAGATAGTTAGATATATAGATAGATAGATAGACGGAGAGAGAAGGAGTGCGGCAGAGGTGTAGAGAGAGAGGGAGAGAGAGATGGAAAGAGGGAGAGAGGTAAACGAAGAGCAACAAATAGTAGGTGAGAGAAAGAACGAGAAAGAGAAGGATAGAGAATGAACGAGAAAAGGAGAGAGAGTGTGTGTGAGAGAGCTTGAGAGAGATAGATAGATAGATAGATAGAGAGATAGAGAGAGAGTGAGAGGGAGAGAGATGGATAGAGTGAGAGAAAGAGAGAAGGAGTGAGAGAGGGAGAGAGGGAGAGAGACGGATAGAGGGAGAGAAAGAGAGATAGATAGATAGAGAGAAAGAGAGGGAGGGGGAGAGAAGTTGAGAAAGAGATAAATAAAGAGAGAGAAAGAGAGGTAGAGAAAGAGCGAGAGAGGGGGAGAGAGAAGTAGAGAGTGAGAGCTACGTAAAGAGAGACAAAGGTAGAGAGATATATAGAGGGAGAGAGAGAGGGAAGGAGATGGAGAACGACAATGATAAAGGGAGAGCAAGAATGAGAGAGAGAGAGAGGGTGAGAGAGCGATAGAGAAGAGAGAGTCTGAGAGAGAATGAGAGTGAGAGAGCGAGGGAGAAGATAGAGACTAAGAGAGAACGAGAAGGAGAGAGTGAGAGAGTTAGAGACTGAGAGTAGAGTGAGAGAGAGAAAGACATAAAAGAAGGTGAGAGAGTGAGAAAGGAGAGATATTGAAAGAGATAGAGAGACAAAATGAGAGAGAGAGAAGGTGAGAGAGTGAGACGGAGAGAAAGAGAGAGGGAGAGAGAAATAGCGAAAGAGAGAAAGATAGATAGAAAGATAGTTAGATAGATAGATAGATAGATGGAGAGAGAAGGAGTGAGGCAGAGGTGTAGAGAGAGAGGGAAGGAGAGATGGAGAGAGAGAGAGAGGTAGACGGAGAGCAACAAAGAGTTGGAGAGAGAAAGAATGAGAAAGAGAAGGATAGAGAACGAACGAGAAAAGGAGAGAGAGTGTGTGTGAGAGAGCTTGAGAGAGAGAGATAGATTGATGGAGAGAGAGAGATAATTAGATAGAGAGATAGAGAGAGGGAGAGAGGGATAGAGACGGATAGAGTGAGAGAAAGAGAGAAGGAGAGAGAGGGAGAGAGTGAGAGAGAGGGAGAGAGACGGATAGAGGGAGAGAAAGAGTGATAGATAGAGAGAGAGAGAGGGAGGGAGAGGGAGGGAGAGAGAAGTATGGAGAGAGAGAGAGGTAGAGAGAGATAGAGGGAGAAAGTGAGATAGGGAAGAAGATGGAGAGAGACAAAGAGAAAGAGAGAGAAAGAACGAGCGAGAGTGACAAAGCGAGACAGAAGAGAGAGTCTGAGAGAGGATGAGAGAGAGAGTGCGAGGGAGAAGAGAGAGACTAAGAGAGAATGAGAGGGAGAGAGTGAGAGAGTGAGAGACATAGAGAAGAGTGAGGGGGAGAGAGAGAGGAGAGTTAGAGATAGGGAGAGAGAAGGTGTGTGAGTGAGACGGAGAGAAAGAGAGAAAGGGAGAAAGGGAGTGAGAAAGAGTTAAAGAGAGATTGAGATAGATAGAGAGATAGATAGAATGATAGAGGGAGGGAGAGAGTGAAGGAGAGAGAGATGCAGAGAGAGGGGGAGAGAGAGTGAGAAAGAAGGAGACAAAGAGTGACGAAGAGAAGGAATGAGAAAGAACGAGAGAGAGTGTGTGTGAGAGAGCGAGAGAGAAGAGAGAGATTGAGAGAGAATGAGCGTAAGAGAGCGAGGGGGAAGCGAGAGACTAAGAGAGAATGAGAGGGAGAGTGAGAGAGTGAGAGAGTGAGTGAGTGACTCAGAGAGACAGAAATAGAGAGAGATAGAGAGAGTGACAGAGAGAGGGTGAGAGAGAGATAGAGAACAATGAAGAGAGAGATAGAGGGAGGGAGACAAAGAGTGACAGAGAGAGAGAGAGAGAATGGGAACAGTGAAGAGAGAGAGAGCGGGGAAGAAGAGAGAGACTAAGAGAGAACGAGAGGGAAAGAGTGAGAGAGAGAGGGAGAAAGAGAGGAGAGGGTGATAGAGAAGAGTGAGGAGAGAGTGAGAGACACAGAGAGAGAGAGGGAGTGGGTGAGAGAGAGAGGGAGAGGGTGAGAGACAGAGAGAGAGAGAGAGTTTGTGAGAGAGAGAGGGAGAGGGTGAGAGAGAAGGAGAGAGAAAAGGGAGACTGAGAGGGAGAGAATGAGAGATGGTGAAACATAAAGAAAGAGAGGGAGAGAGACGGATAGAGTCAGAGAAAGAGAGAAGGGGAGAGAGGGAGGGAGCGAGTGAGAGAGAGAGGGAGATAGATAGAGGGGGAAAGAGAGGGAGGAAGAGAGAGGGACAAAGTGAAAGAGAGAGAGAGTGGTAGAGTTTGAGGGAGCAAGTGAGAAGAAAAAGACTGAGAGAAAATGAGAGCGAGGGAGTGAGGGAGGAAGAGAGAGGAACAAAGTGAAAGAGAGAAAGAGAGAGTGATAGAGTCTGAGAGAGAGAGTGAGAAGAAAAAGACTGAGAGAAAACGAGAGCGAGGGAGCGAGGGAGCGAGGGAGGAGAGAGAAACTAAGAGAGAATGAGAAGGATAGATTGAGAGAGTTAGAGAGATGGGGGGAGAGAGAGATGGGGGGAGAGAGAGATGGAGGGAGGGAGAGAGAGTAAGAGGGAGACGGAGAGTGACAAAGAGAAGGAGAGAGAAAGAATGAGAAAGGGAAGGCGAAAGAATGAACGAGAAAAAGAAAGAGAGTGTGTGAGAGAGCTTGAGAGAAGAGAGATACTAAGAGAGAATGAGAGTGAGGGAGCGAGGGAGAAGAGAGAGACTAAGACAGAATGAGAGGGAGAGAGCGAGAGAGAGAGATAGATAGAGAGATATATAGATAGATAGATAGATAGAGAGGGAGAGAGAAGTAGAGAGAGAGGTAGAGAGAGGGTGAGAGAGTGAGACGGAGAGAAAGAGAGAAGAGAGGGATAAAGAAAGAGCAAAAGAGAGAAAGAGATAGGGAGACGGAGAGCGACAAACATAGATAGAGGGGGAGAGAGGGGAGAGAGTAGGAGAGATACTAAGTGATGAGAGAGAGAGAGACGGAAAGAAATATAGAAAGAGAGAGTGAGAGAGAATGTGTGAGAGAGAAGAGAGAGAGAGATAGGGAGACATGTAGATAGATAAATGGATAGATAAAGAGAGTGTGTGTAGTAGAGAGACAGATAAGTAAAGAGAGAGAGGTAGAGAGAGATAGAGAGAGAGAAAGAGAGAGAGAAGGAGGTGGAGAGAGACAAAGAGAAAGAGAGAAAAAATGAGAGAGAGAGAGTGAGACAGAGAGAAAGAGGAGAGAGTCTGAGAGAGAATGAGAGTGAGAGTGCGAGGGAGAAAATAGAGACAAAAAGAGAATGAGAGGGAGAGAGAGGGATAGAGTGAGAGAGAGAGAAGCAAGAGAGAGAGTGAGAGTGAGGGAGAGAGTGTGTGTGAGAGTGAGAGAGAGAGAGTGAGAAGAGAGAGACGCATAGAGAGAGAGTGAGGGAGAGAGAGAGCAGGCGAGAGAGAAAAGAAGAATAGTGAATGATATAGAAAGTGAGAGAGAGAGAGAAACAAAGATAGCGAGAGAGAGGGACAGAGAAGAGTAAGAGAGAAAGAGAGAGAGAGAGAGTGAGAGAGAGGGGGGAGAGAGATACAATGAGAGAGAGGAGAGAGGGGAAAGAGATGGAGAGAGATAGATAGATAGATAGAGAGATAGATAGAGAGAGAGGGTGAGAGGGAGAGAGAGAAAGAGAGAAAATTAGAGAGATTTAGAGAGAGAAAGAGAAGGTGAGGATGAGAGAGAGAGAAGAGAGAGTGAGAGAGAAAGAAGGAGTGAGAGTGAGAGAGAGTGAGAGGGAGAGGGAGAAAGAGAGAGGGATAGAGAGAGAGAGAGAGAGATAGAGAAAGAGATAGATTTTAGATAGATACATAGTAGAGAGAGAGAGAAGGGGAGAGAGATAGAGAAAGAGAGGGAGGGAGAGACAGAGATAGAGGGAGAGAGAGTGAGAGAAAATGAGAGAGAGTGAGAGGGGAGAGAGAAGTGTGAAGAAAGAGATAGAGAGGGAGAGAGTGTGTGAGAGAGGGAGAGAGGGAGAGAGAGGGAGAGAGTGAATGGGAGAGATAGACAGAGAAGATAGAGAGAGGGAAGAGAGAGACTGAAAGAGAACTTGAGAGAGAGTGTGAGTGAGATGAGAGAGACTGAGAGAGAATGGGACAAAGAGCAAGAGAGAAGAAAGTGACTGAGAGAGAGCGGGTGAGTGAGAGTGTGAAAGAGAGAGTGATAAGGAGAGAGAGGGATAATGAGTAAGATAGATGGAGAGAGAGGAGGAGAGAGGGAGAGATAGTGAGAGAGAAAGAGAGAGGGGGAGGGAGGGAGAGTGAGAGAATGAGAGAGAGGGAGAGAGAGTGAGAGAAGGAGAGAGAGGGAGAGACAGAGCTAGCGAGAGAGAAAAGAGATATCGAAAGAGATAGAGATTGAGATAGAGAGAGCGAGAGAGAGGGACGTAGAAGAGTGAATGAGATAGAGAGAGCGAGAGCGAAAAGAAGACGAAGAGATAACGAGAGAGAGGGAGAGGGAGAGAGTAAGAGAGGAGAGAGAGAGGGAGAGAGAGGGAGGGAGAGAGGTAGAGAGCGAGAGAGAGAAAGAGCGAGAGAAAGAGGAGAAAGAGAGAAGAAAGAGTTGGAGATAGATAGATACACAGATAGATAGGGAGAGAGAATGAGAGAGAGTGAGAGGGAGTGAGAGAAAGAGAGCGAGATTGATAGAGAGAGGGAAAGAGAGAGAGTTAAAGAGGGAGAGAGAGGGAGAGAGAGGAGAGAGAGGGAAAGAGAGAGAGTTAAAGAGGGAGAGAGAGGGAGAGAGAGGAGAGAGAGGGAAAGAGATGGAGAGAGATAGATAGATAGATAGATACATAGATATATATAGAGAGGGAGAATGATAGAGAGTGAGAGGGAGAGAGAGAAAAAGAGAGCAAGATTGAGAGAGAGAAAGAGAGAGAGAGAGAGATTGAGAGACAGAAGAGAGAGGGAGAGAGAAAGAGAGAGAGATTGACAGAGAGATTGACAGAGAGATAGATAGAGAGATAGATAGACAGATAGAGAGAGAAGTTGAGGGAGAGAGATAGAGAAAGAGAGAAGGGAGAGAGAGAGAGTGGGGGGAGAGAGAGTTAGAGAGGGAGAGAGAGTGTGAGAGTGAGACAGAGTGAGAGGAGGAGAGATAAAGAGAGAGAGAGGGGAGAGCGAGGGAAAGAGATTGAGAGAGAAAAATAGATAAAGAGATAGATAGAGAGAGAAAGAGAGTGAATGTGAGATAGTCAGTGGGAGAGAGAAAGAGAGTGAGATATTGAGAGAGAGAGATTGATGGAGAGAGAAGGGAGAAACGAAAAGAGATAGAAAGAGAGGTAGATAGAAAGATAGAGAGAGAGATGATGAGAGAGAGATGGAGAGAATCATAGAAAGAGAGAGAGGGAGAGAGAATGTGTGAGAGAGAAGAGAGAGAGAGATAGGGAAACATATAGATAGATAGATGGATAGATAGAGAGAGAGTGTGTGTAGTAAAGATAGAGAGAAGAAGAGAGAGATAGAGGGAGAAAGAGAGAGAGAAGGAGAGAGAAGGAGGTGGAGGGAGAGACAAAGAGAAAGAGAGAAAAAATGAGAGAGAGAGTGTGAGACAGCGAGAGAGATGAGAGAGCCTAAGAGAGAATGAGAGTGAGAGTGCGAGGGAGAAAAGAGAGACTAACAAAATGAGAGGGATAGAGTGAGAGAGAGAGAAGCAAGAGAGAGAGTGAGAGTGAGAGTGAGAGTGAGAGAGAGAGAGTGAGAAGAGAGAGACACATAGAGAGAGTGAGGGAGAGAGAGAGAGCAGGCGAGAGAGAAAAGAAGAATAGTGAATGATATAGAAAGAGATTGAGAGAGAGAAATGGAGATAGCGAGAGAGAGGGACAGATAATAGTGAATGATATAGAAAGAGCAAGAGAGAAGAGAAGAGTAAGAGAGAACGAGAGTGAGAGAGTGAGAGAATTAGAGAAAGTGAAAGGGAGCGAAAGAAAGAGAGAGAGAGAGAAAGAAAGAGAGAGATTGACAGAGAGATAGAGATAGATAGATAGAGATATAGATATAGAGAGATAGAGAATGAGAGAGAGTGAAAGGGAGGGAGAGAAAGAGAGAGAAAATTAGAGCTATTCAGAGAGAGAAAGAGAAGGTGAGGATGAGAGAGAGAGAATAGTGAATGATATAGAAAGAGCAAGAGATAAGAGAAGAGTAAGAGAGAACGAGAGAGAGAGAGTGAGAGAATTAGAGAAAGTGAAAGGGAGCGAAAGAAAGAGAGAGAGAGAGAGAAAGAAAGAGAGAGATTGACAGAGAGATAGAGATAGATAGAGAGATAGATATAGAGAGATAGAGAATGAGAGAGAGTGAAAGGGAGGGCGAGAAAGAGAGAGAAAATTAGAGAGATTCAGAGAGAGAAAGAGAAGGTGAGGATGAGAAAGAGAGAAGAGAGATAAATATAGAGAGATAGAGAATGAGAGAGAGTGAGAGGGAGAGAGAGAAAGAGAGATAAAATTAGAGAGATTAAGAGAGAGAAAGAGAAGGTGAGGATGAGAGAGAGAGAAGAAAAAGTGAGAGAGAAAGAAGGAAAGTGATATAGAGAGAGAGTAAGAGTGAGAGAGAGTGAGAGAGAGAGGGAGATAGAGAGAGGGATAGAGAGAGAGATAGAGAGAAAGAGATAGATTGTAGATAGATAGATAGTAGAGAGATAGAGAGTAGGGGAGAGAGAGATAGAGAAAGAGAGGGAGGGAGAGATAGAGATAGAGGGGGAGAGAGAGAGAGAAAATGAGATAGAGTGAGAGGGAGAGAGAGAAGAGTGAAGAAAGAGACAGAGAGGGAGAGAGGGAGAGAGAGGGAGAGAGTGTGTGAGAGAGGGAGAGAGGGAGAGAGGGAGAGAGAGGGACAAAGTGAGACAGTGCGAGAATGAGATAGAAGAGAGATACTTAGAGAGAACTGGAGAGGGAGAGGGAGAGAGTGAGAGAGTGTGAGAGAGAGAGGGAGAGAGGGAGAGAGAAAGGGAGAGCGAGAGAGAGAGGGAGATGGGGAGAGAATGAGAGATAGTGAGATTTAAAGAGAGAGAGAGACGGAGAGAGACGGAGAGAGTGAAAGAGAGAGAAGGAGAGATAGAGGGTGAGAGAGAGATGGATAGAGTGAGAGAGAAGAGAGATACCAAAAGAGATAGAAAGAGAGATGGAGAGAGATAGGTAGAGAGAGATAGTAAGATATAAAGAGAGAGATGGAGAGAGGCGGAGAGAGTGATAGAGAGAGAGAAGGAGAGATAGAGGGGGAGAGAGATAGATAGAGAGAGAGAAGAGAGATACCAAAAGAGATAGAAAGAGAGATAGATAGAAAGATAGAGAGAAGTTGTGAGAGAGAGACGGAGAGAAACACAGAAAGAGAGAGAGGGAGAGAGAGAATGTGTGAGAGACAAGAGAGATAGATAGATAGGGAGATATATAGATAGATAGATGGATAGAAAGAGAGAGTGTGTGTAGTAGAGAGACAGATAAGTAAAGAGAGAGGGGTAGAGAGAGATAGAGGGATAGAAAGAGAGAGAGAAGGAGAGAGACAAAGAGAAAGAGAGAGGAAATGAGAGAGAGAGAGAGCGAGAGAGAAGAGAGAGCCTGAGAGAGAACGAGAATGAGAGAGCAAGGGAGAAAAGAGAGACTAAACGAGAATGAGAGGGAGAGAGAGGGATAGAGTGAGAGAGAGAGATGCAAGAGAGAGAGAGTGAGAGAGAGAGAGAGAGAGTGAGAGAGAGAGTGAGTGAAAAGAGAGAGACACATAGAGAGAGAGAGTGAGGGAGAGAGAGAAAGCAGGCGAGAGAGAAAAAAGATACCGAAAGAGATAGAGAGAGTGAGAGACGGAGATAGCGAGAGTGTGGGACAGAGAATAGTGAATGATATAGAAAGAGCGAGAGAGAAGAGAGGAGTAAGAGAGAACGAGAGAGAGAGAGAGAGTGAGAGAATTAGAGAAAGTGAGAGGGAGCGAAAGAAAGGGAGAGAGAGAAAGAAAGAGAGAGAGATTGAAGAAGAGATAGAGATAGATAGATAGAGAGATAGATATAGAGAGATATAGAATGAGAGAGAGGGAGAGGGAGAGAGGGAGAGAGAGAGAAAATTAGAGAGATTCAGAGAGAGAAAGAGAAGGTGAGGATGAGAGAGAGAGAAGAGAGATAAATATAGAGAGATAGAGAATGAGAGAGAGTGAGAGGGAGAGAGAGAAAGAGAGAGAAAATTAGAGAGATTCAGAGAGAGTAAGAGAAGGTGAGGATGAGAGAGAGATAGAAGAGAGAGTGTGAGAGAAAGAAGGAGAGAGATATAAGAGAGAGTGAGAGTGAGAGTGAGTGATAAGGAGAGAGCGGGTGAGTGAGAGTGTGAGAGAGAGAGTGATAAGGAGAGAGAGAGCGATCAGGAGTGAGATAGATGGAGAGAGAGGGGGAGAGAGGGAGTAAGAGAGAAGAGAGAGAGGGAGAGAGAGAGGGAGAGAGAGAGGTAGAGAGCAAGAGAGAGAAAGAGAGAGAGAAGCAAGAGAGAGAGTGAGAGTGAGAGTGAGAGAGTGAGAGAGAGAGAGACAGAGTGAGAGTGAGAGAGAGAGAGAGTGAGAAGAGTGAGACACATAGAGAGAGAGTGAGGGAGAGAGAGAGAGCACGTGAGAGAGAGAGAGCATGTGAGAGAGAAAATAAGAATACTGAATGATATAGAATAAGATAGAGAGAGAAACAGAGATAGCGAGAGAGAGGGATAGAGAATACTGAATGATATAGAAAGAGTGAGAGAGAAGAGAAGAGTAAGAGAGAATGAGAGAGGGAGAGAGTGTGAGAGAGAGAGGGGAGAGAGATACAGTGAGAGAGAGGAGAGAGCGGGGAATGAGATGGAGAGAGATAGATAGAGAGAGAGATAGAGAGATAGAGAGATAGATAGAGAGAAAGAGGGAATGAGAGCGAGTGAGAGGGAAAGAGAAAAAGAGAGAGAAAATCAGAGAGATTCATAGAGATTCACAGAGAGAAAGAGAAGGAGAGGATGAGAGAGAGAGAAGAGAGAGTGAGAGAGAAAGAAAGAGAGATATAGAGAGTGTGAGAGTGAGAGAGAGTGAGAGAGTGTGTGACAGAGGGAGAGAGGGAGAAAGAGGGAGAGAGTGAAGGGGAGAGATAGAGAGAGAAGATAGAGAGAAGATAGAGAGAGAGACTGAAAGAGAACTTGAGAGAGAGTGTGAGTGAGAAGAGAGAGACTGAGAGAGAAAGGGACAGAGAACGAGAGAGAAGAGAGTGACTGAGAGAGAGTGGGTGAGTGAGAGTGTGAGAGAGAATTTGATAAGGAGAGAGAGAGATAAGGAGTGAGATAGATGGAGGGAGGGGGAGAGATGGAGAGATAGTGAGAGAGAAAGAGAGAGAGGGAGGGAGTGAGAGAGAGGGAGAGAGTGAAGGGGAGAGATAGATAGAGAAGATAGAGTGAGAGAAGAGAGAGACAGAAAGAGAACTTGAGAGAGAGTGTGAGTGAGAAGAGAGAGACTGAGAGAGAAAGGGACAGAGAATGAGAGTGAAGAGAGTGACTGAGAGAGTGCGGGTGAGTGAGAGTGTGAGAGAGAATTTGATAAGGAGAGAGAGAGATAAGGAGTGAGATAGATGGAGAGAGAGGGGGAGAGACGGAGAGATAGTGAGAGAGAAAGAGAGAGAGGGAGGGAGGGAGAGTGAGAGAATGAGAGAGAGGGAGGGAGAGTGAGAGAAGGAGAGAGAGAGGGAGAGAAAGGGAGAGAGAGCTAGCGAGAGAGAAAAGAGATATCGAAAGAGATAGAGAGAGAGACAAAGAGAGCGAGGGAGAGTGAATGAGATATAGAGAGAGAAAGTGAAAAGAAGACTAAGAGATAACGAGAGAGAGAGAATGATAGAGAGTGAGAGGGAGAGAGAGAGAGATTGAGAGAGAAAAAGAGAGACAGATTGAGAGAGAGAAAGAGAGAGAGGGATTGAGAGACAAAAGAGAGAGAGAGAGAGAAAGAGAGAGATATTGACAGATAGATGGAGAGATAGATAAAGAGATAGATAGAGAGATAGAGAGAGAGAAGTTGAGGGAGAGAGATCGAGAAAGACAGAGGGGGAGAGAGAGAAGAGTGAAGAAAGAGAGAGAAGCAAAGAGAGAGAGTTAGAGAGGGAGAGAGAGTGTGAGAGTGAGAGGAGGAGAGATAAAGAGAGGGAGGGGAGAGCGAGGGAAAGGGATCGAGAGAGAAAAATAGATAAAGGGATAGATAGAGAGAGAAAGAGAGTGAATGCGAGATAGTGAGTGGGAGAGAAAGAGAGAGAGAGAGATATTGAGAGAGAGAGATTGATGGAGAGAGAAAGAGAGAGAGAGATTGAGAAAGAGAAGAGAGAGAGAGAGAGAGAGTGAGTGGGAGAGAGAGAGAGAGAGGCAGATAGTACAAAGAGAGAAGAAAGAGAGAGAGAGAGATTGAGAGGGAGAGAAAGAGAGACAGATTGAGAGAGAGAGAAGAGTGGGAGAGAGCGAGAGAGAAAGACAAAGAGTGAGATAGAGAGTGTGAGAGAGAGAGGGGGAGAGAGAGAAAGAGATAGGCAGAGATAGAGAAAGAGATAGATAGATAGTAGAGAGACAAGAAAGAGAGAGTGATAGATAGAGAGAGAGAGAGATAAGGAGTGAAAGTGAGGGTGAGAGAGAGAGAAGAGTGAAGAAAGAGATAGAGAGAGAGGGAGAGGGAGGGAGAGAGTGTGAGAGAGTGAGAGAGAATGAGTGACAGAGAGGGGGAGAGAGAGGGAGAGAGAGTTAAGAGAGAGAGAGGGGGAAAGAGTGCGAGATAGATAGATAGAGAAATATATTGATAGGGGGAGAGAGAGATCGAGAGAGAGTGAGAGGGAGCGAGAGAGAGAGAGAGATTGACAGAGAGATAGATAGATAGAAAGATAGAGATATAGCGAGAACGGAGAGAGATAGAGAAAGAGAGTGGGGGCGAGGGGGAGAGAGAGAGGGAGAGGGAGAGAGAAGAGTGAAGAAAGAGAGAGGGAAAGAGAGAGAATTAGAGAGGGAGAGAGAGAAAGTGTGAGAGAAAGACAGAGAGAGAAACGGAGAGATAGAGAAAGGGAGGAGAGAGTGGGAAAGATATCGAGAGAGATAGATAGATAAATGGATAGATAGATAGAGAGGGAGAGAGAATGAGAGAGAGTGAGAGAGAGAGAGAAAGAGAGAGGGATTGAGAGAGAGAAAGAGAGAGAAGAGAGAGAAGGAGAGAGGGAGAGAGATAGAGATAGATAGAGAGAGTAAAAGAGGAGAGAGAGGGAAAGAGATTGAGATAGATAGATAGATAGATAGATAGAGGGAGAGAGAATGGGAGAGAGTGCGTGGGGGAGAGAGAAAGAGAGAGAGATTGGGGGAGAGAAAGAGAGAGAAAGATTGAAAGTGAGAGAAGAGAGAGCGAGAGAGAGATAGAGATATATAGGGAGAGAGAGTGAGAATGAGAGAGAGTGAGTGGGAGAGAGAGAAAGGGAGAGAGATAGAGAGAGAGAGATTGTAGAGAGGGAAGGGGAGAGAGAGAGAAAGAGAGAGAGGGAGAGAGAGATAGATAGTAGAGAGAGAGAAGGGGAGAGAGAGATAGAGAAAGAGAGAGGGAGCGAGAGATATATAAGGAGAGAGAGAGAGTGAGATAAGGAGAGAGAGTGAGAGGGAGAGTGGGGAAGAGAGAGAAAGAGAAGAGAGATTGAATGAGAACTGGCGAAAGTGAGTGAGTGAGAAGAGAGAGACTGAGAGAGAATGGGAGAGAGGGAGCGAGAGAGAAGAGAGTGACTGAGAGAGAAAGGGAGAGGGAGAGTGGGAGAGTGAGAGTTTGAGGGAGACAGGGTGAGAGAGAGAGAGATAAGGAGATAGAGATAAAGAGAGAGGAAGAGGGAGAGAGAGGGGGAGAGAGGAAGAGATGGTGAGAAATAAAGAGAGAGAAAGGGAGGGAGAGGGAGAGAATGAGAGAGAGATGGAGTGGGCGAGCGAGAGAAAAGAGATTCCGAAGGAGATAGAGAGAAAGACGGAGAAAATGAGAGGGAAGGATAAAGAAGGGTGAATGAGATAGAGAGAACGAGATAGAAGAGAAGACTACGAGATAACATGAGAAAGGGAGAGTGAGAGAAGAGAGACTGAGAGCGAATGAGAGAGAAAAAGAGTGAAAGAGAAGTGAAAGACTAGGAGAGAATGGGGGAGAGAGGGAGAAAGGAGAGACTGAGAGAGAATTGGAAAGGGAGAGCGAGAGAGAGTGACAGAGAGAGAGTGAGAGTGAGAGTGAGAGATAGGAAGAGAGAGATAGAGAGAGAGTTAGAGAGAGAAAGTGAGAGAGAGAGCGTGAGTGAGAGAGAGAGAGAGACGAGTAAATAGAGAGAGAGGGAGAGTGTGAGAGAGTGGGAGAGGGAAAAGAGAGACTGAGAGGGAGAGAGTGAAAGAGAAGAGATAGATTGAGAGAGGATGAGAGAGATAGAGAGCGAGAGAGAAGAGAGATACCTAGAGAGAACTTGAGAGGGAGAGGGAGAGAGTGAAAGAGTGGGACAGAGAGGAAGGGTTAGAGAGAGGGAGAGCGAGAGAGGGAGAGAGAGGGGGAGAGAAGGAGAGATAGTGAGAGATAAAGTGAGAGGGAGAGACAAAGAGAGTGAGAGAGTGAGAGATAAGAAGAAAGAGAAGGAGAGAGAGAAAGAGAAGGAGAGAGAGAGGAGAGAGAGAGAAAGAGTTAGGAGCGAGAGAGAGTTAAGAGTGAGAGGGAGAGTAAGGGAGTGAGAGAGAGAAGAGGAAATAGTGAGAGAAAGAGAAAGAGAGTGGGAGAAGGTGAGAGAGAGAGGGAGAGGGAAAAGAGAGACTGAGAGGGAGAAAGTGAAACAGAAGAGAGAGATTTAGATAGAACGAGAGAGAAAGAATGAGGAGAGAGTGAGAGAAAGGGAGACGGCGAGCGCTAAAGTGAAAGAGAGAAAAAGAATGAGGAGAGAGTGTATGTGAGAGGGCGAGCGAGAGAGTGAGATAATGGGAGAGAGAGAATGAGAGAGAGGGAGAGAGAGAGCGAGAAAGGGAGAGAAGGAGAGATATTGAGAGATAAAGAGAGAGAGACGGAGAGAGTGAAAGAGATAGATAAGGAGAAAGAGAGGCAGAGAGAGAGATAAAGAGAAAGTATGAGTGAGAAGAGAGATACCAACAGAGATAGATAGATAAAAAGAGAGAAAAGGTGAGAGAGTGAGATGGAGAGAAAGAGAGAGAGGGAGAGAGAGATAAAGATAGAGATAGAGAGAGAGACAAAGAGGGAGAGAGAGAGAGAAATGGAGTGAGAGAGATAAAGAAAGATAGAGATTGATAGAGAGAGACAAAGAGGGAGAGAGAGAAAGGCAGGTATAGAGATGGAGAGAAAGCAAGAGAGATTGAGAAATAGATTGGTACATAGATAGTTATAGAGAGAGAGAAAAGAGAGAGACTGAGAGATAATGGGAGAGGGAAAGAGTGAGAGAGAAGAGAGAGACTAAGAGGGAATGGGGAAGAGAGAGAAGGGAAAGACTAAGAGAGAACTGAAGAGGGAGAACGAGAGAGTGAGAGAGTGAGAGAGTGAGGGAGAGAGAGGGAAACAAAGATAGAGGGAGAAAGAGGGGGAGAGAAGGAGTG